>JAWNGG020000232.1:0-375847 GCA_036937485.2 Tetragonisca angustula | reverse complement strand
CCAACTAAATTTATTTCCAGAGGAATTTCAATACAATTCGCTCGAAACTTCAATTTCATTAATAACTTCGGTCGTCGGATCCCTTTTGTTTGATCGACGCAGAAACCAGATCTATATTCTAATTAATATTACGTAACGCTCGAGACACGGCCGCGCCGCGATTATTAATTGGGGGAAGCCGATCTCCGTTGGATTTCTGCGACGAGGAGAATATTTTCTCGGAGGTTCGATCGGAGAAGCGAGAGCGTATTCTCGTTTTCCATCTCCTCGCGTGATATTGGCGATCGGGTGAGTGGTGCGGTTTCACGCTGGGCCAAGCACCGACCGCCGGCATGGAACTTTTCCATGTGTTCTTGCTTGCAGTTTTCGCGCTTCGCTGGCCGCAATTTTTCTTCCTCCTCCCCCCCCCCTCCCTGTGGCACGGTTTTCCGACGATTGGTTACACACCAGAGTTGGGTTCGACAGAGTGTCCGGTGCTGGACAGCCAGCAGGAACTCCGCCTGCCAGTGGCTTGCGAAACTTTCGCCGAAGAGCCAGAGGACTATTGGTTTCCGGGTGAAAACAGCTTTCAGACACCAATTACCAGTTTACTGGCGCCGTTCCGACCGACCGCGAGCGACCGATGACCACTCGAGCGACAACTGAAACTCCCGTCAGGATTTTCTCGCGCATTCCCTCTCTCTTTTTCTCACTCTCTCTCACTCTGCCCTCTCTGGTCGCGAATTTCTATCCCGAATTAGCGGATCTGCAGATAGTTACGCCATTATCCGGCGAGAACAGCACCTGGAGCCTGTCTCCTCGAGCGCAGCTCCGACGCGCCCCGTAGCTATTGTAACCGACAGCTAACGATAACGAAACGAAATTGTCCCATTAATTATTCCCCTTCGTAGGATTTTCTGCTAAATTTGTTTCTCCCGGGGCGAAACGAGTTTTCCAGTTTCAAGTTTTCCAGCTGTCTCTGCTGGCTGCACACTCCGGGATGGACTCTGCGTTTAGAATGTTGGAAGGTCTCGAAAGCGGTCGAGAACGATTTTCACAGTTTTCCAAGAATGTATTATTATTTATGTGGAGAAGCTGCTAGACTAGATCATATTTTTCGGAATGTAATTAAAGGAGCAACAGACGATTAAATAGAAATAATTAACCCTTTGCATTCGACTATCCGTATCTAGCCCGGGCAGCTCAGACTTGCTCTTTTTATAATTTGTTGATAATTAATACAATGAACGCATACATTTAGTGTTGTACAATAGTGTTATAACTGAACAGACGTCTACAGTGAAAGTACCTATAATAACAATAATAAGAAGAACAGAAGAATTTCAGAAGAACATTCCAAATTTCAGAAGAAGAAATTTCTGAGTCAAGTGGAGGACTTTTCCAGAGATTAAAATTATGTATTACTAGCTCTTGTGTATTATACTTGTTCTAACAAATCCGCAATGCACGTTGATGGTTGCTTTAAATTCAAACGACGTTGCGAAGATGTAAACGAAATTTCGTGTTAAATAGCATTCGAATTATTCCCAATGGTGTGTCATTTTACTTGATGTGACTCTGTGTAAACAAATTGCTGGTAGATGAAGAAAAGAGTTTATCGAAGGCAAAGGGTTAATAATGCGTAGAAATTTGTTTCACTGGGCAAATAATATTTTAACTCGTAGCTTATTTCGCACTATCTTGCATAATTTTGTAGGTGTACTTGCATTCTGTAAATTTTTGCTCCCAGAAATTCGCACGAACATCCAACATATATATATATATATATATATATATATATCTTGTAACGTTGTTTCGTCGAAAGTAGAACGTTCTGAACTTGAGCGCCGGAATGTACATGCAACGGAGGGTGAATTTCGTCGAATGGTTTTGCTAATGATTAAAGTTTCGAGTGGAACGAAGAAGATTTAAGTGAATAGCGCAAGAATCGAGCCAAAACACGGTTGAACGAGGTGAAGAAGCGGAGATTAGGAAAGGAGCGTTCCGGGAATCGGGGAACGAACGTTTAGAAATGAAAGCTTTCTCGTCACGAATTTACGTTACACCCGTTACATTCGACGAAACGTTAATTAGGCGATAAGAATTAGCTCGAAGGATCGCCGAAATATCGTGTTATCGGAATCTTTGTGACATTATGGAGCACTATTGGGCGTGCGTCGAAAAAATCCCGAAATTTTAGGAACTGGAGAGAGAGTTGGGTCGAACAACGATCGAGTCGGGTCAGTCGAGTTCCCGAAAGTTTGTTGGACACATAGATACCCATTCAGATACCCGTAATTTCGAGACTTGAACTCGAACTCGTTCAAGATTCGACGCTGGACTCGGGACTCAAAACTTGATTCGAGATTGAAAACTCGATTCGAGACCTAATGCTGGACTTATCAGTGAGCGAGAGTCTCGAAATTTCGGCTACTCGAGCCTCAAGTTTGGTCTCCCGAAAGTTTGTCCGACATGTAATTACGTTCACGGTATCCGTAGTTTCGGGATTCGAAACAGAATTTTTCCGCTGTTCAGTTTCGAAAACATTTTTACGCTTTACGGTCTGAACGTATGTAGAAATTTCTCCAACTGTGTTTGCTTATAAAATTCTCTGCTTTACGAATGTTTCAAACTTCCCCCCATTTTCGTGTCATCCCCAAGCTGAGAATTCCCTTCGTTCGCGTTCGATTTTGCATTCCGACGTTATAATATGCACGAACGCTTTTTAGGATTCGTTGAACGTTGGCTGAAAGCTCGGCGTTTCGCGCATTCGTTGCAGAACGCGGCGTGCGTCAAGCAAGGGAAAGGAAAAAAAAGACCTGCGCAACAGATAGGATAATGTAAAAATCGATAATAAAAAAAAGCCGCAGTTTGCGCTGTAAAGTCCAATATTTGCGTCGATTTATCGTTTTCAGACGGCAAATACGATGGTATTAAATTTTCAGGAACAAAAGGGAACCGGAATCGATGGTGGGGCTGAAAGGAAATAAACGAAATAAAATGGAAAATATGAACGTATGTCTCTGCGGTTTGTGCGTTTCGTTCGTCGGTAAACATTTTCGTATTTTGTTCGAGTTGATGCGTTAGAACGGCCGCGTATTAATTGCGATAGAGTACGGCTGAACGCGAGCTGGGACACGAAGCCGACGGGCAAAAATTACGAGACACGAGGGCTTTACGATTTCGTAGTTCGAGGCCGACATTTTGCATAAGCCGCACACGCTCGCCTCTCTTATTTGCTCTTGCGTGGTCTGCGGTGCATACGCCTCGCCACATGCATCCGCACTAGCGCACGTGCACACACAGCCTGCAGCCTCGGGACGGCATTATGCGTTTGTCGCATGTGTGCTCTGCGTCCAACCTAATGACCGTATCTTTGATCGGGGGCGAAAGAAAAGTTTCAAACACACCTTGAACGCCGTCGGAAATCCGTAAGTTTCGTTCGTACGACGACTTCCGAAAGGCAAAAGTTTTCTTTGAACGTGCTGCGAAAATGTTTCTAAAATTTCTAGTTTTATGAAAATTATGAAACAGAAGAATGGCGAACTTTTTCGAACTTTGTGAAAACTATCCAGAATCGAGATAGGAAAGAAATTTTGGTAGTAGAATAAAGATAGACAATGATTCCCTGAGGATACTAGGAATTTAGAGACAGATACTTGAAAAGAAACTCTTTGAAGTTTGATGGTGTAGAATAAGAGCAGAAAAAAGTCGGCGAAGGTAGAATGGATACTCGAGGTTTGGGAATAGAGTAGTCCAGGAACAAAATAAACGTGGAAAAGTATTTGCCTGGGATCTGGGCGGACGGTGAATGTAAAAGAAAGTTATCAGTGACTCCGTTTAACTTTGCAACAATTATTCTGTCGTTACAACGGTTCAATACTCCAGTTATTGATTACGATGTAATATACGCTGCTAAATGCGTGCTACTATTATGTTACAAATGTATTACAATTGAACTGCATTGCGCAATTGCGCAATTAGAAAATAGAGATCCAATGATTGGAAACGCGGAACGAACTCTTTAATCGTATCGCTCTGCTGCGTTTCAGATTCGTAGAACGATCGGCTATCAGAACGATGTGAGAGGAATATATGGGTGAACACCAAACGGGCAAGGAAGACTCGACGAAATCACGAACACGTGGCGAGACGTGAAGCGGGGTGAGTTTTTCTTCTCCTGAGCATTTTACATAAAAATGACAGTTCTTTCTTCTCATTGCGGTCTCGTTCATTGCTTTCGTTGCGGTCTCGCGCTTCAAAGTAGAATATTTCATTGCGATGACAGTTACGCAAAATCAATTTCAAGCAATATTTAAATTCATTTATTTCAATATTTGTACACGAGTGATGCAATGGAACGGAGACAGGTGTAGGTTTCACATTCAAAATTGAAAAAGAATTTATCGCTAGTCGATATTAGTTCGCTGCGAACTCATATCAGTTTGATTTGACTTTTGATTGATTTTCGGTTGGTCTCTGTTGGTTCAACCAAATGATCAGAGGGAATAGGAAAAAAAGACTGTCCCTTGAAAAGTATACTTTTTCTCTTTTAATTCTGCTTACAGACGCAGATAGTTGCACCTTGTGTTCATTAAGAGATTATTTCGTTTCGTGCATCCGTGGAAACATCGAGGCAAAAGTACACGAACTGTCTGTATCCAATCTCTCTGTAATTTCTGTAATTCTGCGCTCGTAAAGATATGAGTTCGCGTGAAAAAATCCGCAGTCTTCCTCTAGAGAAATCGCACCGTCGCTCGAGGAAGAAAAACGAACGACAAGCAACCGGCGGGCATTGTCCTTTTTGGTCTAATCTTTGAACGCTTACGGCCAAGTAAAATATAACGTCTAGATTCTGGGAGCGTACATCTTAGACAGTACATTAACCAGCTTCGTGGCGTGTCCGCGAGAAAAAATTGGATTCTAGGGGAAAGGGGAGAAGTTGGCCAGCGGCTATCGGTCGTGGATGGTCGAGAGACTGGAGATAAACGACCACCGCATTCGGATAAATAAAATTCCCCTGGCTGTTCGAGGCTGGAATTTTCTCGTGTACGTGTGTACGTGTGTGTGTGTCGTTGAATTTCAGTTCACGTATCTTAACAGAGTAATCCTTGCGCGCGACAAATAAAGAATAGAAAGCGCAACAACAGAAGGAAAAATTCGTTTGACGAATAATTGCTTCGTGGATAGTCGTACAACATTTGTAACAATCGCAGGAAATAGCGTCAATATTTGGTCGTCTGTTTGCAGAGGGACGAAAGAAACGGTTTATCGACAAGAATCATACTTTCGCCAGCGTCAAGGGAAATGCGATCGACATTCTGTGGTTTGTTTATAAAGAAAGAAAGAAAGACACAGTAGGGGGGGGGAGGAACAAAATTTATGAAATAATTTGGCGAAAACCGAACGTTCCGGTAGTTCGTTCGCGAAGTAAGAAGGAAAAACACGACGAAGTCGTCTTGATCATTCGCGAAATTCGTTACGTTCGGAACGACGGAAACGGTCGCGCATCCGGCATGCGGCATCCGGTTTGTTGCGCAGAATGTGAATAATTTGTGTAGTCAGTTGCATCGTGGAATCCCTGGCTAACCTGATGTGTCCAGCCTCGCCTCGCCTCGAATTCGTCGAGCGACAAATTTTCAAAATAATAACCGCGACCCGTCTCTTTCATTCCTTTGAATCTGAAGACTGACGGCGTTAAGTGACGAAGAAGGAGCGAACGAAAACAGAGGGGAAAGCAAGATCGACAGCAAAGAGAGAGAGAGAGAGAGGGAGGCGTGGAAAGTTGGAAAATGATTGGTGGAAGGGAAAGCATTCTTCTCCCCCCTTTGTGATTCAATTTCATCGGGTTGCGAACACGAGGAAAAAGAGAGGGACGGGCTGGGAGGTGGAAGGAAAGCCGCACGACGCGACAATGCACGCTCCGGCTGAAATACAATTCGGACGGAATTCTTCTCGCGAGTCAGCCGGTGAAAGGCGCAATTTTATCTGGAATTGCGCGTCCCTGCGAATTTTCTTTCAAAGTATCCGCAAACTCGTCGACAGAGAGAGGCGACAGTGCGGACGAACGCTGAGCGGAAGATTAGAGTCCGTGGCTGCCGTGAGCTTGGAAGAACCGGTCCGCTCGATCTGGCTGCTACGAACGTAGAAGAAATAGGAAAGAGAGAGAGAGAAAGTGAGAGAAAGGAACGGAGAAGAAATCGACACGGCAGGAGGACGGAAAGGACCGAGTTGGAAAATAGAGAGAGACAAAGAGGATGGGTTCGGTGGCTGCCGCCACCGATGCTTGATGCTCTTTGCCTTTCGGCTATCGTCAAAGGATGAAAATTGAACCGCAGGAAGCTCGGTTCGTACACATCGAAATTGTGGAAAGTCCCGACCGCCTTGAACCGCTAAATTTTTCCACCGTGAAAAGGGAGAATTTCTTTCGTGGCCACAGAGGGGACGAAGGGGGGGTGGAAGATAAAAGAGCTGATATTGATCTTCGAGAGGATTGTCAACGTTTGAAATGACATTTTAAAGCGGTGAGAATAGAGAAATTCGACGGGACAGGTATTGGATTAAGTTTAGATCTTTGCGACGTGACTTTGTTGGATCTGTCATTGAGCTGTGTCACTGAATATGTCCCTTTTTAATTTCTTTGATAGAAATACGACACAGTGAGAAGTTTTTATTTCATCGTAATGATCTAAACGATGGAAGAATGAACTTCTGAAACGTTGTGTTTGAATGGTAGAATGCCAGCGGAAATGATCGAGGAGAATTTCTCTTCTCGGATAAAAGAACGACGTGATGGAAACTACGTTGTTCCACGTCGTTCACTTCTCGTATCCTGAATGGCCTCCCTCTTCAGAAAGATGAAGCAGCCGCTGCAAAGCAACGAGAATCTCTTTCGAAGTAATCTCTCGACAAATAGTTAACGTTCTTCAGAATAAATTGACACATATCATTACATCATCGAACGAACTAAAATTCAACGAAGAACGGAGAATTATGTGCAATATCCGTCCAAACATGCCAGACTAAATTTCAGTTGGGAACGTTGTCCAGGGAGATTTACAGCGACAGTGCTGAGAGATACAAAAGAAAATGAACCCTGACACTGGTGCCTGTTTCAAGTACGATCGCAAAGTTAATCATGCAACGCGTTCTCGGAGAGTGTCAGCGTCGCGAACCGACGCAACGAGACGAGAGTGTGTTGTTAATGCTCTCTTTCTGGCGTGCTACCAAACGCGCAAAGGTGAAACAATATCAGCCTGAACGCTTCCAATATCAGCGTCTGCATCCTATTTCGTACACACGATCATCGGCATAGCTCGATGTCAGGCTACCCACGTGTTATTACGCGAAACCGAGCATTCCTCGCGGCGCTGTGGTTGTGAAAATTTAATTAAAACCGCGTCTCCGGGCGTGCGCGCGAGTCTTCCGCGGACAACTCGCGTCGCTGACGGGGGGAGTGTTCTCGTCTTGCCTTGGCCCAATGGTAAATCCCGAGGAGAAGAGTTGTACGAACGTTTCGTGGTCAAAGGGACAGTTTCAGCTGAGTCAAGCTGTCCATTATTCTTTTTATCTCCACCGTGGTTTTCTTATCAAGAAAACGGCGCGTAATTATCCAGGAGAAACGTCTCGCCAGCAGAGTTTCGCGCGAGAGTGCTTGGAACAGTATGAATTTTACTTTAAACGTGCGTAGGATTAAGCCTTAAGTAAAATGAGATGATTACGTCGGACATAGAGTGTTCTGCTTCTGATTAATTTGAGGAAGAGATGAAACTGTCAGGACTGTTTTCACACTTGTACGCTTTTACAGTGCGAATTTTGTCTTGAACGTTTAATATTGTACCCCAAGTACGAAGAAATTGAGCGTCAAGTAGAACGGGACGATGTTAGGTCAGACGTCGTGTATTAATTTAGCAAAGGGACAGTGGACGTTATGAAAAGCTGTTCAAAGAAACAGCGTGATGGAAAAGCTTTTGCACGGGGATGACTGAAAACAATAGGAATTTTATTTTAACTCTTTGATACGTTTTAGTTCGTAGAATAGGAATTGAACGTTATACAGAATAGGATGGTATTAAATGGGTTAAATATCGAATTCTATTTAATTTTTTTTTAGTTGAATAAAGATAAAGTGAATGTTGTCAGAAGCTATTAATCTCTTAGTATTGGAAGCTTTCTTGAGAGATACAACAAAATAGAAGAATTTGCTTATCGTTTAAAAATTCCATTCGAGTTTATGTAATAATTAATTACCTTGAACCCTTGACGGATTACTTTGGAAAGCGGATTACCAAGAAGGGAAATATTTCATATTCCGGAGAATACTCGCTGTAGCAACAGGAGAATTTAATTCGCTGATAATAACGTAGACGCAACGAGAGAAGCGTAATTTATTGGCTCGAGTGAAGAACACGCCAGGTATTAATGAGAATATCACTACTCGTTCGCAACGTTAATTTCTTCGGCGTAATTGATCGGACGAGAATACATACGAATAAATAGTTTATCCTCAGATAATTCAGTTTCGTTTCCAAAGCCGTTCCCAGATCGATGCAGAGAAATATTTAACGAACGATTCCCAAGATTTGAAAATTTAATACTCGATGAAAAATATCGATTAGCGTGAAAGTCTGTCGAATTATCGACGAATCTAAATTGAACTTGAAGTAAACTCGCGAATAATTAGTACCGAATATCTCAGCAATGTGTAATCCACGTTTGAAACTGTCTGTCTCTCCTTTCTGACAAGCTTCTCATTATGTTTGCAGCGTTGAGCCTGCTATGTGTAAAGAAACTCTCCGGCAGCGGCACGATGCTGGAAGCACCGCCCGGCAGTCGCGAGGACCTCGTAGAGGCGGCAAGAACACCATGCACACCCACAGGTTAGCCAATGTTCAACAAGAATTTTACAGACGCGTAAACAAATAGCCGTAAAGAGGCAGCATTCGGTCCACGAATCGGGAATAGAGGACGTTCAACAGGGGTTGAAAACCACGAAAGGATAAAAGAGTCGAATTAAACGTTCAGTTTCAAAAAGGGATGGGGAAACGGTCGAGGAGCGGCCTTCATCCTTCACGACAAAGTGAAATCGGGCCTCTGTTTATCATAAAGTTTGAATGGACAACCGCGCATCGGCATCCGAAAGTTTCCACTCGCTCGTAAATTCGACGGATAAATAATGAAAACGGTGGAAACTGGTACGACACTGGTCGTCGGCGCGGTGCCCCGCCGCGGAGTTATTGGCCGCGGTACATTTTCATTCGTATCAATTCCGCGGATTACGAAGTTCGTACATAGTTCTCGCATCGAGCCGGTAAATTTCAATCTTCGCCTTTGGCGAACACGCCGCGCTGGTAATTTCAGTTTCGAACGAGCTTCGTTCAATTGTTGAAAAAGGGGAGAGGCGTCGTTGCGGGAAGGCGTTTCGAGGTTGAGTGGAAGGAGGGCAGGGAAATGTCGGGTGTGCGGTTAACCGAATCTAAAAATCGACTCGAATTGCCAGTGATTAACCCAGTTCGCGTGGCGTGATTAAAGTTTAGGCCGCAAGTGTACATTTGAATGCAGAAATAGCGCTCGCTCTTCCTCCCGCCCCCATCCCTGTCCTGACGAAAAATAGGAGATTTTTCCAGCTTTTTCCAACTGTTACCTGCGTTCCATCGAACGCAGTTTTCTCTGTTTCTCTTCTTCGTTCCTGGCTTTTTTGCGCGTTAACGTAATAACGCGTTCCTTCCAGCGCTGAAACAATGGAAAACCAGCGCGAGTTGGTCGCAGGAACGGGAGTCGACGATTCCATTTTCCAAAAAACTTTCTCAGAGAGAAGTTTTTTTCATCGGGCTACGTTTTTCACCGGTCAAAAGTTCAAGCTCCCGCGAAACGATCATTTACGATACATTTCCTTCTTCCAATCCCTCGAACGAGCAAACTCGGAATTAGAATCGAACCGATCGTTCAGCAAATAAAAAGGAGGTTCTCTGGTCACTCGGTGAACAAGATTGACACATCAATCGAGTCCAAACCGCGGTTGTCGGACATTCATACGAAAGAAGGCTGAATCGTTGGGTTATTTCGTAGGACAACAGGTGCCGATATTACACGCGGACATTCTGGCATCGCGTCGTTACCTGCCCTTTTCACCGTCCGCCGCATTTTCGTCCCCGTTCCCTTTTTACTCACCGGCTGCCAGAGACCGAATTACCCATAGAAATCGAGTCTCGATCATCGGCTGGAAATGGTTCTATTATTGTTTCACGCTTCTCGCCCGACGATAAAAGTCCGACGACGAGGCTGAATGAGAGAGGAACAGGGGATCGATGATTCCCGCACTTCCTAGCAGCGTCATTATCGTCGAAGGCCTGCGGCGCAACGGAGAGAGAGCCAATGGGCGGTTCTTTTCATCTCGAATGTCTCGCTCGATGATCGACGGTCCGACTCGACGCTGTGTCAGCTGTGGGATGGATGTTTTTCTTTTTTTTTCTCTCTCTCTCTCTCTATCGGCTCGCTGGACGGCCAGTTCGCGGTCGCTGCTCGTTTTTAATTAGCGTTCGCGAAACACAGGCGGGGCGAAGCGGCATCGCGATATAAATAAAACGGAATCGAATAAACGGCGGCAGTCTGGACGGATTGAAGGGACACCTACCGTTTCAAGGGCGTATTATTAGATTCACGGACACCGATGCTGCGGTCTAAAAATAAGGCAACCTTTCCCCAGTAAATTTAGAAGTCACAGAGGCGAAACGGATGCGACGCGTTCGACACGTAACGAACTGCGGTCCCCGGGCAAGTGGAAAAGGACGGCGAGAGTCAGACAGGCCGCCTCTCGCGCCTCGAGTTGCCTTTCCATTGTTATTTATAACCTCGGTACATCAATTCCGCGACACGCCGCGTCTCTGAAGGTTTGATAAACCTTCCTCGACGATTTATCATGCGCGGTTAAAAAATGATTACTCCCCCCCCCTCCCCTCCTCTTGTGACGTTGAAAGGGACGCCGTGGAAGCCCCAACGAAACGCGCTGTCGCTCACGCTGACATTCTTTCTCTGTCCCAGCGTCGACGCGATCATTAATTACGCGAACCGCGTTGCGGTCCTCTCGTCACATGGTAACCTGGTTCGTAAATTGAAAGACGTACAGTCTTGGGAGGCCAGAGAGAGCCCGGTCTTGAGAGCTCGAAGGCGTTGCCCGCCACTTTGGAGCTCAGGTATCGAGACGGTAATTGACACCACTTTCACGGCTAAACCGCTTTCCAATTTTCTCCTTATTTTCACGGCGTAATAACTTACCGAGCTTGACGACGTTTAGTCGCTGTGGCGGGCTGAGAGGGTTCGTGAGAGGGTGCGAGGGAGGGAGGATGCCCGCTTCGAGAGAGCATGGCCAGTAATGGTCACGTATATATAGACGCTTCTTTACAAGGCGGCGAGATAAGCTCTCATTGGCGACCGAAGCGTAATCACTACGGCTTCCTGAAATAGTCTGAACCTTCGTCCTCCCTCCTCGCCCCCCTCCCCCTCTCGATCTTGCTGTTTCCCTTTCCTGAAATCCTTGGCAGAGGAACTTCGATCGACGGCGTGCAGCGTGCAAGCGCGCCGTCATTCATGATTCCACTTTCGATCTACCGGCCGTAATTTTCGCCATTCGATTCGGAAACCTTTTCCTTTCTGCGAACGGGGCGTCCCACTCGGGACGAATCTTTTCATTAGATTCGGCTCGACGTCAAAGGAATTAAATCCAGAGGTTCTTTTAGGTGAAAAATAATCATGGTTGACATTTTGTTTCATTCCTTAAAATAGTTTCGAGTAGCTTCCTTTCATTTCTAGATGCAGTTTGCATCGTTGCAATTTCCGTATGATGGAGAAATATCACGCTTAAAATTGAAAATTATTTCGAGCCTTTACGTACGTCCAAACTTTTCAACAACAGCACGGTACAAGTCCGAATTGATATTTACTTCCGAGACATTTTATCGCGTCAAAGCGTTAACGTTAATGACATGGCGCTGTACATCCTCGGAATATTCCTCGAATATACACCGGTGGTTATCGAGAGCAATTATCATTTGTCCTGGCTACCTTAACACGATGGTCCCCACGTGACAAAACGAGCCCATTTCCTCCGCTTACAAACATTTGTCCAAGGCGAGGGATCGATTCTTTCCTCTCTGTCTCTCCGCATCTCTCTCTCTCTCTCTCTCTCTCTCTCTCTCTCTGCGCACACAAGTCAATATAATTGGTACGAGTGGTTCATTACACGTCTGTAATCAATAGCCAGGTAATACCCTGTAAAGGAGCAGCGACAACGACCAGGATAATCCAATTCCTCGGTTATTACCAATGAATCACAGTTGGGCGGATAAATATTGAAAAGGACAATTTCCGTACGTATCCATCATAATCGATTATATACACTTCAGCTCGACGTGGACGATCGATTTACTCTTCGTACACCCGATATCCCCGCTATCGAGGACGTCCCATGCAAATTCAAGCATTCGAGAATTTTATCCGCTTTTGTCGAATTTTATTCACCATTTTCCCCGTACGCGTATACTTTCCACGTCGACGAAGCCGAAAAATTTCACGCGCGACGCACGCGACGAGGTGAAGAAAAGGTTTACACGGCGTTAATTGATAATCAGCCAGCTGTCCGGCCAGCAACTCTCTCGTTTAAACGACCATGCTCGCGTGGCTGTTGTATTATTAATTTCCTGCGACCAGAAGCACGGCTGTACATCGAACGCGTTTTCTATTGGCTGTTTCGCGAGCCGCGCTCGAAAATCCTACATCGCTGCCGATCATTTACGTATTAACGCGTTGCGCGTATTGACAGTTTACTCTTATAACCTCGACGTGGCGGATGTATTGCCCATATGAAACCATCTCCAGCGGCGTTGATTGGCGGCCGCGCGGTGTTTGGCAAATTTATTTCCATCTTTCGGCTCGCCGTTGATCACTGAACCGGTTCCGTGTCGATAAGAATCGAAACTCGAACTTTAAATATCGACGATATCGGGACACTCTTCGAATAAAAGCGGCAACTTTCGTCCAAGTGACACCATAATTTTCTTCAGAGGCTCACAATCTTCCCACTCAAGATATTAGAAAAGTTCGTCGGCATAATATAAGTTACCGAAAGTGATCGTGGCGTGGAATAAAGGGACGGGGTACTTTATTTTAAAGTAAGGTTAAGTGAAAATTAGAAACGTCGTAATATATATATATGTGTGTGTGTGTGTGTGTATGTATATACGATTACGTAGCGAGTTGAATAGATTTTTTTTTTATTCGCAATTTGCCACTTGTAGCGGTAACAGTAAAATTAACGATCTGTGCAATTTATCATGCGTAATTCATCAAACGATTAATTATTTGTCCCGATTAAAATATTTACTAGCCTCTATTAACTCCCCGCGGCTCATTGATTTCATTAAAGTATCAGTAACCACGTTCCGCGTCAATTTGGAGAATAAAATAAACAAATTTCAATAAACAAGATAGAATTTAACGCTTGTGTAGACAAAAATCACTGGAAAACTGATCCTTATAAATAGACTGCGCATCTTTAGATGGATATTTGGACTCTTTCACTCTCCTTTCAGACTTCAATGAACGACCTTGGTTGAAACTCTTTTCTGAATGTTATAGCAAGTACTCTACTTTCGATATTTTATGTATTGCCTTTATAGATTTGTATTTTGGTCTCCTCGAATTCCCAACAACTGCAGAAGAATTCGCAGTCCACTCATAAGCGTGGCAATGAAACGCATCCAATTGAGATTGAACAATAATCGATAAAATTCCGGATCGTTTCGCAGACATTATTCTATAATACTTTCCGCATGTACGTACGCGTTAGGTTCAGCTAGCAATTACAGTGGCTCGTTAACGAAACAAGAAACCCTAGGCACGTCACCGTCTATTCCAGTTTCGAGCAGGCTGTGTCGAACCAGCCTGCCACTGTGAAATTTAAGGAGTTTCATTTTGCGTAATTGCCCAAGTTTTCGTCGTAGCCTGCGGCCAGTCAGCAGCCGGGGATCTCCAGCCCCCCACCCCTCCACGTTTAAGAACAGAAGATGGAAACAGTAGGAGAAAAGAAGTGGCAGTCGCTAGAAAGTTTTTAAGACCGAGGATTTTTTTTATTGAGAAAGTCGCCGACGTGGCGCGCCCAACGTTTTACCGAACGATCGTTATTTACTTTGCCGCGAAGACGTGAAAGACGATCCGAGATGGGATTCGTCCGGTGCCCGGGATCGAGATGGTTGGAAAAAGTAGGCTAGCTTTCGCCTCGAATCGACGACATTTTGATTTATGGCTGGAAAATGGAAATCTCGCGTTGGATTTCCCGGCCCGGGTCGAGCCCCATGGGGGTAACCTGGTTTTTGGGCGCGGTTCAAACGGCATCCGATGGATATCCGATCCTTTCACCCCCCCCCCCCCCCGTATAACAACGCGGAAGAACGCGTTCGAAAAATGTATCGTGACGGGTTCGATCGATATGAAATTTAACTTGCTTTTTCTCTCGAGCGAGCGAAAGATATTTTATACCAGATATATATATATATATATATATATAGTATATTTTTATCGCACGGAACATTTCGCGAAATATTTTTCTTGGCGTGTTTCGCTCATCTTCCGAAGGAGTACCGAAAATATTATTTTATGCTGTTCATATTTTTACAAGGGCTTTCCCATACATTTTTCAAAAAAAAAAAAAAGAGAAAAAATATGGAGCAATGAAAATCACGAAACGTTCGGGGAGTAAACGTTTCGTGAATCGAATTTGAAAATCAATTGACGAGCAGCAAATGAAAATTTGTTATCCAATGGTGATAACAAGGAATTACGTCAGTGTTGAATTTGCTTTGAAAAAGTGAACAAGCTCGTAAATCAAATATTTTATGGATCTTTCGATCGATCTGAGCACTGAAACAAAGTAATTCAACTTTTTGAATTAATTTATGTAAAAGTCGTTGAACAACGATCGAGAATTTTGCAGAGCTTGCATCAATAGGTGCAGTATAGTTCCGTTGTTGATGAAATAATCCTGCTGACGCCGTGTGTCATTCTGCTCGAAACGTGCCTAAACCAACACACCTCTAAGCTTCGCAGAGTAAGTTTCTCAATTTGGGACTATGCCGGTGGCCGTCGGCCCGTAAATTTAGTTAAGGGCCTGAACGATGTTCTACGCGAAAAGTTTCGAAAGTGAAGCTGACCAGATGAGTTGATTAGCTTAACTTTGCTTGCATAACTCCCCCGTTCTCGCTATAGTAACGCAGATAATATTTCAAATATTGTTACGAGTTTGACACTGGCGCGGTGTATCTCTTTTAAATGTTTATATTAAATTCGTTTCGGCTTCGTTGTATGCACGATAATCGAAGAGATACTTGCAAGACTACAATTGCTATTTCTAAATTTTTAACTTTGCTAGAAATTTTTATTGCTTCATGATACAGTGATGCAATTTTCATAACGCAGTTGTTACAATAAAATTAATTTATTCTTTGCAATAGTAGAGCAAGCACGTTCATTTCGCCAAAGACCGCGTAAATAGATATCCTCTTGAACTCTTTAATCAGATAAAGGTGCATCGTCGAAACGTGACTTATCGCGTGTCGTTGGTCGTCAGGCTGTGCTCCAAAAAGAGCATGTTGCCCAGGTAGCAGAGGAACGCGATAACAGAATCCAATTAGGCGACACTCGGATGCGGCCGGTGGTTCATGAGGCTGGCAAGAAAGTACGGCTGTCTTATTAAAAGTAAGTCGGCGGCCTTTGCGAGGGTTGCTTCTTGAACTTTCACCCTGTTTCGCGGTTGAAGCCAACAAACTTTGTATCCATCGTCAAGAGAAAAAGGGGAAAAGAAAGAAAAAAAGAGATACCACCGAGGAAACAATTTCTCCCTCTCTCTCCCTCTTATTTCCTCCCGTGCTCCTAATTTTGCATCATTACCCGACTACATTGCCCGACTTGACAGACGCCAGCGAAAGTAGATCAGAAAATGAAAAGAGAAAAGAGAAGGGGGAAAGAAAGGGGAAAAATCGGTGGAAGAGTCGGCGAAGAGAGGACGTAGGTGAGCCAGAGAGGGGTGGCGCGCCGTTCAGAGAGAAAGGACTGGAAAGTTGACCTCATTAACGAAAGATCGGGCACCGGTAGCACAATTGTGCCGCTTAAGAGCTTATTACGTCAACCGTCGGCTTTATTACGTGCCGGAGAGACTTATGGCACGCATTCCAATAACAGAAGAGAGAAAAAGCGAAAGAGAGAGAGAGAGAGAGAGAGAGAGAGAACGCTTCGCCCTAGGAACAATGCCTCTCTTGTATCTACCGACAGGTACACCAAAGTGTGTAACGTGCATAACTTTGAAGGCCACTGCTCCGCTGGCTCCGCGAAGCGTCAACGAAAAATCCCGGGGATCGTTCGTTTCCTCCCACGGAAATTGTCGTAAACTTGCCACCGTGGTACATATTTCACCCCGTTTGACAAATGTGTGCGATGGCATAAGACATAAATCTTGTCACGTTAAAACTCGCGATATCGCGGGGAAGTGGTGCTCGTAGTTTGAAGAAGGAAATGCCTGGTATTTATCTTCTTTTATGCGAAACCGATCCACGCTGAATGGAGCGTCGTCGAGAGAAAGAGAGACGGAGAAACGGTTCCTGCCTCGGCACCTACGTCCGCGAAGATCTACAAAAGGCAGATAGAACGCGACATCGAGCAAACTATGAATGATTCATCAGGACATGCTAACCACGTCCTGCCCCGCGTCTCTCCGGCAACCCCGGTATCTAACCCGGCAGCTAGAACTCCTCCAGGTTTCCGTTTGTGATTGGTAAATGTCATACGTCGGCTGATTGCGTGGAGGAAGTTGGTAGAGTAAGCGCGAGAAGGAAGTCGGGTATGGAAAGCCTCGAAGCGCAATCAATAGTCCCTGATGAACGGTCCAATGGCTATTGCCACCGCACTGATGTGTGTGTATATATGTATATATATATATATGTGTGTGTGTGTATATGTAGACGTTTCGAGCCGTGTTCTATGAATTATTTAGCGTTAGTCAAGTGGCCCTCCGTGTATTTGCCCTGAAACCGACGCGAGCCTCGTACCCAATTCGAGAACCTCTCGCTTGATTTCACCGACCCTAATCCATCGTTCCTATCCGTGTCAAATGGCGTAACTGGCTTCATTCATTCCGGCCAAGTTCCCGAATGATCGCGAGCTCCAACACCAGTCCTCCCTGGTTATTATTCGACCGCGAACAGTCACCGTTCCGCCAGTTTGATCGCTTTAACGTTTGAAATAATTTATTTGGGCGCGCGATGAATGAGACAGCGTCGATCCAAATTGTCGGCAGAATTGAAGAGACGGGGACAGCGCGGGGACCGGACGAGGAACGTTTAATTTTCGTAGATCGATTCTGATCTGCATCTAGAAATTGGATGAGAAGAATCTCTTTTTTTCAAGCACGGCACGGAGAAAGTCTCTTTCGAGGCTAATAACTCTTGTGCTGTTGTTAGACACAATGTTGGAATTCTTATGTTATTAATTGTTATGCGATTTCATATTTTCGTCGATTCAGTTCAAAACATTGTTCGGCATTAGCATTAAAACTACCAAGGGATTTAGTTATAGTTTTTCGTAAAATATACAAACAAAGGCTCGTGCACTGTAATTTTACACTGTAAATTTACATCAATGTCTCTGGACAGAAATTTTACGATTTGACCGTTATCACGTTAAATATCACAGTGACTTATTTTATTTCCAAACACAACGTGTATGTCTTTTTTGTACGTTCAAACGCTTCTCAGAATTTCCATAAACGCACGAACGCCCGCAGTCTAATTTCCCCCAAATTTATGCGCATTATAATTCACGTCGTATCATACCGCGTTATTGAAAGAAGGGTCTCGGAAGGGTTAATGTCGACCTAGATCATAGTTTGCGCGAGTTACGAAGACGGAACTTAGAAACTATCCTGTATCCTTTAATAACGGGGAATATCAGGTCTAATGCGCATCTACGTTTCGAACTACCCGAGGAATCTCGGGTGACGTTGCCCCTTGACCTATCGCTTCTCTCGATATCAAACGCCACAACTTGCCACGCTCTGTTGCCCCCGACAAAATCAATCTTCGACTCCGAAGCCTCGCTTTTCAGCTACGATCGGCACAACGGACCGTGAGAGAAGCGTTCTTTATAATCGTGGTATATTTTTCGTTTCTTCTTTCGCTCGTCTGGGAAAGTAAATCCTCGTCGCGTCGTAATGTTCTATCGAGTCTTCTTGTTTCTAATTTCTTTTTTTTTTTCAACGAAAAAAAAAACTCTGCGCTTAAAGAAGCTGAGTGGAATTCGCCGCTGAAACAGCTGTACTTCATTCGCCGTTTTTGTAGCAGGTACAGAAGAAATCGCGTTTGTCGCACGAGTGGGAGGTACTTGAGCAAATACGTACCGCGGTTTTCATATTTCCCCTGTGGCGAACAAATTGAAATGCCGTTGAATCAGGACGAAACTCCTCGAATTCGTAGGTAGGAAATGGATAATTGTTTGACCAGAATGAAAAGTTCCGCGTGTTCTTAGCAAACCAGCAGGTGTCCGTAAACAGAGAATCCGGTAAACTCGAGGGAAAAGTTATGTGTGCCTAGGAAAATTACCTTGATTCCCCCCTTCCGGATACTTTTCTACTGACGCGGAATTATTACGAGCGAATGGCGAATTACGCAACATATCGCAACAGAACTCGACGATCAATTACGTGTATCTTAAATGTACACGCCAGTCGTTCGTCTTCGCGTCGTACACGAGGAATGACATTAAATTATCAGAAGACAAAAAAAAAAAAAAAAAGAAACGAAAAAGAAAATATGAAGTTCCTCGTGAATGAGAATCCAATGATTAAATATCGAGCGTGTTAACGGACATTAAGCCAGCGCGAGCTGAAACTCCGAGAGAGCCTTTTCAGGCTCGCTTATTCATCGAAACGTCGATTAATATCCATCTGTCAGTCGACCGAGGATCAATACATCTCGTGCTCCCTAAATTAATATCGAATCTCGTCAGAGATTCTCTTTCGAATCGAAGATGGGACCGGACGGTAACGGGACTCCTCCGTTCGTGGCTAAACGCGCGAGGAACGAGGCCATCAAAAAATTTTCAGGCAAACCAAGTCTGGCGACAGCAGTGCCGCGCTAGCCACGTTGATCAAGGGCCTGGGAGGCCTGCGTTCCACTATAATTTATTCAACCGGTGCTGGAGGGCCACGGATCGCGGTAGCATCCGGCCTTCCTAATGCAATATTGATTCGATTTCGCTGCCGACGACGTGCTGGGTCGTAGCGCGCAATTTGCATATGGAACTACACGGCTCGCGGAAACGTTCGGCGAAACCTGGGTTCGCTGCGCGCTGGTGTCGCCGCGTCGGGGCACTGTTTGCCGTTTGATTGCATGGAAATTACGTCGGCTACGTCGGCGCCACGGACCAATGACAAGCCTGATTTTCCACGGTCCACGCTTCGTTAGGATGCGACTCGCGCCAACTGCCGGACATTCCGTGTTTACGCGTATTGTTGTCCCCGCCACGTACGATGCATCTTTCACCAGAAAATGCACGCACGTTAACGCGTTACAGATGTGGCAAGACACACCGGGTCCGATAGTTCGCGTTTCGATGGTCGTCGAGTCCGAGAGAGATCTGGCACGTTTTGGGGCAGGAAGATCGTGATCGAAGCTTCGAACGAGTCGAAAGTTTTTGTGAAGATTGTTCCGTACCAGAATTCCAAAAAAAAAAAAAAAAAAACGGAATTTTCCGACCACGGTGTTAGTATCCCTTTACGAATACTAACTAGTTCAATGTTACCGTCTTGTCTTAGGAGAATTGCCCTTTTATTTACACTATAACACTATTGTCTATATTATTGTATTTCCTTTATTATGTGTTAGATTTGTACATTAATTGTGTGACGTTGTCTCTATTGATTCCCTTTTTCGACTGACTGTCTCGAATCTTCCAAACGCTGTCGACTGTCTTTTTTCTTGGAGTGTATGTCAGTGTGCGTGCGTGTGTGTGTGTGAGATGTAAGCGAGGCGAGTGTAGTAGTGAGTCGTGGATGATGGTGTCATAGTGCGAAACAAAGATCTCGAGCGAGATCCGTACAAGTTTCGTGGACGTCGAACGAAGTTTGTTTTTCACTTCTTCGCGAGTTTCTCGACACTGCGAGTAAAAGACACACCTGTGGACTCGACAAATTATTCTCACGTTCAATCGCGTCACGTTTATTAAAATCTCTCTAGTTAATCGGGCGATGTTTAATCGTAAATCTGAAAATCAACGCGGGATCAACGAGATGCTGCAGAAATATTTGCAGATTTATTCGTAATGTCGTAATCGGCGAGGATAAAATGTACGAACAAGGGAGAAAGGACTCCTGAATAAAACAACATTACGTACGTAATTCATTCTTCTGCAATAAAGATAATTGGTTAGCAGAGAACGAATTACGTGGGACGAATGAAAAATGGATTGGAAATATACGTGATTTCGGAATATCAATGTACGGCTGATTGTCAAACATAATTAGCAACGAAGTAGCCGGTTTTCGGCACGTCATCGACCCCCAGTTCAGATACATGCCACTCGAATTTCTCGCTAATAACGCGAGCTATACTCGTTCGTTTGTCGCGAGTGTACACGTGTACACGAAATTGAATGCGCGTATTTTACAGCGAGAAGATTGAAAAATCCTATCTTTTATCTCCCCCTCTCGTTCTATTTGCCATCCACCCTCTCCCCCCGCCGTTTGTTTGTGTCTTTCGTTTGTTTAAACCCCGCGTTTGTTTATTTGCATTCTCGGTTTGCCGGTTTACATTTCAAGTCCGCGGGAGCGCAGCGGTGATCTACGTGAAACGCGGCGGGCAGAAAGGGAGGATGGCCCCAGTTTCCAGATTGATTAATTCCATTGATAACGTTGTTTGCGTTATCGTTAGTTAGCGTTAGTTAACCAACCGCGTCAACGTTTCAACGAGAGCGCCTGCCTGTTTAAATTGCCCGCTGAAAAGGAGGAAACAAATTCTTTTTCAACACGGACACCTCCAGAAAACGTAAGAAGAAAACGTAATAAGTGGCAACGTCGGACATTCGTCGTCTGGGCACGTATACGCGCGCGTGCACGCACACACACACACACGGAAGAAAAAGTGGAAGAAAGGCAATTATCTCCGGCGCTTTCTAAAAATCTTTCGTTCATGATTCGCATTAAGAAGTTTGTTTGCCCTGGGTTCGAGCGGCGGCGGTTGGCTCGCCAAAAGACAGAGAGAGAGAGAGAGAGAGAGAGGGGGCGCCGCCGGCCAGAGAGACAGTGAGAAAAAGTTCCAACGCGCGCTCCTTCCCGGAAACGCTGTCGCGAAGTTGCCCGCGGCCGAAGTGAAGCGAAACCAATTAACATGCAGACGCGAAACTTAAGGAACTCTGGCCGACTGCATAAAATTTGCATTCTACACGGGGAATTACAGGCCGGCTCCCGAAGCTGGCAGCTTGCTGTGCAAACGCGTGTATTGTTTGCACGGGTGGCGCAAACAGCTCTCCCCCTTCCCTCTTTTCCTTTAGTTTGACGGATTCTTCGTACGCGGCTCTAACGATCCTCGAACGTCACTTCCCCGAAAAACGCGAATTTTCTTGTGCAAAGAAAAAAAAAAAAAAAAGAAAATGAAAGAAAAAACCGAGAAACGAATGTCGAACGTTCGGCGCGGATAACGCGGTCGGTTCTCGTCGCGTTCGGCCGCGATTTTCGAGCGGTTTCAGCAGCGATCGCGAGGAAGTACAAAGAGGCCGACGACGATAAATTATCGAGGAACGAGCGCAGCGCGATTGCTATTAGCAAGGTGCGACGACGAGGCTCGCAATTATGGCCGGCGGTTCGTTACCGCTGGCGACTGCGAATAATTGGACGAATTTGCGGATCAGTAAAGCGGATGCTCGCAAGGGGAGTATTAAACGCGGGTCTGCGCGGCATTTCCATCATCGCGGCCGAATACTTCGCGGGGGCATTCGGGAGGAGTACGTCGTTACGATATTAATTGCGTCCTCTCTCTCTCTCTTTCTCTCTCTCTCTCTTGGGCCGCGTCTTCCAACGATTTACAGGGCTCGATGCATCGTAATTGGCTTGCAATCAGGGCGTAACCGCGTGGCAAATTACCGCGCGGCTTCGAAAATCCATTTACAGATGATTATATTATTAATTGAAGTGCCTGCACGCCGCACGGGGCGCTGCTCTACGCTCCGTGCGTTTCGTCAAAGGCCACATAATAAGAGAATGAAATTAGACGCGTAGGCGAATGTTCTTAACGAGACTTGGAAGATGTTTGATGACTAGAGTTAATGAAGAGGTTATATTGACCTATCTCACCGATAGGGATCGAGCGAGGTACTCGCATAATAGAGTGTGGAAAGTGGATTCTGTGTCGCGGGTGTAAAAAGTGACTGACATTGAATTTCGAGTGCCAGAGACGCGTTAAAATACCACTTGAAGCTAGAATGTGCGAGATGAACGCACGACACAGAGTTGAACGTGTCGCTAGGAATGCGTAATTTGCCCAAAGCAAGTGGAACTAGAGAAAGGATGGATACACGAGTGTGAGAGTACGATTGGATGGAAGATTTCTGAACATTAGCAGTCGTTACATTACAAAATTATTCTGAATTTTACTTTGGCGCTGAAATTCAGATATATTTATGCTAATGACGCTGTAATTGCAAAAAGATCGAAATAACGGAACATTAAATCCGATCTCACGCGCATCGAACCGATAGAGGAAAAATTTCGCATCGTTTGTGTCTTCCGTGTTGCTATTGCGAAAGCATAAACGTCACGGTGTGTAACCGTGTGATACAATAAATCTCATTTTCGCGTGATATCGCGATCGTTCCGCATATATATTTTCGCCGCGGGTGGGGAAAAATAATAGCCGTAAACCCGCTGGGGAGATGGAAGCTGGAAGATGAGGCGAATAGGTCAACGCGGAAATGTAATTAGCAATAAATCCTCGTGAACTGCGAGCGCGCGGCGTTTCGTTTTCCTTATACGCGAAATGCATGAACGTGAAACGCACTGACGAAGACGAATGTTGTTCGCTAAGAAGGTGGGGGACAGAGAGGAAAGGGCAAAGGGGAAAAGAGCACGCGCGCGCGCGAGAAGAAAAATCGGGACGCGTCAGTGTGCGTTGAACTTTCTCGCGATTATCTCGACGCGACATCTTTGTACTTTTACGAGAGAAGAGAGATCGAGATGACGGTGTTATTTAAAATTTCACCGAGAAGATATGATGAACAATGAAGATGTGATGCCAGTAGTATCTGTTGTCGGTGATCTTTTTCTATTGATTATTTGTTTGCGAAATTTCAGCAGTCTCTTCTTCAGATAAAAAGCTTGATGATAATTGTTAAATAAAATTTGGATCAGTTACAAATTTATTAGGTTACTTTTGAAGAAAATACAGCATCGGGTACATCGGTAGCATTGCGTCTGACCAATCGCGTGTATTTCTACTGAAGACTCTCCTGCAATTCCAATCACGTCTCTCTCAGTTTCATTAAAAGATTCAATGATATCTCGTACGTTAATAACTAAAGTAACTTTTTAACTTTTTACCTTCGCGAGGTTCTGATTTAAACGGAGAAGAATAACGAAAGTGGAGTAAAGCTAATCGGGCGGGAAATGTAAGAGCTTTATATCAGCTGTGCTATATTGCTCAAAGCCGATTTCTTAACGGAGAATATATGTTTGCACTGGATAAAATAATATCTAACACGTACAGCTGAATAAAGGGCGCCGACTCTGCCGGAATATATTCGTCTAGTAATGGCGGAAGATTTATCAAGCTTGACTCAGCATCGCTGCAAGTTCGCTGCGATGTATTCTCATACCTCACAGGTTCGTTCGGTGACTGAACTCGAATGTTATTGCGTCTATCGTCGTTCGCGTTGGCGAATCCCTTCGATCGCTCTCTCTCTCTCTCTCTCTCTCTGGCAAAAGAAACAACTCGATATAGCATTCACGCGTCATTTAAGGACATTTTTTTGTCGTTAATACGTCCTCCGTTAAATCGAATCAGGAGGATGGAACGTTCACGAGGAAATGGAGCATGATCCACGCTGGCTCTCTCAACATTTATATTTATTAAATTCCTGTATCTTTCTCTCTCGCAATTGAACCGTCGTATTTCAAAGAAATTTCCAACTTTCCATCTCTCTCACTCCCGATGTCGATCACCCACCGTGATCCTTACTGATCATACATTTGAATTCCATTTGAAATCTCGTTTATGAAGTTCGAAATATAATTCCGAACCTCCTCTTTCTCTTTCGGCGAATATCACTCAATGTGGAAAATAAACTCTCAGCCTTCCGGCAACTTTCCCGCTAGTCAGACGTCCAATTAGAGGTAGCAATTTTCTTCAAAGTTTCGTTTACAAAGTTCCGAACGTTCGCCGCCGCCAATAATTATCGCTCGATCTTCGAAAGTTGGCTCTCAATCTTCTTCAAAATTCCTTATCGATCACCGCAGTTTCGTTCAACGAGACCTCTAACTTTCATACCGCTGGTAATTCCCATTCTCTCGATTTCTCTTGATCGAAGATCTCCCAAGACTTTTCACAGTCTCGTTTGGAAATGGCGATGCATCGACGATGAGTGTCGGGACGGCTAAAACGAAACCAGAAATTCCAACGACGAACAAAAGCTTTCAAAACGATAATTAACGCTCGTCATGGAGATGAAACGGATGCTACACGCGCAATTCAACAGAAAGAGAAAGAGGGGGGGGGAGGAGAATGAGTAACAACGTTACATCGTTATGTATACGTGTCCATTCGACAGCGGGCTATTGGCGTAGAACAGTCGCCAGGATAAATTCATTCGTTATTTCCGGCTCGATTGTACCGGGCTCGCAGTCAAAAGCTGCGGCCAGAATTAGCTGACCGGAAACTGCTCCTCCGTAACTCGAGTCGAAAAATTTCAGCCCCTTGTGTCGCGGCATCCGTTCGTTTAATCGTGGAATGAGCGCGCCGGCAATAATTACTCTCACCCTCCTCCCGTGTTTTTCTCTTTTTTTTTTTTTCCTTTTCGCGAAACAACCGAGGATGCACATTTGATTAATGGAAATTCAGAAAATCGGTCGTGATTCGCCGATGCGTGGAAATTCCTGGGAACGGCGTTGTGAATCGTTGATTAATCGCGTCTTACTGACGTCACGCTGTGAAACGAGGACAAACGAGGGGGGAATCTGACGATGCAAAAATTAGATCGTCAATGTTTATTAGCGACGTCGTATTAATTCCTGGTTTAATCGATCGATCGGCAACTCGAGCCTGTCAACGAACCGAAGGTAATGGAACGTCGCGGATGTTTATTATACTGTCGACCGGTGTCGTCGTGTACACAGCTTTTTGGGGGAATTATAAAAATTCACGGTTTAGAGTCCTTCCGTTGAATTGGATTTTATTATCGCGGACAATGAAACGAAATATAGGCAAAGTTTTGTTAATCTGTAAATCGTAATAACTCGTCTATAATCCAACGATATTGTTTGCGTGTTAACGCCGACAGAAAGTAGTTTATTCGTTTGATCGATGATACTCGCGGAAATTCAAATTAACGCTTTTCATATTAATACCCGCCGTAGTCTAGACTACGTGACGATAATTTTATGAAATTTCACAAAATTGAAGCGCAGTGAATTTATCGCCCGGTTCCAAGTGGGGTTAAATAACGATATGTAAATAAACCAGTGTTAAATTCTCTAATTTCATTGCGGCGTACAATAATACAGGGATAGTGAAATAGGAGCGTGACTGGCCAGACAGAGGACAGTGTTGCGTTATTTATCTAGACAGTTTGTACGTGTATGTATAATTCGTCGTGCGGTGGTGGAACAGCACGGTACGCGATCAGACAACCGGAACACCATTTGAATAACATAATTAACGCCGCGATTAAAAAGTACCACGCTAAAAAAAGCTAATATATAAAAAAATACATCCACAGCTCCCGGTGTTGCGCGCGGTATTGGTCCCGCGTTGGACGAGCGTCGGCAAATATTTCAGCCCGCTTTTTATTAAACCCGGAGCTATGTTTGAATCGGATATTCACACATCCATCGAATATTCATAGAGGGCTATCAATCGCGCGACGCGATAAAATACGCCTTCCTCGTTCGGGGGAAATTATCGAAACCTCGGGCAAATGATCGGCGCGCCACAATGAAAACCGAGTGTCTCTTGTAAGCGTGAACAATGAACGAAATATCGGCCGATATAGCCGATATAACCGGCGATGGCCTTCGAATCCGATTGATTCCTCGGACGAATATTCCGTGGCAGCGCGCACGAGTGGGACAAAAGACCTTTCGCATGGAAATGAATCGCGATCGAGGCCGAAGTGGCCTCTCGTTCATCGACAGCGCGGGGCCGCACAGCTTGGGCAATAATTCTGAAAAATTGTTCCGTTGCGCCTGAGCTCGGTCTGAGATTTTCAGCGCATAAATCGTCCTCGTTCCTGGATACCGCTTGATATATTGGTGTTTGCAAGTGTTCCTTGAGAGGCATTAGGATCATATATTCTTCGAGTATTGATACAGAATGGCTTTTCCGTTCTGGGTTGCCTGACGTACTCTTTACGATATATTACACTTGCTCTTGTTGTTTTCTCGGCAGTCTGTCACTGCACGTTGACCATCAATCGAATTTTCTTAAGCCTCCAAGTCGCGTTTGCAAAAAGCTGAGTCAGCACTGGAGGATCGTTTTTCTCGATCGTCTGTAATTCAAGATTCAAAATTCACTTTACATTTCCGTCGATCCTCTGAGTTTCGTGATTTTCTTTCCTCGAGTTTCATCGTCAGGTTCGTGGATGAATCTTTCCCTTCTTCTTCTTCTTCTTTTTTATTTTTTTCTTATGGTATTTCAAGCTCGATCGATCCTGCGGCCAACGAAATTGCATCAAAGCTCATAGTCCACACCTAATTATGTTTCCATCGATAAACGTTTCCCTCCACCGAAGCGATTGCCGCAAGAAAGTTCGTTAAAGTCTTTAAAAAAGTCACATTACCGTGGGAGTTAGGACCTCGCATAACTAACCGCCTCGCCAAACGTGAAATTGGCTTTATCTTCGTTACGCAACGCGCAAAACTTTATTAACAAAACCGCCAAGTTGCCATCGTCTTAAATCAATCGAACGTTCGTGGCAACATTTTTCAACTTTCGTCGATCAGAAGAGTCTACGTGATTTTTAGACTGCAGGAGAGATAATTTAATTCTAAACTAGAAACAAGTTACGCCCTAACGATAAGTTGTCCAAATTGACACGATAAAATTGACAAGATAAAATTCTTTGGAATAATTTGTAATTTACGAAACTAAGAGAGCCAGAGGGCTGTAAAAGAAAAAAACTTCAAGTACAAAAATTTACTCCAATTTGTCTTAGCAGGTAGAAAAGCTTGTCCATTATTCAATGTTGATATCTCGTCTTAATCGCGTCTTACAAACGGCCCACTCGGTTCTCAGCACTTTATATTCCATCGATCGTGCAAATCGGTATCGTGTCGCGATCGTCGTTCGATACGTCGATCGGTGGGGAGAGGGAAGCGTGAAACAGTAGGTGACGGGAGATTTTACGATCGCGCCATTCAATTTCCTCCAGTCGTATCTCGAATCGAATGGAAACGAGGGAGGGATCGTACGCGTTTGATAAGAAGCTTTCAGGTAGCTCGGTCGTAATTGGAACATTGGGGCGCAGCGCTGCTGGCTAACTATGCATGGCGTTAGTATTCCGCTAGCCGTGGCCGTGCAATGGTTGGATCCAATTTAATGTTCTGCTCGCTCCTTGGATTTCAGATCTGGACACGATGTTATATGGATACACGAACAACATATACGTGCTGGACCACACTCCTGAATCGCTGCCGGTGAGTACGATTCTGAACAAGCCAGTTAGTCGTGGCTGTTACTGTCCAACCCCTGCATCCTTGTGTCCGCTCGTTTAAGTCGATTGCTCGGCATCATAATTACATGCGGCGTTTCATGGCTTCACTCAAATTAGTATGCTTGTTAAACTTATGCGGCGGCCGCCCGCTGTGAAACGAAATTAGGGGATAGAAGGGGGAAATAATAGTTCAGTTCGCGGATTCATTGAACAGTCTTGGGATGATGGATGTTTAGTACTTGTCGAGTAATTTTGGTGTTTGTACTAAATAACGCAATTAACGATATATTTAATTTGCTCAGTTTCGTAGCAAATGCTAAATACCAGGACGGGCTTGGCTTTGAATACAAAGCGAGTTTTTTTTTTTTCTTTCTGTCGAATCTTGACGTTTGTATTATTTAATAGCTCGATAGCAATCATATTCTGTATTTAATAGATACTAAATTATCTGTCTCTCGAACAAAATAATAATTGGAAAAGGAATCTTGATCTAATTAAATTCGTACTGGAAATAAATCCAAGTTCCTTAAAAATCGCGACGTGGGAAATTGTAGGAATTGTTACCCGAGTTTAATGATAAAAAATACAATGGCGCACGACACAGCAGTGGGAACAATATGCATAGCTATCTCCGGATCGCGTTCGGCCGTCGCGAGCAGAAAATAATCGAACGTCGGCCGATTCGCTGGCGAGTTAATTAAATTCAACGATAGCGGATCGTTCGACTTTGTTTCCAATTAAAACTCGCAGCCGTGTATTTTGATTAACAGTCGAATTTAATAATAATCACGTGCGCGCGAAGGGGCAGCCGGAATTCGGGACAGTTCCGCGGAACGCGTGAATTTCGTGGATAAATTGAATTCGATACGTGTGGTAATAACAACTAAAACGAGAGAATGAGCACGTTCCAATTCGATTTTTAAACAAATTGCTGCATCGTCTTGAACGATGTTTTTCGAATCTGTTGTAAGTTTCCAAAATTTCTCGAGAAACGAAAATTTCGTGCTCTTGTTCGTTTGCAATCATTTCCGTCAAGAATCTCGTTTTAGCGTTTGAAACGTATTATGCGACGCAAGTTCAATGATAACTAACGGCGATCGACAATGAAATGAAATTTAATTGGTGATATTAACCATTTGCAATTTCGTATGAATAACATCTTATAAAGGTATATATACCAATCCAATATTCCGTCTCTAATTGGAAAATTGCGGGACACTCTAGCCATATCTGTGTATATACGAGAATAGATTTTTCGTTTTTAACATTCCTGTCACAAATTTTATTTCCATCAATACTAAAATTTCCCAGCCTGGTCAAAATGACCACTTTGTAATCTCTGTTAGATATAAAACAGTGTGTGTTTGTAAAGATTTAAATAATGTATAAATAAAAGCACTGTATCGTATTATAAAGTTTCTCTATTTTCCCACTTTAATGTTTCTGATGGAAATTTTATACTTTCATCGTTGGTAGTTCCAGTGCAAAATACACTTGTATTATAGTGAAATATCCTTAGTAATAATAATAGTATTAATAAATAATAAAATAAATAAAATAGTAATAATGTTAATAAATAATAAAATTAATAAAATAGTAATAATATTGGTAAAAATTGACAATTGAATCAAATTTAATTGAGGATATCAGCCATTAAAAGATCCAAGCATCACAGCACAACAGGCAAACTGTAGAAAACACGAAAAGAGGTAAAATGGTGTAAAAATGCCCGTGTAAAAATGGACGTGTCAGTTTGTCGCGCAGGTTCGCGTAACGCGATCTATTTTATCATTCGGATTAATCATTGGTTAAACGGCGAGTGCAGTGTGTGCATATCATTGTCCGTCGAACGAAACGGCCCACTCAATTATCCGTAACGCAGCCCGGCTACGAAAAATATGGAAATCGCCGGTGCGAAACGCGTTTATGAATTAAGTTAATTAGTCGTCGGAACAAATGAAGCCTGCTCGTTAGCAACAGTCGATTTCGGTTTCCCGACGCGACGGTGGGGTAACAAGTTGAATTAACGACGTGGATCGAGTGTTGCAGGAGAACAGTTTTGTTCGTGTTGGCAAATTGAAATTGAAAGTGCGGGCCCTCGCAGAATAATTCTCAGAAGAATTGTCACAGGGCTGCGGGTAACTATTTTGGGAATTTAAAAATTCTAAAAACATATAAAGTATATATGCAAAGTAAACTACTTATTGGAATATTTAGTGGATGAAATAAATTTCTAATTTAGAATTGGTTTCTTCATTTTGGTAAAATTTTTTTTGGTTCGTAAAAATTGAGTTATATGAGATATTGGTGATACTTAGAAATGAACGATAAACCAAGAACAGTTAACGAGGACAGTGACGAGAGGGAGGGCCAACCCTTTTCATCCCTTTCGTCTCGCCTTCTGTGACGAGAGCTCCGACGGAAAGAGACAATGCCACGATTACAGACCAATCCTTCGAGCTAATTTTGACCGCACGTGGCTTTTAATTTTAAAGATCTTTCGTCAATTTTCTACCTTTAATTGCTCCCTTCGTATCACCAATAATTCCCTTTGTTGGTTCACCCAAGTTCCCTTCCAAGTTCCCAAATTTTCCTCCAGCAAACACACCGCCGTCAGAAATATTAATTTATTAATTTATTAAACGTCAGCTTATATGACACATTAAGGAATTCATAGTTAAAATTAGCATCGAAACACACAAGTTTTAGAAAAAAGAGGAAATAGCCACGAAATTATATGTGACCGCGAAAAATGTGTAGAGATTATAAAAAATAATATATTAAATTAAAAATTAAGACAATTCCAAGAGAAAAAGAGAAAAAAAGAGAAAATCGAATGATCCATGAGTCAGACTCCGCAATATTTAAGCATTTCTTTCAATTTCAATTTTAACCTTCGTCTGCACATTTCGACGGAGCCCAAAAATTTTTTCAAAACACCTTTCCACGTCTGTATGTAATATTTTCATTCGCGAATGACCATCGTGATGTAAAGACACACGCGCAACTGTGTCACGAGGATGTGAAAGAGCTGATATGCTCGTCTGTTTGCGCGTGTATTGGTTATCCGTGTACACGGATACACGTACACGATGTTTCGTGTACCGTGTACACAAGACTGAATGTAATTTGCAGGAATCTCGCGGGGTTGGGTCCTCGAGCCCAGTGTGATGACATAGACATTGAATTTCCGGCATCTCGCCGTCGCGTATTGAATCGATCAATCAGTCACATTCACGTTAATTAGCTCGTAACATAAAGTGTTTATCGTGTCGTTTAATTCACGGGGGTTGTGTTTGTGTTTCGCGCGCTAACCCTTTACTCTCGGACCAGGCGTATAAATTTATTTCGAGATAATTAACGCTGGCTGGTTTGACGTATCGAAAAATATTTTAGCTGCAGTCGCGACCCGCGGAAAATTAACACAGCAAGTTTACAGAAGGTTGTTTGTCCGTCAGACTTCGTGCATGATATTTGAAGGAGATTATCGGCCGCGCTCATCGATTTACTTGTATGTTCGTGTAAATTAAACTTAAACAGAACTTTGACCCGTGTAAGCGTCGCGAAGTACGCGCGAAAATTCATTTCTAATGAATTGGGGCAGGAAAGCAATTCATTGACGTTATGGCGAGCGGTGACGTTAATGGTAACGTCATGCGATTTTCAGCATTTACCGACCGCTGACCTCGTTATTCCGTGGCTTCGTGTGATTTTGCATTTCGTAAATTTTTAATAGAACTCGCCGGTCTCTGGTGAAGGCTACTCGCTTTTGTGAAACAGTTAATAGCAAAAGTTGCGACAATTGCAATGAAAGCAAATGTATTAACAAAAATGACCCATAGAAATTACCATTGTCGAGATGACAGGTCTCTTTTATCTTTTCGAAGATAATGAAGTGATCCTGTAGTCCAAAGAATTATTACTGTCGGGATACAAGATCCTCCTTAAGTAGACATTATTTTAAATTAACACTTCTCGATTCGTTTATTATTGAAAACGGATGCATAAATAACCCTCCGCTCGACGATAAATTTACCCGCGAAGAAATATTTCTCTTATCCGATTAAAAACTTACGAGAGAAGAATCGCGTCATCACGGTGACGAGGATCGTTGGAAATATTTACAGAAAACTGTGTTCTCGCAAACACAGGACCCTATTGATAGTGTGCACCGGCGTACGAAGAAACTTTCGGCATCGGAACACTGCAGCTCGTGGAAACTTGGCGGAAGTAAGTTCATTCGGGAGATACGCGTCTTGATAAACATCTGAGTGCAGTTAGGGTGACGTTACAGAAACGAGTCAACGACGGACTTGGCGATCGCGGCTTTGGCAAACGAATCCGAACTGAATCCTATTATGTTTTCCCTAAGAGGAAAAGAAACGCGAAAGTGACGTTGCATCTCGTTTTCTACGTTTCAACTCCCGGACAGCGGGATGTAGTTTTGTACGTCCGCGCTGCACTTTCCAGGCAACGCGAAAGCAAATTTTTATATCATGTATAAAATTCTGCCGCCGACTATTTCAGCTTTTCAACTCACTTCGGCATTTCGCGATAAATCAAAGGGAAATCGAAGAGAAAACACAATTACAGACGTTATCGTATTTTTATTAACGCACATTTATTTCATAATCGCGCGATCATTTTTTAATCGTACAGCGATACATCTGATGATACACTTTTTGTAACTTTCACCGAACATTTTACATTTTTAATTCGTTCTAGTTTATAATATGTCTCTTTAGGGAGAACTCTGTGCGATATGCGCGTGCAGTTCTTCTTGCATCTCGATATATTCACCTTACTCTTTTAGATTAAAACCCTTCACCCTAAATATTAATATTGTAATATTGTATAATTATATTACATAATATATTCTCCTTTTTTTATATAAAAATGTAAGATATTACATCAATTGTATATAAAATGTAAGTAATAACCTATTAAAATTAATATTAATTATAATATATATATATATTAATATTATGATATATATATTAATTATATTATAATATTAATATTATATATATATAATTATATTAATTATATAATTTATTCTTTTTTTATTCTTTTTTTATATAAGAATATAAGATATTACATCAATTATATATAAAATGTAAGTAATAACCTATTAAAATTAATATTAATTATAATATACATATATATTAATATTATGATATATATATATTAATTATATTATAATATAATATATATATATATATATATATAAATATTAATATTGTAATATATATATTTGTACTGTAATACCATAACACTGTAATACCATCCGAATTCCACAGTGACAATTGAAGAGAGAAACATATTTACAATGTATTTTCACCAACAGTTGTTGCTCTTCTACGCTGTCCCACTTCAGCACCACCGACAATAAAAATTTCGACCCACCATTAGGTTTAAAAGTCACGTAACTCGATCCCCCCGTCTCTCGATCTGATCGCGAAACGAAACGTTATGGCTTTCCAACGAAGAGGAATATCTGATTTTCCGCGTGAACACGACACTTCCATCAAAAAACGTTCTCGAAGGCGAATTTCAAGGCGCTCGATCACGATTCCAGCCGCGTGGATCGCGCCCTGCAGGAGTCCCATGGAAAAAGGAGCCGGATGACGTTAACTTGTCCTTTACAGCGAGCTATTTATCAACGGCGTGCAGGGTTGGAGGAAAAGTTGGTGTGCACGCTTCGAGGAAATACGAGACCAAGGAGACTGGATACGTCTCCCGGAGGAATATCGTTGGATTCTCCGTCCGGCGCAAGCACACGGTGTACATCGAATCAGCTTTCTACTTGTTATCTCCCCGGCATTTGATCCCTTTGCCATTTTCTGTCCACTCTTTTGTCCCTACGGATTCTGCGGACGACGTTTCCTCCGGGGCTTCTTCAGTCGCGGCTGAAGAAATAAAGATTCGGCCAATTGCTCGAAGTGGAGAAAGGGGCCATTTCATCCAGATGAAACAATTCCCTGACGTGGTCGTTTTACGCCGTTTGTCGCGTCGACATGATCGCTGCCCGTCTAATTTCGTCGTTTTCGTAAAAATCCTAGCGACCCTCTAAGATCTAAGCTTGTTACTTCACAGGAATTGCTTCGTTATTCGGTAAAATTGGCCGCTTTCTAAATTGGAGGACAGAAAATTCACGAGCAAAATGCCTTTTGATGATTTATTAAATTTCTGATTGAGTAATGAACGTATATTTTACGCAGATATCTTTGATACATATTCTTCATTCGAATCTCTGCTCGAATTCCAATCTCATATAGTGTATTTCATGTATCTTACCTCATATCCCATTTCGCGTATCCTGTATCAATGAACCATATTTTCAAAGCTCGTACTTTCATCCTACGTTGCATATTCTAGATTTTCTAATTTGTATAACATTACATCCCATTTCTAGTATTATTAACGGATAATTTTTGTATTTCCACTGATAAAACTTACATCCCGTATTGCTTATTTTATGCTTCCCATTTCTTAATCCATGCTCAAAAATTAGTTTTGTAGATTTTGTTAGAAATTCGTGGGTTGCGAAGTTCATTTTGCGGGATAATAATTTCTACAGGTGTCCACAAATTAGATTTGTGAACTTTGTGGGAAATTTGCGGTCTGAGAAGTTTATTTTGTGGAATATTAATTTTCGGTGATGCCCACAAATTTGTTTCTTTGGGCAATTGTGCACTTTATGTGAATTTTGTGACTCTTTCGTTATATCTAATTGAAAAGATAAAGTTACAGAATAAGAATGTAAAAAAATGGAATGTTGATCGACAGTGGAATGGGGTGGAAAATATTGACTGTGTGATGTTAATTGTGAATATTGAATATGGTAGAAAGATGCGAGATGTTGCAGATATTGTAAAGAATGTATACTGTGAAATATGCAAATTTGCATATTAGGAGCATGATGCATGTAGGACATCGTACCAAAGTAGAATGGAATCGTGATATAAGATTGGAGAACGCTGTACGTGAAATGCTAGATGCGAGGTGTTAATATTTGATTGGAAATATTGAAAATGTTCTGAAAGTTTCGATGCTTTCAAGTTTAAAGCAGCAGCTTGGTGTCGAAATCTTTTTGCAAATTGCAAAGTTTCGTTATCCGCGACACCGTGCGAACTACCACTTTTCCCTCGTCGGTGTATTTTCAAGAGGTTCAGCTCTAATCGGGTCTGCTCTCCAACGGAATCGCGTTGGCTGGCGCGCTCATGAAACTTAAATCCACGGCGAGTTCGCCCCCAGGACGACTTAAACTTTGACCAGCCGGCCAAATATTAACTCTTTGCACCGCGAGCTAAAGAAGAATTCCATATTCTCCGCCTTGATGAAGAGAAACTTCGCGCCGGGGATCATTGTTAGGGTTTCAAATACCATTGCCAGTCAAAGTTTGCGTGAAATTTCAGTGGCGGCTCGCTGAAAACTTTTTAATCAAGCTTCAATCGCGCGGAATATTTCAAAATAAATCTCGCTCGCGGTTCTCGGAGGTCCGGCGTATTAGAAAAAGGAGTGCAATCGTGATTGCACTACGTAAACGTGGGAACCATGGGATTTGAAATGATATTTATTCTGCGTGTTGACTTCAACGTCTCTTCCATTTCAATTGAGTAAGAGCGAAATTTATGTTCTCAGAACTTGGAACAAAAAATATAACCCGCGAGTGGGTTAATTTCTAATTGTCAAGGATTAAATTTCGAGAATTCCCCGCCAGCAGCCGACGCGGAATCGTCGAAAACTTCTTAACCGGTGAATTCGACCGAATTCGCTTTTACGACTCGTCGATTTCTCTCGCAAGCAAACAACGGCGAACGCATTAAAACCGTCCTTGGGAGAGGCGGCGGAATCGTTCCGAACGATGGTGAACCGAGCTCTAAAAGCGCATCCCCCTTTTTCGCGAGCGTTTATGGTTGGTAATAGTTAGAAAGTCCCGGGGCGAGAAGGCTTTTAACCGGCGTGTATTTCCCGCGCTCCGTTCGATTGCACGACTCCGTGGAGATTTTGCGACTACGTCTCGAACCTCCCGATGCAAATGCTGCCTCCCATCGTGAAATAATTGCTAGCGATCGACTCGTCTCGAAATTACGTGTATAAATTGCTGCGCAGTGACGCAACGTTCAGTTTCTGTTTGATTGTTTAGCTTAACCGGATGTCGATCGTCCTTTCGATGGATATTTAATTTAATTATTTTGATAGATATTAAATTTCGAATTAAGGCGTTCGATAACGTTTCTCTAAGCGCGGTGGAAGCTCCGTTTATTGGATCGAAAATTTCATTCAACGTCCGACCACCTGAACTTTTCGCCGATTGAATCCATTTATCTGAATGCAAGCTCCCATTATGTGGACTAATAGGTAGTGGAAAAGAATTCTATGGGGGGATAAGAATTCTATAGGAGCAGGGAAAATTCTATAGGGTTTGGAGTTTAACCTTTTGTTCTCCGATATGTTCAAACAAATTGAATTCTATTTCAATCATTTTAAATTCTACACATTCAATTCAGTGCCAAGTCGCCTAACCTCGTTGCTTTCTACGTTATTTATAAAAAAATATTTATTTTATATTAAAGCATATTACAATTATAAAGAGATTTATTGTGAACAGTCTATATATATATATATATATATATATATATATATATATATATATATATATATATAGAGCGTTCAGAACAAATCTCTTCCAAGCATTTAATAAACTGCAGGAGTTAAAAATTTCATCGCTTCGCTTCGATATTTCCCCAATATCGCGACGAGATTCGCACAGAACGGGAAAAGAGAGAGTATCGCCGAGTACAAGCCAGCTTAGCTGGAAAATATTTCCACGAGTCACTGAGTTTTCCTAACAGGCCGCCAAATTACCGCGACACGTCTTCCTACACTGCGAGTTTCTTCGCGCATTAGGCCGGGATCGTTCCAATTATTTTCTTCCGGCGAAACGGCTCCTGCGTAGTACTCATTAGCGAGAATCGTTTGTTCCTTAACGCGTCGTAGCAACCGGAGGAAGAATTTTTAATGATCCGCTGCCGATAATTAAGCACGCTTGTTGCTTGTCGTAAAATTCGATCGAACCTTAACGCGATCGTCGAGAGTTTGCGACTTGGCGACGTGCGCGTACAACGGCGCACAAAAGAAGGTTTAAAATTGTCTGCGACAAGTTCTTCGAAACTGAGAAAAATAAAATAACGCTCTATGCAATAAAAAAAATCTGAAAGAGTCATTATATTGACGATTGTTGCATTGTAAAATTTGATTAACAGTTTTGAATGTTTTAACAGTCTTTAACAGTCTTGAACAGTTCTATTGTAACCTTTGTACTGGATGTTTTATTTTTGATACTGTATTGGCAATTATTGTATTATAAAATACAATATCATCCAATGTCGTAAAACTTTCATTCAGAATTTTGTGAAACGTGTCTTAAGATTTTCGAGCAACAGCGTATCCGCATGAGAATTAATAACTTCTGCACTGTACATTTATTTTATATATAATATATGTTCTTAATTTATTTTAAATATATAGTATATATTTTGTACTGTATTGACGATTATTGCATTAATAAAATACGCGTGCAATGTGAAAATTTAATTGAAAATTTTGTCCCAAGAACAAGAGTGCATCTACATGAGAATTAATAACTTCTGTACTAGACATTTCCTTCTTGTTAAATACAATTCCATTTAATAAAATTACGAACTATGTATGTATCTCGTGTCGTTTGTCTTCGAGGCTTTCTACTTTCGTCACGAGTCGAATGTTCAGCCGCTGTTTCCCGCGTGGCAAATCGCGCGGTGTTCCCTTTCGCGCAGCGTCAGGATGGCTTAATGTAACTGTAATTTCTAATTTCAATAGAAACTCGAGAGTGGCTTGTTACTGAGCGGTGAAAATTAGTAGAAAGAATCGCGCGAGTACCTTTTGAGCCGTTGCTAATTAACGAAATGAACAGGGGAACGGGCAACAGGAGAATTGAGTTACTTTTTTACCTCATGCTTCAGAGATGATTAATTTTCTTTCACGGGCGTTGAATTCTTTATATGTTGCGAAAGACTCCACGGAAGGAGGATGTTTATATGTTTTAAAGTTCCATCAGGATAATTAGTAAAATATCGAATTTACGTTTTACGTTGCGTGCCTGTTGACACTATTTTAATTATCGAATTCATTAGGATGACAGTTAGAGATTGTTGAATGACAACGACGCCTGTCAAGTACAGCTGTTTGACAAAAAGTGCACAAGAAAGATGAGATTTCTAAACCGATTCTTGAGCGCCAGTGGCCACGAGCAATATCATATTTGTCACATTTAATTAACTCGATTCAAGTGAGATTTTAAAACACCAACACCGCTGTTGTTACTTACAATTTCAAATCAAAGTTTAGAATTTCATTTCACTTTGGAAGACACTCTCTCCACGCTCTATTCTAATTCCAAGGGAAAGAGATAAGAAGAAGAAGAAGAAGAAGAAGGGAGAGTATCACACGTACGTTTCCTCGGGGAAGTAATCGCCTCGAAGCGTCCGATACGTCAAAGAAGAATTCAAAGGAGTGGGAATGCACTCGCGGAGTGCTCGCTCGCTTCTTTTTTGATAATCCAGCTCCAAGAGACGCGAAGTTTCTTTCGGACGGCGAAGCTTCTTTTCTCCACGGCGCTGAGCGGCCAGAGGGAAAGGGAAGCGAAGGGGATTTTGTAACGTGGCGTGACGATGCTGGTCGTTAGAAAAATCCCTCTCGCCTGTGGGCGTGTTCGCGGGTGGAAAAGTCTCAAAGAGAGTTGTTGCCGATAGGAAGCGGACGAAAACGGAGAGGGTAGAGAAGGGTAGAGATACTCGCGGCTACGTCTTAGCTCATTAAGGGAATAATGCCCTTCAGGAGCGTAGAAGAGGAGGGAGGGGGAGGGGCGGGGGCAGCAACCGAACCAGCTTTCACCCGTGGAAGACTAACGAGAGTCAACGATGCAGACGACCAAAAACGAACATAATCAACCTTAACAAAAGCCAATCAACCCGTTCGACTTTGTCGATCCGCGGCCCCCCTTTGAGTTAACTCGCGCTCGACGATAACTCAACATTTCACGTTTAGCGAACAGTGTAATTAGACGCTCGATGAACTTGAACAGCGCAGATTTTGTGAATAAATTCGAAAAGGGTAGTTCTCGTGCAATGGACGAAAAATTATATACGTGAAATGACACCGGAAATAAAATAGCGACGATTTAAAGTTAGACTGATTTGTCTTAGCAGTAATTATAATTTATCGAGGCTGTGTGAAGTTTAGCGATCGAAACAAGTGTTTGAATTCTCATTGGTCGATGCGAAAAAAAATTGTAGAAACGTGTTTTCCTTAAATGTTGTGTTCCTTGGTATTTAAACCTAGAAAATATTTATTTCGCGCTGAGTTCAATACGAAAAAAAAGAAGCAATTGATGATGTTTGACTGCAGGACATGGATATGCTGCAACTGTTCGCCTCGCCGGCGGGCCGAGCGTTGCTCACCAGTGACAATCGACGGAGAGGATCGACGTCGACCTCCTCCTTGTCTCGAGAGTCCTCTTCGAGGCTGAAGAGAAGCAGAAGACCATCGGGTACAGTCAGCGCGCCGACCACGCCACCCAGACAACGGAAATCAAGCGCCGAACTGTACAAAGAAGCTGTCGAGATTCTTGGTCTTACCTGTTCGTTGACTGATAGCTGCCCGTGCATCGATTGTCAGGTGAAGAATGGAACGTGGCATGATTTATTACAAGCACAGGGGAAAAACACAGATTTTATCTCTTCTTTCTCACTCTCTTGCAATGTCGCACTATTGACAACGAACGAACGTGTGCTAAAATTCTAAACGAAATAATTTTTCTTTTTTTTTTTTTTTTTTCTTAATTAAGAGGTGATGGAAAAATCTTTAGATTTTTCGTAGAGGAATTTCAACGAAAGTTGGTACATTCTTAAAGAAATTTCCCATGGAAATTCAGTTTGCTTTACGAACCGCAGCCTGATCGGCGTAATTCGCGAGGGCACTTACTTGTGTGCATGTAATTACCGCGAATCGGCGAGAATAGCATTGCAAATTAAGGGATTAACTCCCTCGACGTTAGAACTAATTGCCTAAAACCCTTTGCGTTGCCAATTATAACCGGGAAGGGGGCCGCTTCCGTGGTTTCCATTGATTGGCCATTTTCTCGGGCTGAGCGCGTAAATACTTCTTTGTCCCAGTTTTCGGGATCGCGCGCGCGCGAGGGGCCACGATCAGCTGGCGTTCCCGTTTCGAAAAGCCAATGGAAGAGAATGAAACGTGGAAACGTCGGCGTCTGAATTTAATTAAAAATTTTATCGCGTATCGGTTGACCACCCGTTGCCATTCTCATTTCGCTGGAAATTTCAGCGTGTGCTCAGCGCGCATTCAGAGAATCTCGGAGCTAACGAGAAGAATTTTCTTCTTCCCCTTGTATCCTTTCTTTTTTCTTGTTTGTTTGTTTTTTTTTTTTTTTCCTAAAATCCGCATGTTTCTTGACCGCGTATTCTCGGGCTATTTACGGTCAGAGAATCTTCACGCTGGGCCTACGAAGCTTTCCAAGGTTGGACCCTGCATTGGCATTGAATTGCCAAGCTTAATATTTTTCTTCGCGTGAACTTTCCTCCCTGAAACCCCTTCGACCCTTTAATGGTCAGCTTAACTGGTCAGCTAAAGCCCTTTCCGCCGGTCAGCTTAACGCCGAGAACCTCCCACCTCGAGTTATTCGATAACGAGAAAGCTTTGAACTCGTACACGTAGGTTCAACGCTGAACGTACTTTGACCGGCGGCAGGCTGCAGTGTCGAAAGGATCGAACCTCGTGAATTCAACGTCAAAGAGCTTCGATCTTGAATGTCAAAAAGCTTCGACCTCGAAAATTTACCGTGGGTGTCTTATCTGAAGGTTCAATTGGTCGAGGAACATTAAAAAATTAAAGTACTGAAAGGAGACAACTATTTTGTGCATATTTAACGGGATGACGTGTCAAATTCATAAGTCAAGGAACTACCCTCTTTCATTTTTCTATCAATCGGTTTGCTCACTACACTGCGAACATGTATTTCCTTAAGAAAAACGGCGAGAGACCAGCCGTCATTATTAGATCCACAGTGACACGTGATTTCTTTTTACAGAGTAACTATTTCGACTGCGACGACGATTTCGGCGACGCTAGAACGGAACTGGCCGCGGGCACTCCGATTCTGCTGGACCACGCTCTGTCACATCCATTGACGTGTTCCATACAGTAGCAGCCGAATATCACGTCCCGATTACGAGATTACGTTGCCCTGTGCTGGCATTTGACGAACCGGAAGTCATCGAGCTGTCGAGGATCCATCGGGAAACGTCGAAACCAGAACGAAGCGGGAGATGTTCGACGCGTGTACCTCGACTCGCCGGCAACTCCTCGAGAATCGTGAAGATCGTGCGAACGAAGGAAAACGAACGGGAGGAGATGAATTTTTTCAGTGTTGGCTTCTCGAGCACTAGTTTCGTGACGAGAGTCTACACGAACTGACTTCTGACGAAGATCCCCATCGATGAATGCTTCTGACAGATGTTCGCGCCCGTCTTCTTCCAGCGTTGATATTGCGTTCGTTGATTTCTTCGACACCGCGTAGATCGTAATCGTATAATGCGTGTAATGTACTACGTGCACAGGAAACGAAAGGTGGAAACGCGTCTAATAATCCTAAGATTTTGTATATTTCGATTGCGTTCAATTGTAAAACCGTGACGTTCACGTAAGAATTTGCTTGCCGGTAAACAGAGACACGAAGTGTTCCGATCGTACTTAATTAAAAACGGAGGCTTCCGATTTGAAAAAGAAAAAAAAAAGGAAAGAAGAAAAAGAAAATTCAACCTCATGTGAGTCATTCGATCATCGATTCTCCCCTCGATGGAACACGGTATTATATTGTAACGATAATTTAAAAAAGAAAAAAAGAAGACCCAACCAATGTATAATTTGTGGGACAATACATCGTAACGGAACAAGTCGCTGCTCCGATTGTTTCTTCTCTTTTTTATATGAAACGAAAAAACAAAAGATTTAATCATAGCGCAGGCTTACGTACCTAGGGATACTTATGTACAAAATGCTCCCTGAATGTACAACACATCTGGTGAGTAATTACTTACTCACTCCAGGTTGCTGGAAATTCGTAAAAATAAACATCGGGATAATGAAACAAGCACATTCACGCATACGCACGCACGCACACGCACACACACGCGCGCGCGCGCGCGCACAACATACAAAACACACGTACATACAAAAAAAAAAAAAAAATGGAGCGAAAGCTCATCGTTTCACGTTTTTATTATTAAAAATTTCTATAATGTTATCTTCGATATTTAAATTTAAAAAAGAATCCAACGCGGCGTTAAATCTCGAGCAGAGCACGGTTCGCGCGCAGAGGAGAGAAATAAAAATATATAAACGAAAGAGAAAAGAAGAAAGACAAAAATACAATACGCTCGTCTGGCTCAAATTAGACGAATTTATTTGTCGACGCGAAACGACAGACACGCCAAATGATAAAAATATATGCGCCAAATTTCTATATTAATTAGCGATAACGATAATAATAACAAATAAATAAATAATAATTACTATTTAATAAATGATAACCCTAATAATAATAATAATAATATTAATAATAAATTTCGATCTAGTCGGAAGGTGTAACGTGATTAAGACGTTCATTAGGTGACATTTAAATGGTTTGTCGACAAACACGATATGTGAGAATTATATATATATATATATATATGTATTATATATATAATATATGCATATACGTGTATACATACACATTATATTTACTACACGTTTTATTATTATACTTATTCAATTAAGTCTAGTAGGATACATGCGTTGTCGAACGTTTATGAGCTCGCGAACAAGTCAAACCGAGGAAAATCCCCAAAAAAAAAATTATTAAAAAAAACTAAAAGTCAGGAAGTAGTTGAAAGAACAAAAGAAAAAAAAAGCAAGATAAAGCAGGAGGAGCAATAACTAGATCACGGATGTTTATGCATTTATGGAAAGTTCAATAACGCGAACATGTTCTATATTCTACGAAACGTTCAGAGTATTCAACGAACGTGCTAAATTTTTACATCGGTTCCATTTATTCAGTTGTGTTCATAAAAGGTGCTAAATTTGCGTAAACATCCACGGTCTGGTAATGACGAAAGAGAGAAGCGTAAACGCGTTGACACGTAGAATTTATACGCGCGATGATCGATACGTACGCGTCGAGCATATACACACCTGTCCAATGAAATTTTATAAAATCGATATCCTTTTCGTTAAGCGTCACGCGTTCGAGTTATTTAGACACACGTCGACTGCTGTTTTCGATTCCCATTTCTCAGATGAGAACGTCTCGTTCATATTAACGAAATGTTTCGACATTTCTCTCTTCAAGCGTTGCGATTCAATTAATGTTAACGTCTCTTCTGCCTGCCTTCAGCGTTACAAAACGACACGAAACGATGCGTGTAAAACGACAATGTGAAACAACGTGCCGAGTATCTGCGATCTTCTGTCGAGAGGTTCTCAAATTGTCGAACAAAGACGAGAAGGAAACGAAATTTGTTGGCGACAGTCGACGTGTAATCCACGTGAATCGCGACGTATATGTATAATACGACGATTTAACGATAAACGAAGCTAGGCCTGAGTTACATGGGATCCGTGGATGGACTGAAAGAAGTTGAGAGGGACGAACGTACGAGAGGTAAAGTAGCATTAAAAGCAACTGGTCGTTTCCTCGAATGATTATGGGGGGGGGGGGAAGATGAGGGAAAGAAACAGGACAAGTATGTGGCAGTGACATTGTATGTAAATCCGCGGGAGATAAAATTAATGAAGGAAAATCACGTTCAAGAGTGCAAGTGCCAAATTAATGTTTAATCGCGCGACGCTTGTAAGCTTAGTGATTCACTGTCGAAGTCTCTTCTTAAATTATCCGATAGACTGCGACTTAACGAAAGAAAGCGGGGCGATACGATTGAACATTCATGAGTTTCAAATTCCGAAAACTTTGCAAATTCTCTAAAGACCTGTTAAACGCATCGTGCTTTATCTCGTTTGCCAAGGCTTGTCGAATCTTCGATGAAACAGCAATTGGCGGAGCAGAGAAAGAGATGGGGAGGATATGTTCGATCGTTTTATGAGCAACGTGATTTTTTCCGAGAATCAAGTCAGAAAGTTCAATAAAAAGAGTGACAGAGGACTTGGGAGAGAGAGAGAGAGAGAGAGAAAGAGATTGGGAGAATACAGAACGTGTCAAAATTACGTTAACACTTGAATGTTGAGAAAGAATTTGCTCTTTATTTTCCATTTCCTTCCAAATGCAATAGCATTGTTATATAAATAACTGTTTCATATATGAGTGTTGATTAACGAGTGTCTCCTCTCGTTCGAGTGTTAATCTAATTTTACCGTATCTTCTAATTTGTAAAAGAATGAAACGCATTACTTATAGAACGACCCGATGCACATTAATCGTGAAAAAAGTATCTTAGCCAACTTGAAGCAGTTTTATACGGCTCGAACGGCGAGCTCTAGGCATCCACGTGTTTTATTACGTTATCGTAAAAAACGAGCGAGACGAAATGGAAACGTTTCAGCCGCGATTGCTTTCTTTTTACAAGGCAAGCTGTCGTAGCAACGGGAGCCCTGCCACATTTCACTGATCCACGATCCCGCTACGTTTCTGAGCAACTTTCAACTTTCTTATCGCTGCCATCGTTTTTTGCCGGATTGTTTCGATACCGAAGTATTCGCGAATAGAGCAAGATTTTCAAGGATGATTTTCCCTTTTCGTTCAGTCTACTCGATGAGAAGTGACCGTAGAGACACGTTTGTATAATCAGAAATATTATCACGACGTTGTTACGCGTAGATAGAGAGGAGTTAGGCGAATTTTTGATCGACTATAGTTACGAACGGAAGAGCGCCGTCGAAATGACAGTTCGTTGTCGGCTCAATTGACAAGTGTCGTTAACTTGTTAAAAAGCAATTAGTGATACGAAGTTGTTGAGATCTGTTCCACTTCTTTCAAACGCTGTTCTTGTTACTTGAGAAAACCTCGCATTTCCGCCACTCTTCCGGTTGAATTCAAATAGCCAATCGGCGTCTAGGTCGTTCGTATCGCGCGATCGTTGAATTGGCGTTCTCTCATCGACGAAAGTAAAAGAGCAATTAAGTAATCCTTTTTCCCTGAGAGAATGTTCGAGAGGAACGCGTAGAAACCAAGAGATGGACGAAAAAATGATGGGGGGAAATAACACGTGGCTTCTAATCGTTTTATAGTAATGTAAGCCGTAATTAAGCCGAGAAGAATGATTCTTGCAACCGTGCAGTGGCGTACTCTTGGATATGACTACCATTAAAATGCGATAAAATATAAATCAAGCTTGTTTCATTTACCACCTTCTCTCGTTAAATTCATATTGTAGTTTCCTAAGTTCACGACACAACGTTTTCTTAAACCGTACAGGTTTCGATTAGATAAAGTTTTAATATTAAAGTTTTTAAAATGAAAACAATTTTCCATTTTCATTTAATACTTAGCAAATCTTTTACGGAAACTACAGTAGCTGCTGTACCATCAGCTGTTATAGTAGCAGTCTCCAATGTTAGCAGACGGTAACATGACATAAACCAGTAAATGGTAAAACAGAATAACTTTTAAGAAGCACAGACGAGATATATGAACTGACATTGCCGCAGACAACGACGAGATGACAAAATTATTCAAAACAAAGTGTGTTTACACCAAAAAAATGTAAATAAATATTGGAAACCAAAATAAACAATCAAAAAAATGTAAATAAACACTAGAAACCAAAACAAACAGACCAATGTTTGCAAACAAAGCGAAATTTCAAAGTTTCCGAAGTTCCGATTTCAAATTTTCGAAAATTTTTCAAAACAAAGCAATTATTCAAATAGCAAAATTTCGAAGATATTGATACATATATTACAACTGCTTTGGTTTATTAAGTAATTCATTATGCAATGAAATCATCTACATCACGTGTGTACAGTCCACGCTGGGTAAGTATGGGTAAGTATTCATACGTTAACTTAGTTCTAAGTGAAATATTATGAAATTGTTGCTGACTCTTGAGGAAAATTCATGGATACTAGGTAAGTATAGGTAAGTATACTTGCAATCGGAAATTTGAAAACTTTGAAATTTTGCTTTGTTTGCAAACATTGGTTTGTTTGTTTTGGTTTCCAGTGTTTATTTACATTTTTTTGATTGTTTGTTTTGGTTTCCAGTGTTTATTTACATTTTTTTGATGTAAACACAAATTGTTTTGAAAAATTTTCGAAAATTTGAAATCGGAACTTCGAAAAATTTGAAATTTCGCTTTGTTTGCAAACATTGGTCCGTTTGTTTTGGTTTCCAGTGTTTATTTACATTTTTTTGATTGTTTGTTTTGGTTTCCAGTGTTTATTTACATTTTTTTGATGTAAACACAAATTGTTTTGAAAAATTTTCGAAAATCTGAAATCGGAACTTCGAAAACTTCGAAATTTCGCTTTGTTTGCAAACATTGGTCTGTTTGTTTTGGTTTCCAGTGTTTATTAACATTCTTTTGATGTAAACACAAATTGTTTTGAAAAATTTTCGAAAATTTGAAATCGGAACTTCGAGAACTTCGAAATTTCGCTTTGTTTGCAAACATTGGTCTGTTTGTTTTGGTTTCCAGTGTTTATTTACATTTTTTTGATGTAAACACAAATTGTTTTGAAAAATTTTCGAAAATTTGAAATCGGAACTTCGAAAAATTTGAAATTTCGCTTTGTTTGCAAACATTGGTCCGTTTGTTTTGGTTTTCAGTGTTTATTTACATTTTTTTGATTGTATGTTTTGGTTTCCAATGTTTATTTACATTTTTTTGATGTAAACACAAATTGTTTTGAAAAATTTTCGAAAATTTGAAATCGGAACTTCGAAAAATTTGAAATTTCGCTTTGTTTGCAAACATTGGTCCGTTTGTTTTGGTTTTCAGTGTTTATTTACATTTTTTTGATTGTATGTTTTGGTTTCCAATGTTTATTTACATTTTTTTGATGTAAACACAAATTGTTTTGAAAAATTTTCGAAAATTTGAAATCGGAACTTCGAAAAATTTGAAATTTCGCTTTGTTTGCAAACATTGGTCCGTTTGTTTTGGTTTTCAGTGTTTATTTACATTTTTTTGATTGTATGTTTTGGTTTCCAATGTTTATTTACATTTTTTTGATGTAAACACAAATTGTTTTGAAAAATTTTCGAAAATCTGAAATCGGAACTTCGAAAACTTCGAAATTTCGCTTTGTTTGCAAACATTGGTCTGTTTGTTTTGGTTTCCAGTGTTTATTTACATTTTTTTGATTGTTTGTTTTGGTTTCCAGTGTTTATTTACATTTTTGGGTGTAAATACACTTTGTTTTAATAAATTCACTTATCAACTAATTGTTCCTACAGTCCAGTTTAGACCGTGAAATAAAGAAAGGGAAGAAATTTTCACGATCTAAACTGAACTGTAGGTTGCGTAGTTCTTAGCTTAATACCATTTCACAAACATTAAAGTTTATCGTTTTACAATTTTGCATGATAACGTTTTACAAACTTTAATGTTTGTAAGACAATATCAATTACCAGGTCTCACCACGAGGAGGTGACTACGCACGAGACCCACCCCGGGCCCTAATCCCAACCACCCTCCATTACATGCAAATAACTTGGCATTCTAAAGGAATGCCGAGATTTTGTTCTACTCAGCCCGGGATTAAGAGCGATGGAGACGAACGTTCAATAATTCAATCTCAAAACTTAAGTCTAAATCTTAACTCTAAAGCGCATGTATGAGATTGAACTATGGAACTCTGTCCCCCGAACAACGATCGCGTTAACAATCATACAGTCTTTACATTCATACAATCATACATTACATACGATCATACGGTACATACATTGCATTCAATCACACATTACATACATTACATACATTAGACAAATCATACATTACAATCATTACATACGGTCATACATTGCATACGATCATACGTTACATACATTGCATACAGTCATACATTACATACGTTACATTCGAATGCAAGTCATACAATATGTCGCCATCACTCGCAGCCTTTCATGCTAACCATACACTCGTCTGACATAAAAGTCACACAATAATTGTACAATAATTCGCAGCCCTAACAGCGCATTCTGTACCAAAGACACGTGTATCGAACTTTGAACGAAATTGGGGGAATGAAACTATTAACACGCCTCAATATCGTGTTTTTCAAGGGATATAACGCGAAATAAAACCGCGACTTGCCAGTGTGCCAAATCAGAGTTCGAGCATTTAGAGGCAAGTAGTTTTGCGCTACCCCCAACGACACAGTGGGGTTCCGAAGAACCACTGGAGCCGGATTACAAAGGACGCTAGACTACAAGAACCTACCTCGTCCTTTCGGACGAGGCTGCAGTTCCCCGACTTGACACACTGACAAAGAAAGTTGGAAAATCTACTCTAGTGCAATAACAGTAACACTAGTAACAATGAACAAAAAAAAGAAGCGGTGAAAAGGGACCCCTTATTTCGTCGTTAAGTTAAATAAACGTGTCTTTGTACAGAATACGCTCACAGTGAATTTACATAAACTAATCGCACGCAACTTAAAACTAAACGCACGCGACTTAAAACTAAGACGCACGCATCCCACGATGTCCCTGCGATATCCCTCGTCGTCCATCGGTGACCCGCTGGGGGCCCAATAGTTTACTTATCAACTAATTGTACCTACAGTTCAGTTTCGATCGTGAAATAAAGAATGAAGAAAAATTTTCACGATTTAAACTGAACTGTAGGTTGCGTAGTTCTTAGCTTGACATCGTTTCACAAACATTAACGTTTATCGTTTCACAATTTAGCTTGATAACGTTTTACAAACTTTAATGTTTGTAAAACGATGTCAATTTCCAAGACCCACCACGTGGAGGTGACTACGCACGGGTCTCATTATAATTTATTGTAAATCAGTACTGTTTCATATATCTCACACAAGTCTCAACTTGTATTGAATTTAAGCAATTTCTTAGAAAGAGAGAGGGTATTCGTAAAATGAGGCATAATTGTTTGATCAATCTAACGTCTAATTTCAGATATTGAATAAATATTCTTGTTTGACCAATTAATAGTATAAAACTAAATTTATACAGTTAATTAAAGTTTCTGAGAAATGTATTAGTGGCTTGATTACTACAAATGATTGATTAAAAATTTTAAATAGTACTTAGAAATGTTATAAAAGAGAATTATTGTTTAATTGTTACAAATAAATCATTAGAAACATTAGATAATGTTTAAACAAGTAAAATATTAAGAAATATTATTTAAAAACTCACTCCTAAATTTTGCTCGATGTGCACACGACGGAAGTTTAATTGGTAATGAACCTCCGTACCGTTGAAGGTTAATGTATATTTCGTCAGTGATCCAGAATAGTTGATAATTTTTTTCAAACTTCTAAAATTTGATCGATGTGTACACGACGAAAGTTTAATTGGTAATGAGTTTCTGTACCGCTCAAGGTTAATCTATGTATATTTCGATTATCAGTTTCCAGAACAGTCGATAATTTTTTTCAAACTTCTAAAATTTGGTCGGTGTACACACAACAAAAATTCAATTCGTAATGACCTCCGTCAGTGATCCAGAACAGTTGATAATTTTTTTTCAAATTTCTAAAATTTGGTCGATGTACACACGACGGAAGTTTAATTACTAATGAGCCGCAGTATCGCTGAAGGTTAACTTATTGTTCCGATCGTCAGTGACCCAGAACAGTTGATAATTGTATTTTAGTATTTCGAAACAGTTTTTCTACTATACTAATCAATGGTTTTTAGATTTCTATCGCAAGGTTACACTTTCATAAATATGGTAGAATGTCAAATGTAATAATTTATTAAATTTTCATGATATTAATTTTTAACTTGTAACTGCATTGATGTATATTAAATAGAAATTTATGTAAGAAAAGTTATGTAGTCAAAAATTGAGTCAAGCAGTGGTCGTCGCTTCAGAATAACATATAAGCGCAACATATAAAAATTTTCGATCGTTTATTGTTTCACACAGAAAGAAATATATGTATTATGTAACTATCTTTCCCGTTATTGTAAATAAAATAATTTAATTATTATAAATGAATTATTGAAACTATGAAATGATGGGAATTCAATCACTAATTCAATTGTTGTAAGTATATTGTTAAAATACAGAAATATCATCGAAATGCATTATTTTACAGTTTAATTCATTTGAAAGAATTCCATTATTTCTACAATATTTCCAGACATTATTTAATAATTTTCAACTTTCATATTACTATTAAACAATTAAATTAATCATTTCATTCAATAAGTCAAAGTCATTTCTCTTAAGTGCATTGTTGAAGAGTCTTATAAATTATTATTTAAAAATTTTAAATAAAACTTAGAAAACTTATAGAAGAGAATTTATTGTTTAATTGTTGAAAGTAAATTATTAGAAATATTTGATAATGTTTAAACAATTAGAATATTCAGAAATATTATTTAAAGTTTCATTTCGAAAGTTTAATCGATGTGCACACGATGAAGGTCTTCAACTTATAATGATTTTTTTCCTGCTCAATTTTCAGGTAAAGTCAGTGATGCACAGCAGGTGGTAATCTTGTTTGATGCTTCCAAAAACACTTTTTCTATTCAGCAATCAATGATTTTACAGTTTTATTGTTTCATAGCCTCCATTAATTTCAGGCAACAATAAACATTCTAATTTCTACAGTTTTTACAAAGTGAAACTACGTTTGCACGGTTATTTTTCAACTTATAATTCTGTAGACATATGCTAAATGTTAATTTATAAGTCTATAAAATATAATACTAATTTATGTAGAAAATAATTATATTACAGTCAAAAATTAAATTGATCGTTTTCTTAAGAATAGCTATGCAAATAAGAAATCGTTCACATTTAATTCAATAATTTTCGATGTAGATGTAACATTGTTCCACAGACGAGTAAAATATTAATACTAACATATAATATAAGTCGCTCATACCTACTTACATATTCATACCTCATACACTTTATACCATCTTTATTGATAATTTGTAACAATAAATGATTTCGGCCGTCAAAAATGCAGCTCAGCGAGTTCGTCTTGATAAATAACATTGTACTAAAAAAGAAAATGTGTATGGTATCGTTCAGATAAATAAATCTGTCTCCGAAATTTCGAAATAGATGAATTTTGCAAGAAATAATTTACAATAGATATTGTGCTTCTTTATTGCAAACAATATTTGTAGAAATATTTTATTGATATGTTCAAACTTTCATGAAATCGAGTTTACGGGATAAGGATAATTCATTAAAGTTGTGAATTTACAAATTTATAAATAAAAAAACGTCACATCTACTTATATTGTTCATAAAAATGTCATATTTCAATAAATTTTTTCTAATACATTTGAATAGATGTTAATATATACTAAATTTTTCATCTGAATTTTCATCAATCTCTATTCTTTCATTGATGTTCCACCACGTTCAATTCAATGAAATAAATCTGGCGTGTTCACATTTTCCGATTTTCGCGGTGCAAAACTTGCATGAATCGGTACGACAGAATCTGGCACGAAAATGGTAACGGGATCCTGAGACCCCTCAATCATGGGCCGAGAAAATACATTGTATGCGAAGTCTATTCATACATGTACCTTGCTGTGAAATGGTAAAAAGCAGTAAACGGCAAATGATAAACCAGTAAATGATAAAACAGGATAACATCGAAAAAGTTATCGTATCCTGGTAAAGAATTCCTCGAAGAGTTTTTCTGTTCAGCCCACGTTCGGTTAGGAAGCTTGCTCTCCTAATTCTCGAATGATAACACGGATGCTTTCTCACAACGATATACAACTTGTAAAAATCAATTCGTACATCTACAATACACTACTAATCTTTTCTCCTAAACTATTTAGTAAGAACACCTGATTAACTAACAAAGCAGCCTCAATTAATTTAGAATAATTTAGGATTTTATCCCAAAATTCATTCTCCGTATTCTCCTATGTCGTTCGTCAAAACGATTACTTACATCTACAACAATTATCTCCCGAGTCACATGACAAATATACATCTCCTCGTAACTAAAACAATTTCTATCTTCCCACACAAGGTCGTCATCTGTCATTCTATCTATCCTAGATAAGTGTATCAGAAGGCGTCTCGTCGAGTTGAAAGATCAGCCGTTCGAACGGAGAGACACCGACGGTAAACGACAGTAAAGGAAGGCGGTAAATAAGAAGCCAAGATGCAAATTGAATTGGTCGATCGAGCGGGCGGGATACTCTTATTCCACGGAAGGACCAACCGTGAGTGGTTGAGGAAAGGGTGGTAGATGGATGGATAGGTGTCCTCTTGCTCCTGCTGGAAGAATGCCTTGGGGAGCACCGCTTATATCGAGTTAGATCCGTTTGAATACCGAAGCGCTCTCGTTGGAAAGGGGGGCTGACGTCGTACGGAGATATCGTAGGATCAAAAGTTGATACCCAGTCGCCTCGCACGGCTGCTCTAGTCATCCTTATATGATTATCCGTAGACCTGCTGCTCGCGAAACAGGGGTTGGACTTCCCCGGTCCTTGCTTCTTCCTTTCCCGTATCTCGATCCTCGTCTGTCGCGAAACCAGGCTCGATGCTCTGTGCGTGTGTATGTGTGTGTGTGTATGTGTGTGTGAAGCGTAGCGTCTCGATGCAGCGGTGTTGCACGACGCGTAGAATACCTAAGATCCCTGGTCCTCGTATCTCGTGCCATCGGTACAGCGACTGGATCCGAGCAGCAGGCTGGAATGACGTGTAGCACGCATAAAGTATTCCTCGGAGGCGATCCATTTCGAAACTGAGTTACGGCTGCTACGTGGTCCAGGTAGGCGTCGATACGTCCGCGAAATTATGCACGGGGACAGAAACGGCTGACTGATTCTATTTGAATTTTCTCCCGTCGCTATTGGGGAACGCGACTCAGATGTGTAGCCGACAGGGTATCTTAGTTACATGTGCACATACGTGCAGCTTCTTATTATAGATAGATAGATCAAGGTGCTATACGAAGCTTGGCAATTGATATTACAAAGAGAATCGGGGAATTGAAGTTTTTGTTGTCTTCTTGGTAGGAATCTGGACGCTGTTGAAACTGATTTGTTCGAAAGTTCAGAACTAGGGATAATTTTTATCGAGTGTTATCTATTAATGACTTTAAGTTAATGAGAATATTTTATCGATTCCAAAATTAAAACTATCTACTGTTAATTCTATCTAAATTTAACGTAACATCTATTATCACCCCAATCTCTTTATTACAATTTTTATTATGATAAAGAGATTGGGATGATAATAGATCAGAATATTGAGGCACTCAACGCTCAAATACGCGTTACATGATAAATTAAAGATTACTTCCTTGCTCTCCGCTCTTCGATCGCTTCCAAAAGAATCGGCCTACTTATTATCCCCCATACAGGAATTAGCGATCGATCGTAAATTCCCTCAACTAGGAATCGCGTGTGTCGATGGATTAATCACACGAGGAGGAGGTTAAACGGCATCGACGTGAAAATGTAGAAGAGGCTCGCGAGGAGTCTTCCGTCCGATCATCAATGATGCAGTTAAAGGAGATACATGGCGACACAGGCCACGTTGCTCGTCCTCCGGGGGTCGATTTCGCCTTGCCGAACAGGACATCGTCGAACGAATAATCACTTTTCGAAATGTATCCTCCTGTACGTTGCCAATCGTCCGTACTGCCGCACGATCATTTATTCAAGATCGGTAATGAATCGAGCTCCCTCGGGAACGTCGTCATCGCCTACGTATTCTGGCATCTATAGGCCAGACCTATTTCTCGGTTAGTTTTACTGGCCCCACAGCGTTCCTCGGCGATCTCCGAACGTGAGGACGATTTTTCGAAACGGCTCTTCTTTTAAAAATACCGCTTTCAAAGCGGTGCCACGCTTCGTTCTGTAACGAGTCAGAGAATTCCTGGAAGGGTGTTAAAGTTTCGACTGTTGGCGTAACTTTATATTTTTTTCAGAATCAGACATATAGAATTGATGGAACAGAATTAATTTGGTGCTGTGAGACTGTTGGTGCAATTTTAGATTTTTCAGAATAATTTCTTGGACTTGAACTGGAAAGGCCTTGAGAAGTTTCTATCCTTCTTTTAATTGAGACAACTCGCGATTTTCTATTTTCTCTTTAAGAGAAATAGAAATGGCAAATTTTCCCGCCTGAGACAGGAAAGTGTCAACAATCCTGGTTGCTTAAGATTGCTCCAAAGATTTCCAAACGCAATTTCATCTCCGTGAAAATTAAGGCAAGTACTTGAAAGCATTCTCTCTTTTTTTCTTTTTTTTTCTTTTTAAGGAAGAACCGTACTTGGAAGCCTCCGTAGATATGGGAAGTGGAATTATTTATTGGCGCGTCTTAATCGAGAGTCAGGGAACGTGGATGGCGCGGCAAAGAGGCAAGAGTGTCCGATGTTTAAATTCAAGCGGGGCTCGGTAAGAATTCGATCGATCTTTCGAGGTCTATTGAGTCAGTCGAAGCGAAGTCGCCTGATGGATCGCGCGGGGGCGTGCGACATGCCCCTTCCTTCCTCGCGAGAGTCGAGCCACCATTTATTTTATTCTTCGTGCCCTGTTGCGGAGCTATTTGTTTAAACTCTGTCGAACCAACAGAGAGACTCTGGTCGTTATTAGAAAAGTATACTGACAAATGGAACCTGACTGCTGACAGAATGTCGCAGCGTCGGTGGCCCGACTTTCTCCAAAGGTAAAAACAACAACGAATTCTTTCACTCTTTATTTAGCTTGCGGATTTTTATGCAAACTCGAGTTTTCACGAGTGCAAGTGGACACGCGACGGTCGTGTAAAAATTTGCTTCATACATCGGACGCTTGACGTTTTATGTTTATATAACACATACACACAGATGTGAAAACAATCTCAAAGTGTCTCTATCTCGTCTTTAGGAAAGTCGCAGTTCTGAGACTTCGCGTGTTTCTTCATATTTTTGCACGTTTCAGCTTCTCATTGACAGTTGAACCTTCGCGGCGAACGAAACGAGACTCGATCTTCTTTTTTTTTTTTTCAACTGCATTCGTCGAAATAGGATTTTGTTGACAAAGTATAGAAAAAATAGAGAGCGAAGTGTACGGACAGACGGAAGATACATGATGTCAGAGTCTATAGGAGAAGGCAAGCGTGGAATTAACGGGTGGCATGCAGAGCAAATTGGATAAAACACGAGGTGTAATCTCCTTCTCAAAAATTCCATTAACTGGTGCTGGCTCCGGCAACGTAACGCAGACGATAATTACGAATTGACGTTTTTTAATTGGCAACGAAGTACAATCGCTTGACTGACGCGAAAATCCACGAAACGTAGACGGGATTATTTTCGCCTCGGGGAAAAAAAACAAAAATGGGATTTCGTCGGAACAACTACATCTGTGCTATTTTATTTACACGTGTAGTTCGAAACAGTGTAGATGAAATGATATGGAATAATTTTAAATAGAGGACAGAAAACTTAAAATTAACTCTTAAAGAACGAAGATGCAATATACTAAGAACTAAATTTCAATCAAACAAATACTGATGGCGCGCACAGTTCGAAAATCCAAAGAAGACTTTCGCGAGTATCATCTCCTGAATTTCATCAAAAATTTGCTCTTTAAACTGCAAAAACTAAAATATAGTCTGAATTCAAATTCTTATATCTTATCCAACATTCTGCAAGTTACATCCACTTTGGCCGCTCTATAATTTTCTCATTTCACAAATTTCTGCGTCTCTCATAAATTTCTCATAAACGCGCACCTCAAGTTTCGCCTCTTTTATCGCGACGCTCTCGGTACCACACCGTTGCACCGTCGCCGAGGAAATTATTGGCACGCGCGCGGTCACCCCTATCGATTGCCTCTCTGTCAGACGTATCCGCCGCGATGTCGCTTCCGCGCGATGGTACATCATTCACGGATGTCAAGATCCCGGGACAAGTTGCGACGGTTCCCACCAATTTGGCGACACGTAGTCGTTGCGTCTCTCTCTCTCTCTCTCTCTCTCTCTCTCGCCACTCGTTCGAAATAGAACGCGGCTGTAAATAATACTCGATGAACCGAGCCTCGGTACACTTCGTAGAACCTCGGTACAAGCGAGTGAACGCGTTCGAAACGCGTTTGAATGCGCTTCCGAAGGACCGAGATACGCGGAGATAAAAGTACGAGAGAGAGAGAGATATGTCGGAGACGAAAGAGGGTGGAGATGATGGTGATTGCCGGGGGTATGCAGAGAATGACCCGAGATGCGATATTTCAAAGTGGGGCGTCCTCCGAGGGGCCGTGAATACCTTAATAGTCATAAGATGTATCCGCGTGCGGCTGCCATACACCGGTTGTCCCCTCTCTAGAACATGTTCGAAACGTTTCCAGTCGTCTCCATCGTGAAACGATACGGCCCTGGACAGCCGTTCTCCGGTTGGGAATATGACGAGTTCCGGGAGGAACGACGCTCACCCGCAGTGGCTGTATCCCTTGGTTATGCCGCTGGAAAATTGCGGGGATAGTGGAAATTGGCGCAGCCAGAGTAACCGCCGAGTGCAACGGAATTACGCTCGTCCCTGCTACCTGCTCGAATTGTCTGGTTTTCTGGGCAATCTTCTTGATGTTCGATGCAGATCGTCCGATCTCCGTGTGACGGAGAACATAAGGGTTGGAAATTGAAAGAGAGAGGTGTTGGAATTTGTACGTTGAACTTTGTTGGCTTTTTTTTCGAATAAAGCATTGCACTTGATTATTTTGTTCAAGCTCGCATGCTTGAAATGTTAATTAATGGTAACATATTTCTCTCTGGACGAAGTATCTTGAATCTGTTATGTTTTGTGCAAGTTGAAAAATAGAGGCTGAATTTCTTAAATGCAAGGAAAAGATTTTACAATTAAATTCGTGAACGTAAAGTGAGAAGCTGTCGCTACGTTCTTTTTTTTTTTTTAATGATAATAATTTACTAATTAACAACTACAGCGATTTGTATGAATTACAAGTTACACATTTTCGAACTTTTCTTTTACGTTCGATTCGGAAAATATCTAAATTGAACTCATTCAGTAAAATTTTATACATTACTAATATTAAAACGTTCTCTTGCATTGCGACGGTGTTAACGAAACATTGTAATTGTACAAAGAACTTCTAAACATCTTTCCCTAGATCAACAACAAAAATAAAAAAAAAGAGAAAAGTAGAGGACACTAGACGAAAAGTCTTCTACCTTCGGAAAATTAAAACTCATCCCACGCGATCGGTATGATCAAAAACACGCAACGTGTAAAAAGCACGAGCCGGGATAGACGAAGGTCGGCAGATCGGAGGAAGATTCCCGGTCGTACCTGTCCGGAGAAAATGAACAGGCTTCATAAATCTGGCCAACGATACGGTGCTCCCGGTAATCACGTCATTACGTCAACAGCCGAACGAATGCTCTCACCGACAGCATCTCGCGCTATTTAATAATGAGAGGCTCTCTATTACTCAATGGCTGTTAGAGAGAGAGTGAAAGAGGGGAGGGGGCATGAAACCAGAGAGCGAACGAGAGAAACAGGTAACGGAAAGAGAGAGAGAGAGAGAGAGAGAACGAGGGTTGGCTTTCGGTTCTACCGGGTTCACTCGGTGCAATCGGTTAATCACCGTTCCTCTCATCCCCGTTTCTGAGACACGATTTAAGCGGGCGGCGTGTCCCATCCACCCCCGCGAGTCCCCATATCAATTAATCTTACCCAGAATGCAATAACTGTCCAATCTGCCCCCGTGGCTGCGTCATGGTGTCGCGCAGTCACTGCTGTAACGCTTCTCCTTTCTCCATTCGCCCCCTCCCCCTCCCCCTAACTTCAACCACCTACCCACGTTCTGCTCGCTTCTCTCGCTCGTTTTTCCTTCCCCGTTCTCGACAACGATGTGTCCTTCCTGCTGTTGCGCGTTGCCCCGCGAAACCTGCGAATGGTCCTCGCTGAGAGGACCAGACAGAGGGAGATAGTTTCTGGGAAAATCTCACGTCTCCGGACGGTGCTTCCCTCTCTCCGTGGGGGATGTACGTTTTCCTGGGATGCGAAATAATGAGAGGTATACGAGAGAGAAAGAGAGAGAGAGAGAGAGAGAGAGAGAGGTTTGTTGGAAGAGAAACGGGGAAGAGAAAAAGGGAGGGTCGAGGAAACTCGACGAACGAAACTCGACGGAAAACATATTGGGCCGTTAAGGGGTTCGCCGTTAAGGGTAGTCTGCTTAATTGGCACGGCCGTTTAACCCCGAATTACACCCGGCGAGTCGCGCTCAGCCTGAAACGAGTCTGATCCGAGCCAGCCAGATTCCCTTGGTCAATGATTAATTCCACGAGTTCGATCGTTCCCCTCCCTTGTTACTTTCGTTATAGGTTAATACATTCGCTGATCGTCCCTAAAATTCTGTCCTTTCTTCCCAGGCTGGCGATGCTCGTTTCTCGAACGGTTGAAACGACGAACTATTTAATAGTTGATCGTTCATGTTTTGACGAATTATTTTCAAAGATTCGATTTGACTGAGTCGGAGGGCGAGTCGCGAATAATGAACGAAGTGATTGATTCAATTACCTGTCAAGAGTAAAGAATAAATCTTGAGACGGTAATTTGAAAGATCAACCTTGAAAGTCGAGCTTCTACAATGACAGTCCGGAGGGGCAAACGTTAAAAGATTATTCCAGTGGAAACAGGACAAAAGAAATTGGAAGACTAGCGTTTACAAAATACCAAGGGACAATGAAATGGAGCTCGAAGAATTTCAAACAGGTCTTCTGGTTTATTCGAGTAACGGTGATATAAATAATACTTTCTCGTCGAAGTCATTGTGGAAAGTTTCAATCGGCAAAGAAAGATTGGGGGATTGATTCGTGTCACTGAGAGAGAGAGTTACAAATGGTAACAGCATTTATTGTTAATAATAATAATAATATTAATAATAATAATAATAATAATAATTGGCAATAATATTAATAGCGAGTTCTCTAATTACAATACTTACATAATGATAGGAATGATACAACAATAAAAACTTCAATAGCCGTGAAGAGAGAAAGAATACAATTATTCTCGTTAGGGCGAGACTCGGAAGGTGGACGTTTCATCCCCCCCTTCTCTTTTACATTCCCCGATTAATATTATTTATCATTATTAATAATAATTATTAATATCAATATCAATTATCATTATTAATAATATTTACATTAATCGACGAATCGCTTCTCTTTTTCCAATCCCGTCTCTCTATTTATAATATTTATAGCCTCGACTCGTTTTCTTTTTTGTTTTTTTGCGGCTTTCTCCTCTTTCATCGTCGTTTATTTATACTCGTATTTATATATGTATATATTTATACGCTTAGGGCTAGGCGAGATACGATCTATGTGCTATTTACAAGTTGATTCTTTTGGTCACAGTTGCAACTTTGGATGTGGGTGATGCACTTTCCTTGAACGATAGGTGCTGGAGATATGCAAAATACAGTACGCTGCCGGTACTTTCTTACACGTTGTCCACTGTCGACGATGAAACGAGCTCCGGTAAATTTACATCGTCGAAGAAAACGAATTTCTACGTCACGTTCTCGTCTGTGTCATCGAGCATCGTGAAATTCAATAAAAAAACAGCAGCGGCATTAATCATCGGAATTAAACTCGTTTAATCGTCGAAATAAACGTCGCGTAAACGTCTACGGTAATTAGAGAAAGATAGGTGGTGATTATCAATACTTAACGAACGATTCAACGGGGAGTGTAGCGACGCTGGAAACAAAGGAATCTCTCGATTCGGTCCATCCACCGAACACACTTCCGCCTTCGAGTAGAATCCACTAAAATAAAACGCCTAACGACCTCGGTAAACAACGTTTGACGAATCGAGTAGGGTGCGTATAAGGATCGGATCCCTTCCAACGACAGTAGTTTCTTGCTCGAGCCGCGATTTACGTGGAATGTACAGCTTTGGTAATAATTACGCGTGCGCGTATATCACTTTGCACGCGTTTCCTTCGTTTCCAACCACGGTCTGGAATAACTGGTATCGGAATGTACGGTTGCATTCCACTCGACGAACTCGGAGGCGAGCCTTCTCTCTCTCTCTCTCTCTCTCTCTCGGCGAGAGCCTCGCACTCGATTGCACTCGTAAGAGAAGTAAAAAAAAAAAAAAAAAAAAAGGAATTGAACGCGTCGTTCGTCGAATTATTAAACAATAAATAGACAAAGAAGTTCGATGTACTGCACTGCTTCTTTCACAGCGTGAAAGAAGTTTGCTCGTTGCTCCGACGACGAAGAGAAATGAGATCCGTCGCGTCGATTATCCTCGAGGTTGTCGTCCACGTCGATTGCACCATTTCGAAAAGAGAATTCGATTATTAACATCTTTTCCAACCAACTAGCTCCCTCTCGAAACGACGAGGCGAGACAGAGTTTACACGTTTCGTTTCTTTTGATTATCGTTCGGGAGTTGTTCTTCACTGCATCATCGGCGGATTCCCGTTCGGCAAAGAGTTCTGGCCGGGGATCGATCCGATCGACGGCCGTTGAGACGTGTTCAGATCTGCGTGCTGCGTCTCCCGATGCCTTCTCAGGTCGACTTTCCGTTGGAAAGCACGGCCGCAAAGCTCGCAAGCAAACGGTTTGAAGCCCGTGTGCTTCCTCGAATGCGTGATTAGGTTACTGCTCTGGGAGAACGCTTTGCCACATACCTGGCACTTGTGAGGCTTCTCACCTGCAACAGAGGAAGACGTCAGTGAAAAATGACTCTGATCAAATGGACGATCGATTAAGCGGCAGCGACTGTGTCGACGAAACTTCTTCCAAAGTCGTGTGACGTGCAATTGTCAAACAAAATCTCTGCATTCCGATTTAAAAATTTGTTAAACCTGACAATTAAACCACGGATGTTCTTGCAGTCGTGGAGAGCTTGAAGATGCAAGAACGAAACAAATTCCAATTTTCTCAAAAAGAAAGAAGAAGAAGAAAAAAAAACAAAATTCGAATTTGCATGAAAATTCGTATTCTAACGGTAACATTCCGACGAGACCGCGTCTCTCATTTTCGCATTCCAAACGACCAAAAGAATTGCCCCGTCACGGGGGGCAAACGAGCGGCCGTAAAGCACCTGGTGCTGCAAGTAGTACGAGTCGATCGAAATCTCTCCGGCGACAGCGCGGCCCATTCACGCTCGCTTGGACATTGTGGCGGTCAGGAAGGGCCGTTAATTCGGAAAGCAGAGGCTGACTGTTTAGCCGAGCACCTTGGCGATAGCGCGCGTACAAGCGTCGTCTACGAGCGTAGGGAACGAACGCCGACAGACACTCGTGCGGAAATAGTGGTGGTGTTCCAGAGGGGGTGGATAGCGAGGGGGTGGTATCAGGGATGCGGGGCACGCCCGGTCAAGATTTCCTCCCAAGCGAGAATCTCAGCCTCCCCGGCGGCGAGGCAGAGGGAAGAAGAGATCGCGGCAGACACGGCGAGAGAGAGAGGAGCGGCGAGGAGCGCAGCTGAGTCTGGGTAACGCGCGAGTCTGGTGGGAGAAACGTGTACAGGCGGGTGGATGAAACGGCGTAGGGTGGCTGTTCGTTTCTCTTCGTGGTGGCCGCGAGTTCTGATTGGCGGCCGGGGGCGGCTCCAACCCCCGTGTTGCCATGACTACCGGGGATAACCCCGGCGGTGGATCGCGAAAGAACGAGAAAGAGAGATCAAACGAGAGAGGGGTGAGAGATCGGGAGAGAGCTCGTCCAATGGAGAAAGGGTGGCGCAGAGTGACAGAAAGAGAAAGAGGAACGATTCTCGCGGAGGGGAAGAGGGAGAGACGTTCAATCGGACGGAGATGAAAAAGGGGGTGAAAAAGAAAGGAAAAAAAAAAAGAAAAGGGAGGAAGAAGGAGAGGCCTGTCGGAGAATTTCGCCCGCGACGAAGATAGAGGATAATAGGATCCGGGGAAGGAAGAAGAGGGTGTAGAATCCGAGCAATGCGAACTATCCTGGCGGAGGGCAGCACAGGCTCGTTAATGGACTCCCCTATTTCGGCTGGTACGTCCACTCCTCCAACGTTTGTCCGGTTAGATACAGGATGAACACACGCAAGCGCGCGCGCACGCACACATACACACGCACACACACACACACACACACACACACACAGAGCCTCGAGAGAGATCACGGTGAGGCGGTGGGTGGATCCATAAACAACTCGTTAGCCGGGCCTTCAATCTCGCCCCGCCGATACGACCGGCCCGTCGATCACCTTTGCGATTATACCCGATCGTTATCTTGATTTCTTTTCGGATAAACTGCCGGCCGTTTTGATTTCACCCAACACGTTCCCGCGATACGTTAACGTTTCTTTCCGCGGTGGATGTTGAACGTTCGCTGTCGGTGGAGATTTTTGGCAAACGATCAACGACCGAATTTCTGAAATTTTCCAAAGGCTCGCTTCTTTGAAACGAGAATCGACGGGAGAATTCAAGTACTCGGCGTGACGGACATTTCGTAAAACGAACGGGTGAATAATTGCAATTTTTCAAAATAAACGAAAATTGACAAACGAGGACGATGCAAGATACATATACATACGTATACATACATACATACATACATATATATATAAGAGTTAAGCTAATTGTAAATTTAGAGAAGAAGAATTGTCAAGATTCTAGACGTTAAAACGTCGTGGAGAATTTGTGTAACGAGAGGAACCACAACGATTTCGGATACACTTAAAATCGGGATTCAAGGGAGGATTCAGGGTTAAGGGTGAGCCGTCAAGGCCGTGCTGGTGGAATTCGCCAGGGCCGGCGCTCGATGAAATTCCACGGAGTTCTGCGCGGCCGAATGAAACGGTAGAATGAATAGAATTTTCACGACGTTAAGCGAGAAACTGGAGAACCGGGGAGAAATGAGGAGAGCGGAAAACGAAGTCTGCAAGTACCGTTTGGAATTTACGCGGCCGTAAAATCAAAAGCCTTCCGTACCGAGGTTGCCCGGTGGCTCGATATAAATCGTTCTGGAAAAATCTCTCGCAAACCGAACGCTTATATTTGAAATATATAAAAGAGAATCCAATCACCCAATCTCTCGATTCGTCGACTAAACGTGCAAACAAATAAGCAACGCTCGCGAAGAGAATTCAGAAAACTGGACGAGAAAGGAAAATTCTGTTCTTTGAAAAAATTCTCACGAACGTTCAATCTCTCAAATATTCGCTCCGGCGAGTTCTAGTTCTCCGGAGAGAGAGTTGAGCGAAAGAATTCCCGATAGAAAGAAAGGGAACGAGGAACGAGGAACGAGGCGAGGAAAAAGGAGGAAGACGGAGAACCTAGGAGTAGGGACGTCTCCGGAAATTTACGTGCTCGTAAAAATCAAGAACCGTCGGTGCTTTTGCACCGAGGTTGCCCTTTTCGTCTTCATCTCCCGCAAGAAACCCAGCCACCACGGCTCCGCAGCTTCGTCTACGACGTGAATGCACATCAGCGCATTCTATGTTTCCTCTGGTCGTCTCTAGTGCACACACACACACACACACACACACACATATACATCTACGAATACGTGGTTCGTCGTAACATCCAGTCCGCGATGAGTGTGTCGAATACACGGACGCGAAACCACGTTAGCACTAAACAATACAGCACGCGAACATTTCTTCATGCAACTGGCACGTGGTTGCAGAGAGCGAGAGACGGCAGATCCGCTGAAAGATTTAAACTGGCTGAGCAGTAGAGATTCTGTGCTCTCAATTTTTTAGAAGGAGCATCTCGCAGGAACGGAGGAAACGGAATAGAGAGACGCGAGAAAGTCGAAACTGAGAGCCCCTGAGGTTTAAGACGCCATTACATCCCTGGGCTGTCGGCCGACGCCCCTAAAACTATATTAAACTCCCGGAAATCTTGCGAGGGTCCTCTCTCCTTCGCTAATTCTCCTTCCCTTCTTCCTCCTCCTCCTCCTCTTCTTCTTCTTCTTCTTCTTCTGCTTGGCAGCCGGCAGTGCCCACTGGAAACATCATCCCCCGCGATCTTCCAACCCTCCGTTTCAGCCCGGAGGAACTCTCGAGAGCGGAAAACCAAGACGATAGTTTGATCGCTTCCGCCATCGGGGCGACGACCAACTTCGACTCCATCGTCTCGTTGTCGAATGGTCTTGTTTTGACGGGACGTTCACACGGGAAAAGGGATACTTCTCCTCCGTTTTCCAAGCGATTGTCGATAGTGTGGATGACGTAGGAGTAAAGTACTTCAGAATTCGATCAAGAGATTTTGGAAATTATTATTGAATATGTATTAAACACGGGACTAATCATCGCGAGAAATGATACAGAATGTTACTTTATTTCTTTTATATTTTATAAACTGTGCAAGATGCGCAAGATGTCGGTTACCAGCGTTGAGAGTCAACGCATTAAACGTTCTAGGGACACTGTCTCAAATGGTTGCACATAATGCAATACAAAGAAAAATCGGGGAATTCAAAATATTTTTCTTTCATATTAAAGAGAAATATTATATACAGGAGAGAGTCAAGGATTCTGTTTAAATTCGAGAAGAAATGGAACGAGTGGCGAAGAGGAGTGGCCAGAGAAGAGAGAGAGAGAGAGAAACGAAGGTGAACTGGACTCTGGCTGAGGCATTGATTTCCTCTCGTCTTCATCGACCACGTTCAGACCCTCTGGGGGCGTCCCTACCCTCTGACTGAAATCCTCGCAAGAGACGAGAGAAAGAAAATCGAAGGAAAGTACCATATCTCATATTTCATATCGGGGGAGGGGGAGGGCATGGATTTTCTTGCGCGTCTGCAAAGCTTCGCGTAAGCGTTACCCAGCGACTTCGGGCGAATCTTTTTCCCAGGGAGAGAGAGAGCTTCGTTTCTGTCACACGAAACAAGGGAAAAGAATCCAGGTGCTTTCAAATCGGAATCCCCGTCCGTGTTTTATTTCGATCGGGTAATGGGATTTCCCGCGAGCATCGGGGTAGTTTTCCGAAAGATTCGTCGGGGGAAAATTATTCTGACAAATCTTGATGAGAAAGGACGTTTCATTCACAGCGGAGCTGATCTCGATTGATCATTGACTGACTGAAACTTGCTAGCGGATCTGTCGAAAAAATAACTAAATAACCAAACGATTGCTCGAAGAGCTTTCGAACATTTGAAGATTCGAAACTGTTGGACGGACTCCTACCTCGATTACCGTGTTACAATCTCCTGAATTTTTGTCTTAATTGTTCGAACGAATTCGTGAAACATTCAAGCAATAGAAAGACAGAGTTACGTTACAATCGAAACTATTTTCAATCGTAAAAGACGATGGATAAAAGGAAATTACTTTAAAAATCTACGGAAAATCATTATCCAAGAAAACAGTCTTCGAAATCTACAAGACTTCGCGTCTTTCGACCATTTAACGTCGCTTAATTGGCAAACAACATGTTACACTAAAAATTCCCTTGCAACTATCATTACCTCAGCTGTCCAAGCTAAACCATCCTTCTCGTCGCCTGATGAAATTTCTTATCCTCCGACAGCTCAGTCGTGTCGTTCATCCGACAGCAGCGTTCGGTCAACGAGTGTCAGCAGTCCCATGGGTCAGTCGAATCCATACAACTCGGTTGTATTTACTATTTCACGCGTACACGGGTGAACTCGAGAGCAGAGCGAATGAAGTGGCCGGCTAAAACGCCAACAGGACGCGAACGCGTGTCGCACGCGGCCACACCGACGCGTATGCAACGGGTGTATAGGTGTGCTCGGGTTTGATATGCCGTCGCGTAACAGTCGACAGGCTACATCGGTTTCCACGCCGGGATACAGGGTGGTCGCGTCGGTGGGTGGACGCGGGGCGACCAATGACAAGAGCACAGCCCTGGGAATTTGCGGCGGTCGGGCTGCAGCTGGAAATGTTTTCCACGGTACTGATATTCCGGCCTGACGACGAAATGCCTGGTAAACACGGAAAAATCGCCAACATCGGTCGGTTTTCCGCGATAAAAAATATCGTCGATTCGACGAGGAGCGAGTTCCAACTCGCGACGACGGAAAGAGTTTCTCTCAAGGTAATACTTTGATCGATGAGTCGGAGACAATTAAAAGAGGTTGCAATCTTCTTTGGAAGAATGTTTAAAGTTTTGAATGATTCTGCAGGTTTTGAAAAATGAATTGGAAATTCTTTCCTTTTTGATAAATTATCTCTCGCTATCTTTCACGCTCTACGATGGTTTTAAAACGTACTTGCAACGATGACTCAACATTTCACTTGCAAGGTATTTCACTTCTCTAGCTGCATGGAAGTATCTACTATTAGTTGCAAATGTCAGAAACTTCATCAAGCACTTGAATAATTATTACGTACAACGATATGCAAGCAGCTTTTACAGCCATTCATACATAACAAATGTTGCCGCACATCACAAAGTCAAAGTCTACTCAAAATCCACATCGTATTGTCGATTTAATTTAATTTAACAGAGAGAGAGAGAGAGCATAAACGCACGTCCAAGTAAACTTTGCTATCAAATTTGGGAAGAAGAAAAAGTGTATTAATTTCACTGGATAGAACGAACATCGAATTAACGAATTTGATGGCTACAAGCTGTTTGCTTCGTCTCTCAACTCGAGTAAAATTAATTTGAATATTACCCGTGTCTATTTATTACTCGGCGCGCATTGTAACGCAGATGCGCTTCCGATTGCCAGTACTTGGTCGCGATAATTCCAGAAGAGGGAGAAAGCTAGGTTGCGAGGTGAGGCAAGGAGGAAACACGATACCCGGAGCTAAGTCTGTTAGCTCCTTAGTGCTCTCGGTATACCGCAGGGATCCGCGATAATAATCCTCCTCTCCCGGACGATCACGGCGGATGTATGGCTATTAAATTATTACAGCGTCGATCAACATTAGGAATCGTGACAAATCCGATCTGCGCGCGAACGCCCTTACATCGTCGGCCCGCTTTCCGTGTACGCGCACCTTAATTGACAATTGTGACTCACGGACGACTTTCTCTTATCCGCCTATTGAGATTGCTCCGCCAAATCCCTTATCGGCCACGGGCGAATTACGGCCGTATGGCTGGAATCGTTCTCGAGGAAATAGAATCTTACACAGGGTATATAAATAAATACGCTCGCGTTCAGAAGAGTAGGGTCTTACTCGAAATGTGAGAATTTTCGCGAATTTTCGTCGTGTTACAAATAGATCTCGACTCGGGGGAAACTCGTTGGAACGAGGGACGAGACGAAAAAAAGTCAAAGTGATACGAAAGGATTTCGACTCTCGTTAACCAGGTGCGGGTTGGATACGTATGAACACGTGGATGCAACGCTGGCATTCTGCGCGCAGTTAATTTTCGAGCCCCGAGGCCGAGGCTGGCCTGGGTTTCGAGCTACCACGTTACGCGGATAGGTGGAGAAGCGAAAAAGGAGGATACAGAGGGACGAGTGGCGAGATATGGCGGGCCAGGTGGAAGGGGATGACGTGCTTCTGGCATGTCGATATCCCTGGAAATTTAATCATGCCGGTTCACTATGAACACTATGCGCCACTCGCCGCTACATGGATGATGCCTTGGATCCGTGGAACGTTATACCGTGCGAATTTGCATGTTTAATGCGGTATCGGTTGCTTATGCCGCCTCACCGGCGTGACATTAAATGTAACGCCGCGTAGTCTAACGAACAGGCTTCCCATTTATTTACACCCCTTGCCAACAAGGGTGGTTTTCACTCCTGCAAGCCATCGTCGCTGACAGATCTCCCGTCCCGCGCGTCAATTTTCTTAACATTCGGCCATCAATCGTTGCGCGAATTCTCTTTATTCTCGACGAAATATCTCGCTGTGGATTTTGACTTTCCAAGGCAGACTTTGTTCTCAAATTGATTCCACAATCGGCGAATTTTTATTCATTCGCGGGAAATTTGGAAAAATGTACCTTCCGTCGACTCTCCATCGTTTTAAATATATGAATCATGACGATTAATAAATAAACGAATCGTGAGTATTTCTTCAAATTCAACTGATAAATACGTACGAGTTGCCAATAAAATTTAATTACATTCAACGTCGCGAGTTGCAACTCGATCGTTCGAGGAGAGTCCGGTGCATCCAAAAATGCAAGGACCGCACGTGAACTATTATTTCGGAGGGGGTTGAGGACAGGCGGCGGTCACTAACGAGCCGTAAAGACGAAAACGGGGGCGAAAGACGAGGAAGGTGGAGCGAAAGGCGCGGGGCCAGAGCATCGGTCCTCCCGGAGCATGTCGCGAAGTTTAAACAGCTTAGAGGGATGTTGCGGCGCCCCCGATCCTGTTGGGGCGCCAAGTCAGCCGGAAACCTCTAATAGCCCTGTCTCGTCTGCATAGAAAGGAGAGGGACGAATCGCGTGGGACGGACGAAGATAGAGTCGCGCAGAGGCAGTGTATGGCGTACGGCGGCCACAAAAGGTGGCTGTAGGTAGGTTGCACGCCTTGTATCTCGCCGGGTATACGATAACCGCACCCTCGAGGTGAGTTTGAGGGAGACGTTCGGCCAGGTATCCCTACATTAGAGCCACCGCTAAATTCATAATACGACGGCGAAACGTGTCCGTATCTCTTTCATGTTTATAGAGTTGTCCCGTTTAGTTACCGGCCCCGTCCCTTCGACCACAAACTCGAAAACTCTCCGCGTACGCTCGTGAATCGTGGTCCTTTATCTCCGTTGACCAGGAATTATCATCGTCTTCAATTTATTCCGAAAGAATGCCTCTTGGACAAAGTCCGTCAGAATCAAGAGACAATATTGTTTTTTTTTTTTTTTATTTTTGGGAAGATACTTTGCCGTTGTGACAAAAATATTTCTATTAATCGCACGTCTAATACTGACACAACAGAACTGAATCTTAATTCCCATCGTTTGCTCGAGGAAATATTCGCCTTTTATTATTCGCGGCGTGTCAGTCTGATCGAAATCCACTACCTCGTATCGATCGAGATGAAACGTCCGTACGAACGTCCGGGGAAATCGCGAACGAGGGGATCGACGACGATTTACGACGAGCGTGATTGAACCTCGAAAAACGAGGGCCGCCTCTTTGCAACTGGAGTGCACGGCATCTCAGCGAGCATAAACACCGAGCCTATACAGGCTGGGTCTACGTGATGAGATCGAAAAGATGTACAGACGGTGTGTGGCAACCCTAGGCCCGATCTTCATCCCTATATCGACTTCGCACCGTCGGTGGACAGGTTCTGTTTATTGTGAAAACATCCACTGTTGCTAGTTCGATCGTAGCGGCAAGCGTGTGTGTTTAAGCGCGCGTGCACCCCTAAAACTTTATTGTCCCGATGCTAGAAAGACGCGCGTTTTGATCGATAACAACATTTTCGTGTAATCAGCGAGCATCGCTCGTGAACTTTGTACCCATGTGACTGACGAGCCGACGAGCTATCGAATCTTCTCGAGCAATTTGTTAAATTTTCTATTGCATTACATGGGAACAGAAAACTCCGTTTATATGAACAAACTAGAGACAGACAAGCTGAAAGTTGAACGAGAGTTACCTCGATGCCCTCTGATTCTCCACATCAGCAGTGACTTTTCGTTCCTGCAACACGAGTTTACGTTCAAAGAAATGATTTACATCATTACAATGGTTCGTTATAGCAAGAGTTTATCTAATTGAACACTGATTACAATTTAAGTCAAATAAATGGAGTTCTACTTTGAACAAATAGACACCGATATTATTTCAATTTTTAATGAAATGTGCAATTAATTACGAAACATTTATATTTTCTAAATAAAATGAATTTTACGAGGAAAATATTGCGCGTTTCTACTTATTTTTACCAATTATTAATTTAACCAACGTCTCACACTGTTACTACAAAATATCCAGACACTAATGAACCCAAGCAATTACACCCAGACACACTTACAACAAACTGAACAGAACGATACCGTCGGCTGCCGAATATCAAATTTTAGACTTGATTCTCCATCAGCGGTCGTCTCAGTTTCTTTTTCTTTTTTTTTTTTCAAATCGTCGACGCCACGCGAGCGCACACTTTGGCACGAACTTCAAAGAGCAATATTTTCCCGGGCGCCACACGGCCACGAAAGGCTCATCAGAAATAGATAAGTTGAATGTTTTCTCATCGGAAGCGGTCGGTGTGTGACCACTTGTCGGTCTGTCACCGAGCACTGTTCGGCTCGTCAACCCCTTTTGCCACCCCCTCCCCCTCCCTCCCCTCGAGGACCGTGGGCACTCGACTGACTGGTAGGCCAGAACGCAGCCGAAAAGGCACAGCCAACAGCGAAGGTTAACGCGAAGTAACGCTCGTGCTCGACCCCTCGCCTAGCTATTCCGGCTGCTGGCTCGCGCACGAACAATATTTGCAGAGCTCTTATTCCCGCACTTGCCAACCCCGTAAGCGCCGCTTCAGCCACCCGCCTCGCCTCGCTCGCCTCGTACGCGCCTCCACCCGAGTTACCGCGTTTCTCTTGCCACCCCTCGTGTGCACCAGCAACCACCTACCTACCTACCTACCTAATAATGATTTTACGTTACGCCATGCCGGTCCCCTGGGAATCCGACGGTGCCGCACCCTTATTGCACATGGCCCGCGTGCTCACGACCAACGAGGAACACAAGAGGGGGACGAAAGGGGCTACTGGAAAGAGAGGACTGATTATCATTAGCAGCAGAGTCCCGGAACACCCTCGGTTTACTGCTTGACGCACGTACGCATGCACGCACGCACGCACGCCACCTCGAGGTCATGTCGGTGAGGGATTTCGTTTTACGGATTGAACACAGTGGTGTGAACACCCCCGGGGGGGGAGGCTTTAAGATTTTAAACGAACTAAGAGGAAAGAAGGGAATGTTTTAGATGTATCAAAGAGCGAAAGAATCCTAGCAACGTTTGTTTGTAAAGTTTCATCGACAGTCCTGTTATATGTGTGACTCGTTATATGTCAAACATACGTAACAGAAATCAAAGCACAAAGAGTTCAACATTATTCGCAGGGAATATCTACTATTAGGAAAGAATCGAAGAAATTATGCGATAATTATGAAACAATTTTATATTCCTCGAGAGGACAAGACAGAGAAAAGGGGGGGGGGAAGGTGGACGACAAAAGAAAATTGCGTCGAGCCGGCGGGCTCTCTTTCGACCTCTCTTGAATTTTTCATCCCCCTGAATAATGAATTAAATGTTCCGTGGCGACCCTCGAGGACGTAGTGCGTGAAGGTGACCAGCGCGTAGACAACGGGTCCCATAGGTTGTTAGAAACCTGCAGGAAGTGACCATCGCTTTGTATCCTCTTTTCGACGAGTGCTTCTTCGGCTGTTTCGCCGAAACGAGGGTGAATGAGAGGGAGGCGAACGACAGTGAGAGCGACAAGGAGGCGGAGAAGGAGGAGCATGGGGGAGGACAAGGTGATAATTTGATAAGACATCGAGAGAGTTGCCATGGAGACGATACAAAACCCAGGCCTCCCTCCCCCGACTTGGAACGCTCCTTCGCCTGTTCCTCCAACTCGCTTCCACCGCTCTCCTGAAGGAGCATCGCTCCATCAGCCATGAGACACCTAAGTGCCAAGTGTCCCAACACCATCGACCACTCACCTACGATCACCCAAGAGATGCCTCCCTTGCATGAGTTGGTCTTCAACTTTCGACAGGGACGCGACCTGTCGATGGCAAACACGGAAAGGGAACAGGGTAAACGTTTTCCCCGACACCGACGTTAAAAGATCACCGCATGTAAAAATTCTCGATTGGTCTTGAACGACCCTGTTTGACGAAGTCTTGGAAACTTTTTATTTTCTAAGAATCAGGAGACAGACTAAACGAGAAATATATAATAAGAGAGCTTTGTAAGAAAAAAAAAACTTTGTAAAAAACGATCAATTGGCAATGTCGTCGAAGGGAGTTTCTTTTGACATTTTATATAAAATATTCGAGAAACGCGGATCAAAGGAATAGATACATAGCGAAAATGTTCGTGAAATTTTGCACATTTTACATTCGATAAATAGGAATGTGAGAAGGTTCGTTGAACAGTTAGGAATTTCTTTAAAAATACGAGGTGGAAGTTGTTTCTGGTGGATGGAAGGATATATCTGCTCGCGTTTCCCACGCGACGATTTTTGTCAGAGAAAAATTTCATTCGAAGATTGGGGGTCTAGTGTGTCAGGCCAGATCGTGAGAGCAAAGAGAAAGATAGAACGATGGGCACCCCGAAAGACATTACGATTATTACCGAGTGAAGCTCGCAATGAGGGGCTCGGCCACCCCTAAAACTGCACTGGCCACATGTGCCTCGATCCTCTTGCTTACGACAAGACTCCGTCCAGACGGTTAACTGCATTATTTATCGTACGAAGTTGCTCTGTTAATTGATCCCTGGCATCCCCATTGCGATCGACCGAAACGAGGAATTCCTCGCGCACGCGATTGCAGACATTAAAAGTGAACGAGCACGATTTCGCTCGTTGAATTCAACCGTGAATATTTTCAACATTTCGTAGAAATTTTTCCGCTGAACGATGAAACTTTAATTTCAGAAATTTGCGTTCAGTTTCCGATTTTGTACGAATCGCTGCGAGAAGATTCAACTTTCTTAATCAATGTCGAACAGAGAGAATTTCAATTCCATCGTGTATTTTGAGAATTTGGGGCATTCGTTTCAATCTTGAACGAGAGTAATTATCACTCACCGGTATGAATGTAGGTGTGCTTCTTCATGTCGCTTTTCTGGTGGAATCTCTTCCCACAGAACTGACAGGGATACGGTCTCGTGTCCGAGTGGATTAAAAGATGAGTGCTTAAAGTGCTGGAGCGTTTGAACGCTTTGCCGCACTGCTTGCACTCGAACACCTTCTCCGCGGAATGCACGGCTCTGTGTTGCGTGAGGCTGATTTCATGGCCGAACGTTTTATTGCACAGTTCGCAGGCAAATGGTCTCTTCCCATTGTGGGATCTCCTTGCATGTACCTATTAAAAAAAAAAAAAAAAAACACGTTCTTCGTCAAAACGTTGCAACTTTTAAAAAATCTTCGCTATGAATACGCGTGTGTATGTTATCTCAAAAATATCAACGCGATACTTTCTTAAACAGAGCATCATCCCTTTTCTCTCGAAATCGATAAATTCGCACGAGGCAAAGTTTAAGTAACCTCGAATATCAAGCGATAGCTGCTGCCATCTTTCCAAAACAATCATGCAAATTTAATTCCTGAAACGAGAGAGAGACTCGCGTTTCACCCCGGCGGCATTAAACGATGCATCAAGAAATTGCTACCTCTCAGAAGCTTTTCTCATCTGATTAAACCCACCTCGAGTCCGTGAGGCGTGCTGAACATCTTGTCGCACTTGACGCAGCTGTAGACGTCCCCGAGCGGATGATGATGGAGCCCGTGCGCGGTGTGGGTCGAATGCAGGCCAGGGTGACCTGGATGAACACCACGCAGCAGCGGGTGCAAGTGCGGTGGTAACAAATGATGGGGCAGCAGTTGGGGATGCAGGTACGAGAGGGGATGATGAGGATGAGGTGGCAACAGTCCACCTTGGAGATGAAGCGGCGGATAGAGCATCGAGGATCCAGGTGGAGGTGGGTGCGCGCCGATCGACGCCGTGTCTCGGTGAGGGGACGCGTTTTGCAAGTGGGCCGACGGTGGATCCGGCCTGAGAAGAGCGGAAACACTGAAAGTGTCGCCGGATTTCTTCGGTGGATTCGAGGTGGGCGATATCGCCACGCTGGTCGGAGATGGTGTGGTGGACGATCGCGGTGGACTCGACGTTGCATCGCGATCGTCCTCGTCGCCGACCTCTTCAACGTCCACGTCCACTTCCTCCTCTTCCACGTCCACGTCCACCTCGCCGTCCCGGCGATCCGACGGAGGAGAATCTGGACAAGGAGAGTGCGATGGAGAGGGACTCCTCGTTGCTGGTGAACCAACCAGCCGACCCACTCCGAATGACAATCGTTCTGGAACGAAAGTTATTGCCTCCTGTTAGATGAAATATATTTGTTCTTCCCTTTCTTCTTTTTTTTTTTTTTTTTTAAATTGGGGAATGGATTAATTCTTCTTTTGATTACTCTTTAGTAATTATGAAGAGACGAGACAGGTGAATTATATGACGTGACGAAGAGAAAATACGAAATACGAAGTCGTAAGTGTTGGCTCACAGAATTGATACGAGAAACAACTATTAGCACAAAATAAAATCTTATTGGCAGAATGAACGATGAATGTACTGTAACAATAACTAATTTTACATAGTACTCGGAAGACGAGAAGAGCCAAAGGACCGCGATAAAATTCAGCTGCTCCAGGCAAAGGACCAAGACAGAATTAAATTTGAGTCACGTACTGGGCCCTTTTTCCCTCGCCAAACCTACAAGCAGCAGAGGGTTAACGAGGCATCAGGAAAAAAAAAAGGAAATCCGAGTCTCAATTTATCTACCGACGTCGAATTCTATCCGATCGGGCCTCGATATCGGATTATAAAATTCCAGCAAAGTAATCGCAAGTAAAAAAAAAAAAAAAAATCATTTGACCAACAGATACGCCTGCACTCACAGGTACGATACGATCTCGCACTTCGGATAAATTATCGCGACGTGCACGAGTATTTAAATCAGAACGATAATCGAGCATCGATGGAACGATAGATCGATCGAGGCGATAATCGACGGGGTTTGGACGAGTCGAAATCGCGCTCAATCGAGTCATCATCGTTACGATGCTTAACGCCGGATACGCGTCTGGTATTTCTAATAATCGAGAACGATCTCCACCGGGTCGTGATTTACGACGTCCATCGGTCAGAGAAGATATCCGACTATCGCCTCTTCTGCCACGCGGAACGGGGACAGGGGAGGGCGTATTGCGTTTCCACCCTTCCAACGGGGAACAATATCAATCTGACTGACGTAGGTGATGCACGGTGTACACCCAGTATATTATATTTATAATCCGTGCGCGTGACACGCGGTCACGTGCCTGGCTACATAATGCACCGGTGTCGGTTAATCGCATTTAAAGCTCTCCGCCATCCCCGTTCTGCAAAGGGCCGATTATTATCGTGTCTCCTGGTGGCGTTGCAATCGAATCAAAATACGTCAGGAGTCTCGGTAGAGTAGCCTAATGTAATGAGAAGAGCGGTTGCGAGTCTGACGAGAACCTTCGCTGGAAAATAGGAACGAAAGAATCGCGCGAAATTTTTCGGGAAATGTTCGCACAGGGGATGATATTGTTCGATTGCGTGGAGATTAATAGATTTCTTCTGAATTTTAGCGTGACTGACTTTAGGGACGAACGAGAGTTTTGTTTGAACACTGCGTCGTTGGAAATAAACGCAATCTGTTAGGTTCAAAATTATGAGTCATTCTTTGTATGGAAAGACGAAAATTGATTATTCTTGGATATTTCGCTTGTTCATCATGTTAGATAAGAGCGAGATAAATGAATCGATCGTGGATTACCTAATGCTCTGTTTTATCAATAGCAGCACTCGCAGTTCCCGTAAATAGAGGATTAAACTATTATTAAATTCCCTGCTCGAAATAAAAATTGAGTGCAATTGAATCGAAGTGGTCTTCAAAACGTTCGCGAGTACGAGAACACATTTCAGTTTCGTAAATTTATAATTCCTCCTTCATTTGAACACAATCGATCCAACTGAGAAAGATAAGTCAAATAAACTGCGACACGAGTTGAAAGAAAAAGTTGGACTTTTAAAATATAATTCATCTCAAACTCGTCTCAAGCAAAACGCGAAGTAAATTTAATTGTTTCGACAGCTATTTAAAAACGCCCGAATTCCCTCTCGTACTGTTCTACCATCAAGAATTCTGGTTCCGCATCGGACGCGGAATTAATTCGAGCACGAAGCTAAATAAACGAAACCCTTATGAGCCAAGAACAACCAGTCTGTAAAATCTCTCGTAAAACCTAAGTATCCGAACGGGATACGCCGAAGGAAAGAGAAGGAGAAAAAGAAGAAGACGAAGAAGAAGAAGGAGAAAAAAGAAAGGAAGAGTAAAACGGAACCGAGATGAGTGGAAGAAGGCGAGAGTGGCAATAATCGAGGCAAGGCAAAAGGTAAAAGAGCAGTGTGGGGCGAGAAGCGAGAAGAAAAAGGTAGAGGAAGTCCGGACAGATGGTGAGACTACGGGGCGAGATAGGAAGAACTGCTTACGCAAATGCCACGTCTGGCCCTGTTGGAATGCGGTAAAAACCGACGGTGCAAACCGGGCGAGAAAAACCGTCACCCATCCGTGGCAACCGTCCGGCAGATGGGTTACTTTTGGTCCGGGTTCGGCAGTGCTTGCATACGCTTGCACGCTCTTACGACACGCGTACATACACGCGAACGTGCACACACACACACACACACACACACATCTGCAGGTTCATGGAGGATTCGCTTCACGTTTTTCGCCAGCAACGTTTCTATTCGAGTGCGCGACGCGCGCGCCCCGGCAAAAGGAGAAAAAAAACATTCCAGAAACGCGTCCACCGAAATTATTCTTTTACGAGAGAGATCGAAATTTTATAAACGCCGCCGGGATGGAAAAATGAGGAAACTGGCGAGCAGATGTTGCTGAAATTTTGATTCTCGTTGTTCGTTCGTAACTGGTGAAACGGGAGCGTCGATGGATAATTTCTGTTCCTGAATGCAAATTAATGGGGCTGTCCATGCTTTGTCCTTGTCCCATTTGATTTCTGTCCGATCTTTTTTCCTAAGAAAACTTTCAAGATTGACAAAATACATTTGCGGATCTTGCGAGAAGAATTGGTTTAATAAAAATTTTGTAGAAGTTTATCGAAAAGTTTGCAGAGCGAATTTTTCTTCCAACTACTAGAACACAGACGTCAATCAAAGAATTTGACAAGGCTTGTCTCTGTCACGAGGTCCTCGACCATTTCAAAACAACTGGAATTTTAATTACTCCGAATTCTTTCTTGGATAATATTCTCATCCCAAGATATAAAATTATCTCAAAGCAAATTATCAGAGTTCCGACGCGCGCGAATCGTGATCACAGCAAATGCTAGTTGCGAATCTTTCTACAGTGGAATTCAATCGTTTGTACGCAGTGAACGTGGTGGCGATTTGAACTGGAAGTTGCAAGCAGCAAGACAATCTACGGCGATGCAACGATGGATCCGCAAAGTAGCACGAAGAAGGAGGCTCGTGACAAGGGATGACAATGATGGCGATGCCGAAGATGCTTGTAGACGTGGATTAATAAAGGAAGGCCAAGTCGGGGGAACAATTAGATCGAGTTAACGGCCAACTTTAATCTTCTGTCGTCCGTCAGTCGTTTACTGCGTAGCGATCTGCCGCTATTAAAGCCGTTACACACTTTACCGTTTTCAAACCCCTTCCTCCGTTCCTGCCTGCCCGACGAATCGAAAGAAACTACGACTTTTGATGGCAGGCCGCCCGTCAATGGGCACCAAGTGACAGGAAGATGTGGGTTTTCAAAAACGGATCTTTCATCCACCGTGTCACTACCTATTCGAATCTATTATCAGGCTGGTAGCAAGATTCCTGTATGAAGAATGTCTTGGAAGAAGTAGAGAAACGAAAAAAGAAGAGAGAGAGAGGGTATCTGGACATTGATTAAAATCTCCGACTACCAGATGAAAGACGCGAACGAAGAATGGTTGAGATTGTAAGAAATAAATCACCGAAGCTGTTCGACGGCCGCGTTAACGATGCATCATGCTCGATTTTCACCACAGGACGATTTTCAATACGGCGATCGATCACACCTGTCTCCGTTTGATCGAAAGAAATTTTTGTAATTAAAGACGCGTTCGTCCATTCACGGGACGTCTGACTCTGGCCACCTTATCTACTTCGAGCGTGACCAAAACGATACTAGATTGCCAGAATGTTACCACCGCGAATGTCCGTGATATATACTAAATATACTAAGGTTAAACGTTTCATTTTCATCCTGTAAATCTTCCCCTCCAATTTTTTTTTCTTTTTTTTCAATGGATCACAGATTTTCAATACGGCGATCGATCACACCTGTCTCCGTTTGATCGAAAGAAATTTTTGTAATTAAAAACGCGTTCGTCCATTCGCGGGACGTCTGACTCTGGCCACCTTATCTACTTCGAGCGTGACCAAAACAATACGAGATTGCCACAATGTTGCCACCGCGAATGTCCGTGATATATACTAAGATTAAACGTTTCATTTTCATCCTGTAAATCTTCCCCTCCAATTTTTTCTTTCTTCTTCTCAATAGATCGCTGAAACAAGCTCCTAGTTTCAGAGAAACAGAACGAACGCGCAGATGATTTCTCGATTTTGAAACGTAGGTTAAAGAGGACTGAACGGCTTGGACGATCTCCTCTTTGATTCTGAGGAGGCAGATAGCTGAACGACTCGGACGATCGTTCCGAAGATTATCTAGGTGGACGCAACGTAATGAATGGCCACGTGCACCAAGGAGTCGGAAGAGGGAAGACGAGAGCTATATGCACGAGCGTTTAACATGACAAGATGTTACTAATTCAGGGTAGGTAGAACTGAGACGCCGACCGGCGTACGAGTACAAAGGGGCCGACGGTCCGAATCCCTGTACTGCGCCTCTAATCTGCTCCAATTGGGACGGCAGGAGTTAGAAGGGCCGATGTCCCTCCGCGGTATGACGCGTGCTACCATTTATCCCAATCATTGGACGGCCGGTCGTTCTTAACGATCGGCAAATAAAAACTACTCGTCATCCGGGCTGACGGGAGGAAGCTGAACGGGGCAACAGGCCGCCCATCTACACCTTCGTCGGCGCAGCTCGCTCTTTGACGCATTAAAACGTCGTTAGATCGGACGAATTTTTCATTTCCTGGCCCAGATGCGCGCCCACTCTTTTCTTTTATGAATAATACATGAAATACAACTGTGCAACGTGGCGTAATCATCCTTCTTTCAAGGTACCATTTAGCACATAAACACGTCGCGCTATTGCAGAATATGCAATATTCGCATATTTACCTACGTACACAGAGAGATAAAATAAAATGAAGTAAAAAAAGAAAGAAAAGTGTCCTATCTCACTTGAAAAAAATGTTTCGATAAAACGACAGCCTCTCACGTCGTTGTATGATTAATTCAAAAACAGATCGAGACGCATTTTTTTAATCCAGAAACCAATGACTAAGCCGTCATTCCGTTACTCGCGTCGTGGCACGAGTTGCGAAATCAAGAAGCTTTGAATTTCTTATCTCATATCTGATACAATATTATAATAGCGATACGCGCTAATTATCCGAAAATTGGCCAGGCAGCGTTCACACGTAGCCTTTTAATCGCCGGTTAAATTAAATTAACGGGCAAGATCGTTTTCAACTGCCTTCGAAACGATCGAACGAGATTGCACGTATTACCTGAATGACTTTTCGGCAAAGCGGGTAGGTTCGTGACCTCCGTGGCGTTCTCGAAGGGAGCCCACAGTCTGGGGAACATTAAACGAACGTTGCATCCTCCTGAAAGCAGAAAGAGAACCGGCCGTGAGATACAACCAACACCCGGATGAATACGTGAAGTTCGGCTCAATGTTACGTGAAATCCAAGCGAAAATATGTAGAAACGCGAACAAGGAGGAGCAGGAGGAGGAGGATGAGGAGAAGAGAACAGAAAAGATAAGACGGAACCATATTTCCGAATCGTTCATGCGTCATTATCCGCGTCGCCGGAGCAGCCGCTAACGGCGAACCGACGTCTTTACCACTGACAAATTTCGTATTCCCTGCTCGTACGAAAGATCAACCCCTCTACAAGAGCGTCTTTATTAGAAAGGAGGGAGACCCTTCTCTATTTATCAACCTTGCCCCGGCCATTATTCGCTCTCTTTTCTCCGTTGCTGCATTCCTATCCGCGAACGTCCGCCATTCGTTTTTTCCCTACCCTCCCTCCCCCCACCGCCCCCAACCCTCCGGCTCTTTGATCGACACCGGTAGCGCGCTGGAATTCGAACTTCGCTCCATTCGCTGCAATCTCGCGTTATCGAGCTACACACGTATCGTATACCACCGGATCGAATCAGAGTAACGCGACGATCTGAAATTCAACCCGCTCGTATCCACTACGTACGCGTATCGAAATCGGGAAAGGAACGTGCAATTAGCTCGGTGATCATCGTGGAAACTCGGTGGAGAGACGCGCGATTAGTTGCCAATCGGGCAATCAGCCAGCTTATCGAAATCGGATTCGCGATTCTTGGAAACGGGCGGGCTTTCTCGACTGAACGAGAACGGTCCGAGAGGTCGATCGTCGTCGACAATATTGCACGCACCGTATCGCAGAGAGAAAAATAAAAGAAACAGGGGGGAAGGGGGGAGGGAGGAAGGAAAGGAAGAAAAAACAGCAAGAAAGAAGGAATGAAATCGGTAATCCGGGCAATATAGTACCGGCCGGGATAATCTCAGATAGCGGCGAGAGATTAGCGCGCCACGCCGCAAAGGCTATCTCATTCTCGCAGGATTATCAGAAATAAATCATATTTTCCTATAAAAGCGAGCGCACCACGCAAAGCCGAGATAAGATGACCAGGCCGGTTAGAGGTGCACAAACCAACATCGATACTGCGTGTGTACACACGGCGCAGGTAACGCGTGTTTGTTGCGAGGCATCGCTGGCGATATCGGCCGCTGCGTTTGCTCGCGCGACGCTTATCCTGCGTGATGTCTCTTTCGCGCGCTATCGTTCGCCCGTAAATCTATAAACGGTAAATCCTAGCAGCGTGATTTCCGAAGGAACAGCAATCGCGCGGCCACGACTTGCGAATATGCACCCACCTGCGCACGACACTGGGCGCTTACGGAGCTTAGGGCCACGAGGATCGATTTTTTGTTTGAACAAGCTGCAATCGATACCTCCCCAGATCCTCTTAGATCTCCTGTTTCTAAAAAAACACGGCACTCGTCCGTCCACTCGACAAATCTTACAGAATCTATATCCCAGTTCTCAGTCTTTCCTCGTTTCCGCCCCTTTTTCTTTCGATTGATAAAAATACCAGCGAGACGCGTTGTTTCAACGCCTCACAAGGAATTTAATTATCGATCATCAGCTTGATACATCTTGGGATGTTATGTCTACTCTTGAATGATCTGTTTTTTTTCTTTTTTTTTTTTTTTTCAATTTATGAGAAACGTACGTGTATAGTATTGTACTTTCTGTTTCCATTTGTTCAAAAGCGACTCAGGTCAGATATCTCGATTCGCTTGATCTAAGAATTATTTCATCTGCTTTCACAATGGTTCACCTGATCCAGGAATTAGATTTACCAGACGTATCAAAAACATTCGTACAGAACGAAATACGCTACAAACGAACCGCCGCGGAACTATCCGCATTTATCTAAATCTGCATTTGATTGATTTTCCACCTGCAATTAACTACTCTTTATCTACGATACGATTAAGCTACCTGCAATTCCCCCTCCCCCGCCTCACCTGTAAATAGTAATTCGCCTTGTCGCAATTCACCCCAATACTCAGATTCTATCGAGATACTAACTACAATTTCCGACTAGGCAAGTCCCCATTCAATTAACAAAGACAACAACCAAATGAATCGAAGTGTCCCAACCTTCGTCACCACTAACCCACCCTCTCGATCCTCCAAACGAGACATCAAGCATCCCACCCCTAAGGAGAGGAAACCCTCTCCTGCCCATCACCTGGCAATTATCGCATAAACCGTTTAAGCCGATATTCCTACACGCTAGCAGCTTGATATTATTGCGTTAGCTGTTTGCCCGATTAGCGGTATTAGTATAGGTAGTCGTCTAATGCCCGTTCATCCCCTCTCACCTGTTGAACCGTCGTTCTTGTGAACGCGCCCTTTACGCACCTGCACGCACCCACGCATGCATCCACTCGACTCGTAGCGGAAACAAGCGTTCGCACACGCACATATACACACATACATATACACACACAGGGGATCGACGATGGAACGTGTGCGCGTGTACATGCGTTTCGCCAACACAGAACCAATAGCTGGGACTCGGTGTCCCGATCGGTGCACGCACCGGCCAGAAATGCGTGCACGCACACGCGCGGACAACAGTCAGCTCAGGTGCCGGCGCGAATTCAAGGGCGTGAACGACGCGGTGCAGGGATAATGGGCAGGTAATAGATAGCATGATGACAGGCGACAACAGGGGGATGAATGTCAGGGGGTGAGACGCGAATCCGCGGGCGCAGGAACGATCGGGGAACGATTACGTTTCGCGCGGTTCAGCGTGAAATGCAATTTCACCTTCTGCCTTTGATCCTTCTTCTTTCTCTTTCGAGAGTTCTGTTTTGCAATGCTCAGCACAATTCTCAATCGATCGATCCTGATGGATATTTCCGTGGATAGAGAACAAATCTCTCTAAGTCTGTTCTGCGTATAATTGTAATTTTAACATCCACCGAAATGGGGAAAGTTTAATAAAAGAACAGAGTTTTGTCTCGAATACCTATTATCGATTTCAGCGGATGGAGAGCACGTCCGACTGAAATAAACGCAATTTCCCGTTCTACATAATTTCTGGCTTTTTCAAATAAAAATCTCCTTCCTTTTTCTTTCCCTTTCTTTTTTTTTTTTTTCAAAATTTTGCTTTCAGATTTCAGTTACTGAAGTCCGACGATTGATTCTAGTGGATCCAATGTAAATTCATGTGCCTTCAATCGACGATAATTGCACGCTTTGTGATCGTTCACGGGGGATGACAGATAATGGGAGTATCGAAGCTCATGTGTCATTAGATATTGCGTCATTAGATTAGAAACAGAAATTACAATTTGACGGGGTTGAACGATGACGTAACTGCGATTTGAGACCGCACGATAATTCTAATTCGGTTTGATGTCCATTGAAACGTGTCTACGTCGACAGATCATCATATCGGCGCCTTGCGATTTTTCTAAATCGACGAAATCAACTTTAGTAGGTAATTTTCTTTCTTTTCTCTGTCGATCTGTCGCTCGAATTCACGGCGAGAAACGGCCGAATCGATAAAATTGGAGCGTCGATCGCGAGAGAACCTCTTACCGTCAGCTTCCACGGGGACCTGCGGGTTCTCCTGAAGATTCTCGTTGTTGTTCGTCTCCGGTGACAACGCTTGCTGATGCACCAGCGAGGACGCCGACTGTTTCGGCTTGACAACACGAAAAGCGGACGCCTCCGCGACACCCCTGCGTGAAAAGTCCAGAGGACCCACCCCTACAGGCGAGTGTTGCTGCTGCACTTCCATCATCGTGCTCCGAATTCGTACGATCACTATTTCCTTTACAACAATCCTCTCTTCACTGTGCACGACATTCGCCCTGCCGAGGAGCGTGGTTGCACCACCACCCGGTGCCTCAGCGAACCATACACCCTTTATTTATTACGGGAACGAACAATAATACACGCTGCTCCGCAGACTGGCCGAATAAACCTTCTCACCGACACTGTTCCTCTTCAACGATCTCCGAAAATCATCCTTTTCCATGAAGCTCGCGCTCCCGACAACCACCTGGTGGAACAAAACCCTTTGGTCCTATCGCTCCAACGTCGTCGACTGTTCGATGGAACTGGTGCAAATGACGTTCGATGGACGTCGGCGACGATGCTTGTTCGTTGATGTTGGTTGGACAACAACGACGCACGTATCAAATGGAACGATCTTCCGGCTGTCGAGGACACTGATTTCCGTGCGGCCCATCGGCCGGACAGGTCAGGAACGGCCGAGCACCAGCACCCGGGGATGTGAGAGACGTTATAGCGGGTGCCTCGACGCCGACTGCTGTTAACGGGTCTGATAGTGGAGGAACTCCCATGCGATGACGGACGAAAGTCGCGAGTCAGACTGCGAGAAAGAGAGGGGAGAAAACGCGCACACGAGCTTGGATCATCCACTGACGATACATCCAAGAGAGACGGAGAGAAACTACGAGCTGAAACACCCACACAGATGTTGGATGCACGCCGGGATTTTCGATGGAGACTCCGCCTCCGAGGCACGCCTTCTTCTTCCCTACTCCACCCCTACGAAACCACTCACCATGGCCCTGATCACGCACACTGACGCAAGTCTTTGGATACCACGAGCAAATACACGCGACGACGATTCCCCAGAGCCGATGCCACCGCACACGCTACCCAACATCACCAACACACGTTACTTCCATCGGCTCTGTGTTTGTGTGTGTGTTTATGAGCCGCATGTAGGAGCACCACACCGGTGGATATGTTTATTCGTTTTCCAGATGATCGTGTGGGTGATGCTGCGCCGCGTGAACGCACGTACTGGTGGACCAGCGCCCTGGTGCGTTGTGTGGGTTTTAGGGAGCCAGTGGCGAATGGACACGAGACAAGGTGTGCAACTACTCTGCTCTCACCTCCGGTTGCAGCATTATGTGCAACCACTCGGCCACCCTGATTCTACTCTTGACTCCACTGATTGATATTTGTGCGCGTTGCTCCTACACAGCCGGAAGTAAACGCGCCGCGCCGTGTAGACGAGCTGCTCCGTTTCCTCGACGACCTCTGAGTGCCGCGTGGTGGACGCATTTGCTGAATTCTGACCAGACTTGCAAACGCCGAGGACGACGAGGCAACGGCAGAGGGTTGTTTTTTAAGTAGATTTATTACTCCGGTTATCGTCGACTGTATCTTTTGGAACTTTTTCGTTTTTTTCTTTTCATGCAGATAGAGAGAAACATCGTTTCTAGTCTTCAGGTATTCAGCTCGTTGCGAGCGAGAACAAAGTGTACGAAACTACGTCGCGTCGTTACGTAGCATCAATCACACTGCATTAAATTTTTAACTTCTTTTGACTCGATAAAAGCGCAACACATTAAGAACCAGATTACTCGATGACTCGAGGATTTGGAGCATTTGATTTTCCTTGGAAGTGGATCGCGGATCGTATTCGTCTGTCACTTTATTTTTCTTCTTTTTCTGATTAATATCTTTCTACGTTATTAAAACACGTTGCAAAGTCATTCGTATCTACGACACATTTTCATCGAAATTTCGCCAAGTTATGTACTATTCGGTACCGGGATCTATAACCACCGAGTCGCATCGAACGACAACACACATTCGTCCGAGACGATCCATTATAGCTTAAGTGATTACGACGTTCATCTTTTATTGCACTCTGTTCAAGGAACAGATTATCTGCAGAAGAATTTTCCACGCACAATTTACTTTCCTTCCATGAACGCGTATATCTCGACGGCGAATTTCGCGCCGCTTCTCACGAAAATTTCAGAAACTCGCAATTCTCCCACCCCTTCGAGCTTTACGATTGTTTAACCAATTCGACGAACAAAATTCTTCTCGTCTCATATTGTTTGCGATACAAAATACAAATGAAAATTTCTCTCAACATTACTAGCAACATTCCTTACAAAACGCACCTTGTGCCTAAATCTCCTCCTAAATTTTATCTGAATTATCTTCGTAAAACTTGTTCAGCGTAAAATTTCTTCGTGAAAGAGGAAAAAATTTTCGGGAGACGTTCGATCGCGAGGGATAATGGGGCAAGATCGTCGACGAAACAAATCTCGCGCGGAAACTCGAACTGCACGATCAAACGCAAGTTGCGCACCTTTTTTCATACATGTTCTAAGTTCAACTATTATGCATTCGGTGAATCATTGATGCGACATCAGTGCCGGCAACAAGATAGCCACGGCACTGCTGGTGCAACGTAGCAACGTTCTTTCAACTATTTACGAATTGAAGCATAGCGAAACGTCTGTTCCCAGGCAAGATACGCACCGTACGACGAAAAGAAGTATCGCCAGGGGCGTAGCTAGACACCGGGACGAGACGTTGAGCGTCGAAAGTGTGCGACAAATCGCATCAATCATACTCACTCAGTCGCATCTCGTCGCGGGTGCGTCCTCCCCAAAGTATCAGAGAGCCTCGTTCTATCTTCTCGGGGAAAATTCCTCGCTCTCTTACCGCGAAAATAGGAAAACTCTAGAGCGAGGAGGGGCGAGGATCGTGAAGGGGCCGTGCTCCAAAATTGGCGGCAGAGTGGAACAAGCCAAGAAAAGAAATTACGAGATTGTTTGGGCGACAGTCGGGACAAGTGTGCCGATGAATCGGAAACTCTCTCAACTTGAAGAAGCTAGATTCGCGTTGCTCGAAAATATTCGTGGATATCGGGAGCGTGTTAAACGTCGATCGGTTTTCGAGATAGTTTTATCGGTTTTCTTATTCATCGGTACGCCTCGCACGCAGCTCCCATCCGAACCTGCCTACACGGTTGTTTGTACAAGTATATACCGGACGTGATTTACAGGCTGTAAGATAACTTAATCCGTCAGCACACAAATGGACATCCACGAGCGGTGAGACGAAGCGTCGAGCATGCCCGAACGCACACCGTCACGTCGCTCGTCGCCGTGAACCGCGTTTCGACGTATTGTCTCCGGACGCGCAGCCTTGAATCCATCAATCTGATTCGCAGTGCTACTTGCAAACACGCTCGACGCGGATCGTGCATGCAAAATCAATTTTCGCAACGAGGCGAAAGTTGCGTTCGAGTCGCGCTCGAGCCTCTTGCCACGGCTGTTATCAGTTCCTCGCGTGCGCATTTTTATTAGATACGTTTTGATTTCTGTCGACGCAACACCGACTGCAAATAAAAATTTTCCAACTGACACTCCGAGCCAATATTCTTCGTTGAATTATATCGCGAAGCAATCGAACTGCGTCTGCGAACGACGCGTGACGTTTTCCCTTCGGCACGTCAAGGGAGAACGTAATAAATGAATAGCTCGGTGGAAATGGATGGCGCGAGATTGAATTTTTGATGACGTGAAATTCAAAGAAATTTCATCTGCGTTCCTTTGCAGGTCGAAAGCGCGAGCTAGGAATAGTTCCAGCCGGCGCAAATCCAGCGTATATACCTTGACAAAGTAGTTCAATGCGCCGGATACAGGGGATGAGTGGCTGGCGCCACGAATTTAACACTTGATTGTCCCGTCGAACAATTGTTTCGCCGGTATTATAGCAAGCTCGCGCCTCTGTCTCTCCTTCCCGAGAGGCAGACGGGAGGACGTGCACACGAGGGATGACTCACTCCTCGATCGAGGAGAAAACGTATTAGCGATTGTCTTTACCAATTGAGGGATGTGGGTGATGGTTATCGCCGCGCCGCGCCGCGTCCAGAAAACGATACGCGAGACGACACGTGTACGTATACACGGTAGCGGTGAACGATATATAATTCGAGATAATATCACCCGTTCCTATAAAATAACCGCACGCTGGTTGTATGTGGGCAGACGATCGAAGGATTACGTATGGGGGGGAAAAAAACGAGAGAAGAAGGAAGGAGAGCAAGAAAGAGGGAAAGACACAGGCAGATGGACCCCTGCGGGTAGGCGAACGATCGTTTTACGGTAAGCGCTCGCTATCTGGAAACAGATACGACGTAATTGGAAAGAATTGGCCTAATTGAAACCGATTAATCCGGATCTTGACCGAATCTCGCGCCGGTGGATCGAGCCGATCGGTGATTTCCACGCCGATGTATTTTCAAACCGCGTTTCAAAACAATCTGATCCCCTTCGATAAAGCGTAAGACTTTGTTTGTTGAAGCGTCGCATGCATCGGAACGAACGCGAATGTTGGTACGCGACGGACAATGACGCGAGAGTCGCGAACGTCTGGAGGATTACCGAAGTGGGCGCAGGTGAGGCGCGATTTCGATTGATCGGCGTGTTAATTAAATCGAAACTGCCCAACGAACAACGAATATAACGTGAACGACGTCGCAAGTGCGTCGGTGTGCTCGACACTTCGTCGAATCGTCACCCAGTTATCTAATCTCGCGGAACGAAACGGGTCGGCGATTTAAATCCGTCAAGATCGATGGATCCTCTCGACGATCTCGTGGCCAGTGCGGTGCACACGGCGATCAATTAAACGCTCGAGTCGTTGATCACGGCAAGGCCGTTGTTCTCTCCTTTCCAGACGAAAACAGTCTGACCTTTCAGCGCGGAGCTTGGAGAGGTCGAGAAGCTCTTCTCGCGAATATAATGCTCGCGATAAACAAAGCCTCTGCCGTGTCATCGTGACGAGCATATATCACTTAGCGAAAAATCATTATCTCCTTGCTGGATTACCGTGACACAAAATAATTGCATGTTACAGCCTAATCGCCGATTTATTCGTTGGTAAGAAAATACTCCAGCTTGAGGCTACGTATATCGAACGATTCCGTCGAGTGTTGTTGTACTTCATTTTGCTCTTTCTCTCTCTCTCTCTCTCTCTCTCTCTCTCTCTCTTGTTTGAGAGTTCGTCGAAGTTGCCCTGATTAAACGTTGCTACTTCACTTTTCTTTTTATTCTCTGATTGAACGAAGCTGCAGTGATTGAACATCTCGTTGCACCGTAATCTACCGATGCGTCATGAGAGTTGCAGCGTGACTCGGTCAAGGAAAAAGTGATTTCATTGTAACTGTAATTTTTGCAACGCTGTTCACTCTCCAATGACGTCCAGTGCAGATAGCCATTCGGCTGATTGCGAGTTAAAATGCTACTATCAGAAAGATAGGGACAAAATCTCTCAAAGTGTACATATCGTACACCACGTTTTCTGTACAAAAGTAAATAGATCAGACGCGCGTCTCTGTGTGTTAATAAATTCCAAACGATCTCTTTCAGCGAGCTCCACGAGATTAACGCCGGGAAATATCTCAATCTGGATCCTCTCTCTGCACCGAGACGAAATCATAGATCACACCAGAGGGAGATGAACGTTACGGGGTATCGAAGGCGCCCTTTTGAATAGTTATCATCGAGAACGTCAGTCAGGTCAACCTCTCTGTCTCTCTTCATCCTTCACTCACTCTCCTTTCCTCTCGCTCGCGCCTCGCAGCCTGGCGTGAAACTGCTAATGAATATCAGCCCTAAATATCAGTCCGCGGGGATCCACGAGGGGTGGCTGGGTGTATTCGCCGGTGCATATGTCTGTATATTACAGGGGATTACACAGCTCGTCGAAATTTACCGTGAACGTTCCCCGTACGTGTTGTACAGTGCCCCGACCCTGGTCACGCTCGTTTGTCCCGCGTTAACGGTACCCTTCTCTTTTTCACCCGTGTCCACGGTCGTTGTTGTTCTCCGTCTTTCACGGTGGATATTGTGCGCCATGCCATATCGTGCCATATGCCAACTCCCATCATACGTGAGTCAAGGCGCGCCTTCGGAAACAGCCCTCTTCTATGAAAATCTAATCGACCCCACGACTTCATGGCTTGGTGCTTCCCATTGCCGCGTGATGACTCGGCGCGACGAAGCAACACGTTGGATTTTAATTGTTTTTCAATTAAGCTGGCGACTCGACTTCGAGGACGCTCGAACGTTCCTTTACCTTACGAGGCGAATATAAAAATAATTTCAACCCTTTTGGTATCGATGATTTAGGAATCTTCTAAAGTTACGCGAGGCAACACGTTGGATTTTAATCGTTTCTCAGTCAAACCGGCGACTTGGAGAACGCTCGAACGTTTCTTTACTTTACAAAGTGAATATAAAAATAATTTCAACCCTTTTGGTATCGATGATTTAGAAATCTTCTGAAGCTACGCGAGGCAACACGTTGGATTTTAATCGTTTCTCAGTCAAACCGGTGACTTGGAGAACGCTCGAACGTTTCTTTACTTTACGAAGTGAATATAAAAATAATTTCAACCCTTTTGGTATCGATGATTTAGAAATCTTCTGAAGCTACGCGAGGCAACACGTTGGATTTTAATCGTTTCTCAGTCAAACCGGCGACTTGGAGAACGCTCGAACGTTTCTTTACTTTACAAAGTGAATATAAAAATAATTTCAACCCGTTTGGTATCGATGATTTAGAAATCTGAAGCTACGCGAGGCAACACGTTGGATTTTAATCGTTTCTCAGTCAAGCCGGCGACTTGGAAAACGCTCGAACGTTTCTTTACTTTACAAAGTGAATATAAAAATAATTTCAACCCTTTTGGTATCGATGATTTAGGAATCTTCTCATCGTTGACTTGTACATATCTTGCTTTGTACAACTCTTTTACTGATAACAATTCATATTTAATCGTCTGAACACGTCTCACGAACGTTTCGTTACTCGTGTTCGTCCATCATTATCAAAGTCTTGCCGAAATGCCCGACAGGAGACAACGGTCCACAATTGGCGAAAGGGACGTCTTCTAAACTTCGGTGGGTTACGTCAGTGGCTCAACGAGGCAGACGAGAGAGGCATATCCGGTTGGCTTAGATTGACTTGGCGCCAAGCGCTGCGCGTACGACTGCCGGAATTAAATGATTATTGGGTTATACGCGACAGAGTCGGAACGGCTTACCAACCGTACGAGGAGATCGACTCGCCAGCGAAACAGGCGAGAGAAAGATGAAAAGAGAAGGGGGGAGAGAGAGAGAGAGAGAGAGAGAGAGAGAGAGAGAGATGGAACAAGAGAGTATCGCTTACGGCGGGTTGTTCGACGGGTTGTTAGTCCGGCTCGGCAGGAAAGCCAAAGTGAAAAACCCGCATGAGTCGCTCTGTCACCTAAAGACCGACTTTGACTGTTGATGCCCTCGCTCAGCCTGGAGCAATGCCCATACAAACCAATTGAACGCCAGCCGACCCCCGGCCGAGGCAGAAATTAGGAAACCGGGCAAAACGATTAATTTTTATAACCGTACACGTCGTCGTTCTCCGTGTTCGTGGAAAACTCGTTGCCCCGGAAAAGCTAATAATCGGCGAGAAAGTAAACGAGCTGAATTCATTCAGGGTGGGAGGGGGGGATTCACTGATGCATTTAATTGGAAATAATTTTCCAGGCGATGTCGGCTTCCCTCCGGACTCGCTTCGCGAATCTTCCGGAGTCTTTCGTCCTCGCTCTCTTCTCTCCCAAATTTCAATGGATCAGAACCCCCTTCCCCGTTCAGAAACAGAGAATTCTCAAAGAACGAAATTATCGTTGCGTCATTTACGATCAAAATTGTGTGGAACAGTATCTTGAAAGAAACGATGGAATTAGGTTTTAGTGGGAAAACACGCGTATCCAGTAAACAGTGAGAAAATGTATATTTATCAAGAGACTTTATGTGGAATTTATATTCTTTACACGTTGTTCGGTCAGAAGAAGAAATGCGAGTGACCACGTGGAGTGGCATAGTAACAGGGAAGACACCCCGATAGTACCGTCACAGTGGAACAACAGAAAAAATCGAAAACAGTCAAAATGAGCGGCGACATCCCTGAGCCTGTTCCTAAAGGTCATCGTTGACCGCCAACAAGAAAAATCACTGAAAACAATTATGATGAAGTAGAAAAAATTGAAATATTGCGAATTGCAGGAAGAGTAAGAAATTAAATCTTATAGTAAGTCGTTTCAACGGGAGATCGGCGAGCCTAAGTAGAAAAGACGAGGATAATTCACTGTCGAATCGTCTGAGTTGACGCGAAATGCCCACGGCTGTCCTACACACGGTATGTCTACATGTCTCCGTGTATGTGTCACGATGCATCCGTGTACACGTGGCAGAGCGAACCAGATCAAACGCAGTTTTACCAAACGACTCTGTGCCTCCCTGCCTCATCTGAATTGATAATATCGATGTCAGCATATCAAAGACTACCCCTACGCCGGATCCTCTATCCCTGACGCACGTCTTCGCCTATGCGAGGACTCACTGAAAGAAAGAGAGAGAGAGAGGGAAGCTCTGTTCTCCGTATTTAAAGTGGAAGACAACGGCGAAGAGCGGGGTAGAGGATAAACGCTGGATTCAAATAAGATGATCGTCGTGAGGTAACGCGAACGTTGTGGGAACGTAGACAGCCCGTTTGCCTGCGGGATACACACAACCGAAAATTCCCTTTCGAACGATTTCAACCGCGAGAGCTCGCCGAGCGCTGGCAGCTTGACTCGCGGAACCTCGCCAGAAAAATATTCCTCTGTTTTGGAGAAAAGATTAACAAAGTATGTAATAATGCTTTAAATAAAAGTGGCCGTTTCGTACAAGATTTTGTGAACGGCTAGATATAAAATCGTGTATCTGTCTCGACGTTAATTTTAGATAAATTAGAAATCTAAAGGGTGAAACATCTCCCCGTTAATAGCGAAACGCATTAGAAGCATGAAATTTAAAAATGTAGAAGCGAAATAGTTTGAAAATATCCGTGACTATGTTCGGGCTGGCGATGCTCTGGCCCAACTTCGAGGCAACACAGCGAGCGGTATATGATTTACCGTAATCGCGATAAAAAATTCACAAGATTTCAATGCGTCTACAAGCGGTAATACTCGATGGCTGTAAGAGGGCTGTTGTTTATCCAAGTTTCCCGCGTCGGTGCCGGGAGAATCGGACGTTACAATCTCTGCCACCTAGCTGGCAGAACGCTTCCACTAAAATAACGTTATATTATCCGGCGACGGTGCCACCTGAGCCGCTAAAAGCGTCGGTCCCGACGCGGCCATAACGCAACCTGGAGATTCGAGATTTACTCCGTGCGTAAAATTGCAACTGGACCAAGTGCTTCGACCAAGATTTCGTCCATCGATACCTCCCACCTCTTGGTATTTCAACATTTACAGAAACGCAAACGGCGGATCGTCGAAACGTCGAAGAATGTTTGCTAACATTGCCATTTACAACATTTCTCGCGCGATTTATCAGTATTTGTCAATTAAAATAAATTCTTTGTCTCAACTGCATTGCTCTCCAATAGAATTTACATTCTCTCTCTCTCTGTACATCCTTCACGATTTTATAACAATATTCCACGACGATTTGAACAAAGTTCCACCGCGAGTGTAGCCGAAACTAACAAGCTCGCACCGCGTGCGAGTTTGTCATGAACTCAGAGTTGAACTTACCGATGCAAGATCCACTCGGGTTCACCCGCGTGACTCAACAACAAGAATTCAATTTCACGAAGCGATGGTCGACGTTCGACAGCCGCGAAAATGGCGACGGTTAGAACGATCGCGTCAATGAATCCGATTGATCGCAGATCAATGGGTCGTTGCCGCCGGACGATCGACTAATCTCGAGGGTCAAACGACGTCGGTCAAGTCGGACTTCCTTCGCCAGTTAACCCCGACGCTATTCTCAATCTCGACTCTGACTCATCCTCGTCATCGTCGTCGTCCGTTGTTGTCGTCGACTCGGTGTTTCATACGTCCCTCCATCTCCGTCGCGCGTGTCTCCTAGAGAGCAACGTCGTTGGAAAGGAGGCGCGTGTTACACATCGTAACATCACGACGATGATGTAACACACTCTCTAAACTGACCCTGGTGCTTTTTCGTGCCAGCACGCCGAGGTGGTACTACTAACGTCTTCATCTGAGTTGGTGAACGTAACAAGAAGTTATGACTGCTACTTCGACAATGGCTGAGTGGACGATGAACGATCACTTGTGAAAGATCGGGAAGCTTTATTAATATTGGGAACGCAAGTTTTTCTCTTCACCGACGATGAATAATGGAAAGTTTTTTCTGCGAATAGTAAAATTCTACAGGTTATCCATTGTAGATGGAAATTTTACTTAAGAAACTTTGGCTTTTGGATTTTTCTCGCAGTTGGAAAATTCCTTTGCAAATTACGACAGATACACATAGCCTTTGTAACTTTGGATCTGTCGAAGATTCCTCCAGCTATTCCCGAAAGAAGAAACCATTCTCCTCGAGGTCGCCAAACATCTAAACCCGACGATCTAAAGACGCGGCAAAATCCGAATCCAGCGTCTCTTAACCGCGATATTCGTAATACCCGACCGGTTAACCGGTAAAAGGTATCATCGTGGTGGTCGATATTAACCGTCTGCAATACGAAACCCTCTTTACTCCCGAGATGATACGTGGAATAGAATCAACGAACAAAGTAGTAAACGACGTTAAAGGGGGATGAGGAACAAAGGGGAGGTGATTCGAGGCTCGCCCATGTTTGCCGAGCAATCAAGCCCAATCATTAACCCCTGGAAGCTCCGATGGATCGAACGTGGCCACACGTTATATGAATAAACTCGTACGCGACTCCAGGCCGCCGCCGCCGCGCCATCGGCGCGGTTTCTACATTGTAGACGTCGGCGGTAGAATTGTTGCGACGGCTCGTGGACAGGAAGTCCAGCTAATCAGGGGTAGTGAGTGGCAAACAGGGGTGCGGTTATGCCCGCCGGGGCTACCCAGTCCAGTACACCAGGGATTCGAGGACGAATCGTCGACGACGTGGGACTTTGACGAAGACTTTGGCGGCTGAGTTTCATCGTCTGACTCTGTTACGATCGATTAATTTAATTAGCCGTTGACCACTGATTAGTCCAGAAGAAGAAGAAAAAAAAAGTGTACTCTTTCGCTTAGATAGCAAGAACACACTTGTCGCCGGTGTTCGTCTCGTCATCTCCTCGAAATCTATTTTACACCTCTGTTTCTTCTCAGTTCTCTCTCTCTCTCTCTCTTTCTCGCTGTGTGCGTCTGGTGTTCGCGGTGCTCGTCTCTCGCAGCTTTGGTTTTAATTAAATTTTTTTGTCCCCAGCCAGAGCCGCGCCAGCCTCGTTTGATAAACTCAAAGAATAAAGAAATCCTCGAGGAATATATCTCGCCAAGACGAATCGTCGACGTAATTTATGGAGGAGAATTGCATTTAGCCACGCCGACAATTAATTCTTCCTCTCTCTCTCTCTCTCGTTTCTTCTTCACTTTTCGTAGTTTTATACCATTTTTCTTTTTTTTCGTTTTGTTTCATCGGGAGAGGCGAGTGGAAAACAATTGTTTCCCGAAAACGCGATAAATAATACCGACGTTTCGTAACTCCCGCTTCCGTTGAATAAGCGGAATGGGCTCGAGTTATTATCCGGAGGGTTTTTTTCCCCCCGTTCCTTGCTCTTTCAACCTCCTCCCCCCGAGCGAACGAAGAAAAAAGTGGCGGCGTTAGAACCGCGGACGATAATAATAAGGCTGGTAATTCGCAGTTTGACGAGCCCTCGCGGAACCCACGAGGTTTCAACTTTTCGTGCTCTCTTCTTCCGTCGTCCGCGCGATGTCTCCCCAGCGTGCTCGTCAATTAAAAAGCGAGCCACCTGGACGCGAGAGAGGGTCGGAAGAAGCTCTGGCGTTCCTGGTCGCAGAGGGAAGAAAAATCGTGGCACTGATTAACGTCTGATGGGGGCTGCTTAACACAAATTAACCTTGTCCGCCGATTAAACAATTTTTCATTGTTTGCCATCGCGTGGAAAATTCGAGAGAGAAAGAGAGAGAGAGAGAGAGACAGAAAAGAAAAAAGAGAACCAATTCCGAAAGAGTTAATTGCGGCTATTAAAACCCGCTTGTTCGAAAGATCAACACCGACGGAGAAACCGACACGATAAAAGAGAAATGTACCGTAAACGTGGCAGAATGAAACGAAACGAACGCCCCCCGCGCGTTGCTGGCGTAACGCATCCGGTTAATCGTATCCCGCCGTTTTTTTTTTCTTTCTTTTTTTTTTTTTTTAATTTCAATTGGACAAACGCGCGGAAACAAAGTGGATTTGTAGAAACGAACGCACGAACGGCAGCAACTCGGAGGGACAACGAGTAATTTACGAATCTGGATGATTACTCGCGGGAGCAGAAGGAAGGGAGCAGCCCGGAGTACGTGTGAACCGGTCGGCGTGTCGACGTAAAAACGCTCGCATTCAGCTAATTTAAACGAAATTGTCGGAATAAACGGAACTGCATGCATCCCGTCGCTCCAGATGTTTCGTAAATGAATCCTGCCGCGGCTAGCCTGCCACATACGCGCTCCACTGGGCCTCTTGGGCCAGAAAACCGTAATTTAAGAAAAAAAAAAAAGAACAGAACGGGCCTCCTTACGAAAATATTACGACCGAGTTTATCCTTCCGAGCTTTTCCTCCCGAGTGTTATCAAATTCCCGTTACGCGCACCGATGCTTCCACCCACGGAAAAAAAAATGAAGCGACCGATTCACTCCGCGCGAGGATGAAAAATTCGCGATCCGGATACAGACACGTTCCACCTCTGTCAGAGGCAACGAAACGTTTGTGAAATACCATCGATGTATTTTCGATACTTGCGCGAGAGGTGTATGTCGATGGAAGATGAAATTGTACGAGTCAGCGTAAGGTAGATGATTTACAATAAACGTATTTAACGACGAAATGAGCGAAATTTCTGGAAATTCGCTAAACTACAAGATCAAGGCAATCCAACCGCCGTTCGAAATTTCTTTCCCTTGAAATTTCATTAAAACCAGCCGGAGCGATATCTCGTCGGTGGCAAGCTAGACGAAGCTTAATTAAAACGAGGCTAGTGGTGTGTCCACCGCTAGAGATCATGTAAAAACCTCGTGTTTCAATTCCACGCGTGCCGGACAGGCACTCGCAACAACGGTCCGCAACAAACAACGAAACCGCGCAAGAAGCAACGCGAAAGACTGCGATGAAAAACCAAAATGTAGCCACGTTCGGTGTAGCGTGCGGTTTCCACGAAGGCACCGAGGAACGATTCATTTGCTCGTAAAATGGTCGCAGAATCCTGCCGCGGAGGTTTTCGCGTTATCCTTTGGAATCAAGGCGATATCTCGGAAGAGCGGCTGGAAAACAGGGAGTGGAACCGAGGCTTAATTAAAACGAGGAACGGAACCGCGGCTGGGCGCGCGTTATCATCGGCCACCGCCGCATCGTATAACGGCGTGTTTCCATAATTCGCCGGGAAAACCCAACCAGACACGGTGGTCAGCAACGGTGGTCAGCAACGTTAGCGGACTGGTGGATCCAAACCACGGTTATTAACTGACCAGGATGAACGAGACACGGGGGACCGGCCAAGCCTGGTGAACACAAACTGCCGGATATAGACGCAGCCTTCTACGAATTCTGTTGCCGAAAGGATTGATGAGAGAGCGGCCGGACGCTCGACGAAACACGCGGATCCATGCGCAACGAACACGGATCCCGCTGACAAACCAACACCGCTGCAATTGAATTATCGACGCAATCATTTCGTTCATGCGCTCACGGATATAGATTTCGCGGTTTCCGCCGGACAAGTGGAAAAATTGCATGCTTCGCTCGCCGACGATCGGTGGAAACGAGGAAACTTTCGAATTTGGCGAACCGACGAAACGAGATTGACGACGGACACTGGAACTGATCGCGACAGCGGACAAATTCAGCAAATTGAAATATTATCTTCGATGAGTCGTTCTTGTACGTTGAGAAAGAAAACTTGAAGGAATTCCACCGCCGGTAATGTCCAACTCGATCGAGAGTCAAGCAAGATTTTGAAATTCGCGAGATAACAATGACAATTTGAAACGAAATGAAACGGTATTCGAGATGATGGCGACCCCTCATCAGGCTGCACGAAAGCAGAGAAAAAAAGAGAGCAGAGAGAGAGAGAGAAAGTACAGAGTCGAGTCGAGAGAAACCACCCCGAGTAAAGTCAACCGAGGATCTATCGTTCTCCAGGGAGTATGCGGATCGTGCAGGTCGGAGATAGAGACCGACTGGGAAAAAAAGTAGGAGAGAGAGACGAAAGGAGAGAGCAACGGAATTGAATCGAATTGGACCAACAGCGGATAGCGTGTTCGCAGGCAGTTCGTCCAAGGATATTTGTTCCGTATACGTACATACGTAGCGGGACGTTTGCGGAGACTCTGCCGGTTGGGTGTAACAAGAACGAAGGATGAGGATATATAAAGCACCAAGTCGGCCGTGGCACGTGGTGCATGCGAGTATTAAGTCCACGTGGAAAGTCACGCTCGTCCCGCGAGACACGAGCCCGAATATGGGTGCGACCGTGCTCCCTCGAGAAGCTTGGCAACACACCCACACGCTCGGCTAATTGTTTAAAATCTGATCGTGCAGAAGCAGTAGGGCTAATTAACCGGTGACGTAACTCATTGCCCCTGGATGTGTGATTTAACTCGTGGTCATCGATCGCGACCGACACAGTTTCTTCCGTGATTAATTAAGCTCCGACTTGATTACTCGATCGTGTCACTTCTTCAGAGAAGATTCGCGCAGTATATATAAGTTCAGAAGATTTCGCGTACACGTAAGTTTTTGGAGATAGTCACTAATTTTTTACACGAAAATTCCTTCTAGATCCCCTAGAAGTTAAACGGAGTGGAATTTGTTGCTCATTACGCAATTAATTTCAGAAACAGGAAATTTTTCGCGCATTATAAATTCGGCGTCGTTGTATTAATTTATTAGAGGCTATTTGATCCTCTGATTTAGAATCTCAGCGCATCGAAGGACTGTATTATTTGACGGAGTTCAAGAGCCTGTAACGCCGTTTCATCGATCACGAAGATACAAGTCAGCGAATCGTGATGATGTTAATAAAGATTTACACGACAGCGTTTCGCTGTCGAGTTGTCGGTGTCGTTTCGACGCCGGGGTTCGACAACGCACTATATTATCGCGACGGCGGTGCATCGAGATTGCGAGATGCCAAATATCTGTCCGCTGGTCATTGCCCGGCCTACTTCAACAAATATATCGGTACAAGTATCAATCGTTGAGAGTTCACCGAGGTCGACAGAGATTGTTCAGCTCAATCGAAAGAACCTAACCTGACCTCTCTCGTTCTTCTGGCATGTATGTATTAAATTCAGCATGCGTCTAACGAAATCCAATCTAACTAACGATCGACTAGCGACTGACTGATCCGTACTCCATCCGTCGATCGACCTCGAACGTCTTGAGCAAAAGGAAATTAATTGGAAACTCGTAGAATATTTTGCCGATCGCAAATCGTTCCTTCGACGGACAACAGAAAGTTTAAAGTTAGCGTTGACACATGTGTAAGAATTTCATAGTAAACTTTCTTATCGTCACGTTAGCAACAGAACGATTTATTTGCTCTTGTCGAAATTTGCCCTCAAATGCTATCATCGGATTAGAGATGATCGCAGTAACTTATGTTAAATTCGTAAAATTTCGCGTATCTCGTGTTATTTGCCTTTTAAATTTTCTTCTACCCGTCTACTTGCACGTGTTCCGACAAACGATTTGATCGACAATCAACTGACGATAATCCTACATATTTAAAATACTAATGTCAGTCTTGTAACGTTCAGAGAAAAAGAAAATAAATTGGTAAAATCTTGCGTGCCTCATATTATTTAAATCATACCTTTTAAATTGTCGTCTAGTTTTACTTGCACGCGTACTGACAAATGATCTAACCAACAACTGACAATAATCCTCCTAATCTCTCAAGAGGTCAATATTATACTGTTGGACGTTTCTGAGAAAAAGCAAATTAATTCAAAAACTCGCGGCGTACCCCTCCAATCGCCAACTATATTATTCTTCTTTTTTTTTTTTCTTTTCGTTCCTCGAGGAAGATTGGACGGTCCGCCCTCGCGTATTCACATTCACCTTTGATTTATTCTCGAACCATTTGCACGCGTGCTGGCGGACGATCACAATGAAGCTTCAAACGATATCGTTTCCACCGCGGAAAGGGTAGTAGAAGCGCGATGAAAATGGGATTGAAAACCACCAGACTAATCTCCTTCCTCCCCGACCTGTAGTCGTAATATTCACACCCACGGCCCTGAAACACACCGACACACGTGTATTCACGATCGTCCACCTGCACGATTCTCTCTCTCTCTCTCTCTCTCTCTTCCAACGGTGTGTTACTGTATTTTTCCACGCCGAAACGCGCGCGCTACTTGTATCCCGTTCGAAACGCACACGCGAACGCTCGGCAAGCGTTCTACACACGCGAACGTGGAACTCGAGGAGGAGAACATATATTAAATGCGTGTACGAAGTTGACGGTATGCGTGCTGGCCGTGCTCCGAGGGGGAGAGGGGAGGCTGCCATTTAAATAAATGTTTAATCTCGCCCACCTCTTGACGCCCCCTTTGCATCCCAGGTAATATTCTCTCTGTTCTTCCCCGCGTCCTCGCTCGTTTCTTTTTCCACTTCTCGCCGTTCTCTATCCCCCATCCCATCCCTCGCCGCGTTCACCTTCCCTTCTCCTCTCGCCGCGCCGCGGAGAGCTTCACGAAAAAGCGTGGCCAATGAAGTGGAAAAAGAGGTGGCGGTAGAGACGAGCTGGGACGAGCTCGCGAGCCTTTGCTATTGGCAAGCGTTTCTGACGGTTCTTCGTTTCGGCTCTGTTAATCGTGCAAATATTTCTGCAATTATTCGCGCACGGACATTCGCGTTCGAGGGTATCCGCTCGTTCTCATATACGCGCGAAAGAGGAAGTCGAAGAAGAAGGGAGCGCGGAGGAGTGTGGAGTATCGAAGAAGAAAGAGAACGAAAAGCTGTACGCCGGGGGTGAAAGGAGGAAGAACACGAGGCGGATGGGCTGGAGAGAGAGAAGCATAGAGCTCGAGAGGCAAGTAAAAAACCAATCGAGTCTGTGCAGTGGCTGCGTGCTATCTTCCCCCTCTAACGTTCCATCCCCGTTTCCACCCTGGACCGATCCCCGCAGCCATTTAACCTCTGCATTGCAAATGCCACCCCCTTTTTGCCACGGCCATCGGTCTGTATAAGGGTGGTCGAGGGGGTTGGGGGAGGTTGGAGAGGGTAGCACTCAGTCGAGCCGAGACTGTTATTTTAACGAAATATCTTTAAACGGCGGTCGAGGAGAAAGAGAGAAATAGAGGACGAGAACCCCCCGCTGTCGACAGTGAAGCCTGCAGGGTGAAGTGAACGTGAGAGAGCGAGGTTAGCCGGGGGTGTGTGGGGCGGTGAGGTTGGTAAAGGAGGATGGTTGGCCTCGGACGAGCTCCGAGGCAGAGAGATGAAAGGATACCTAGTTACGGGATGAGGGCCCAACGGTTTAAAGGATTACCGGCCTGCCCATTATTCAAATGTATGCTAAACGCGCCGAGCGATGTACGCGATAGCCTTATCAACCCTCTTACGAGCCATCCTCGCTCGGAACCACACCGACGCGCACCATACGCCGTGTAGCATACGTGTATTTTACAGTGGCACGCCGCAATACCGGGGCATGCACCCCGCCACAGGCACAGACCGGGAGAAGAGCATCGATATGAAGCAGAAATGGAAGCATCCTGGTAGCGCTCGAATACACCGACAGCTCGTTAATTCTAACCCGTTTTTCTCGCTCGCTGACGAATGGCGATGTGCCCTACAAATGCGCCCCGCGAATCGATATCCTTGGAACTGTAACGGTCTCTGCGCGCGAGATGAGAGATGCCTGATCGAGTTTGTTAGATTTCCCTGGCTTCGAGAACGATACGACAGAGAGGATACGGTAATTAAGTATCCAGCCACCACGGTTCTTCTAACGGCGAGAACGTGGGAAGGAAAGTAGCGAAGAAGAGAGTCTTGTTCCTCGAAGATAAGAGAGGAGAAAAAAAGAAGGTGAGCATGGTACTCTCTCTCTTTCTCTCTCTGTCTCTTTCTCTCTCTCCGGTCGTCCATTCTTGTGCTCGCCACTGGCGCAGAGGGAGGAAAGAAAGAAAAAATTAGATCAGTCATTAAGCGGAGAACGATTTAATGAAGATGACCTCATACTCTCCGCAATGGAGTTTGTACGGCCGTCTAAGCGGATTCTCACGTCAATCGCTGGCCGCGAGTCAAGTGGCGAGAATTGTCGGCAATTGTTTCCGAAATCCCGCGCAGATGCGCTCGCGCTCGTCGTTGCACGGGCTCTCTCGTGTGCGTGCGCGAAATATCATGTGAGCGACGCCGCGAACACGCAAGCAACCACGGGCGGACCAACCACGCCGATCCTGATGTGTGAATCACTCGGCACAATTACGACAATTACCGGAGCCGGTCGCAAGTCACCACACTATCCGCGTTCGCCGTTTCCCACGCCCTCTACCATTCACGCTTCACGCAAATCTCAAGCGTACTTTCCTCCGGCGAGAGGTTCGTTCGTCGGATGAATCTTCCGGACGAACGAGTCTCGGCAGAAGAAAAAAGAAACAACCGCCTCTGGATCGATGGTTCCTGTGTGAAGAGATCCTCCCTTGGCACAGGGGATGGTACAGTTTCATGTGTTAATTGGAAGTTTTCGAGCGAACCGCCATAGAACGACACATTGATCTTGATGAAACTTGGAGAAAAAGAAAGAGAGAGAGAGAGAGAGAGAGAGAGAGAGAGAGAGAGAGAGAGACTATGGCTGCCTGTTTCCATAGAAAGATGAATAGCAGCGAGATGGTAATAAGTGGCGATGAACCAAGGCGATATAAGGTGAAGAATTTTTGGTATTAACGTTTGAACCATGAACGACGAAAGTAATAAATAATTACAAGTCGTTTTTATAGCACTGGTAGTTTTAACGTTACGTCCTTTCACGCTTCCTTGATCCTGTTCTTTGTTGATAGAAAGACAATTCGATTACGATAAATATAAAGAATTCTTTGATCTTGGTACTAACTTCGATCCAGTCGTATTCGTCTGTCGTTAAAAAAAAATCACAATTACTTCTTCTGCTCCCGATTAGTTCCTCCGGACCGTACCTGATGCTCGGGGGATGAAAATTCGAAAACTCGCAGCTGGATTCGACATTAACAACAACGAGTTTCCGTTCCCACCGCGGAAGATGCATTTCCGTAAATAGAGATTTCGCAGGTGCACGAATGTTTCCTTTATGCCCACCAACTCTCGGCTCGCTCGGTATTGCGGCGCTGTAATGGTAACTCGCAAAGCCACTTTGTCTCCGCATTCGCTTCCGCAGAGTTAATGCACTCGCCAGCCTGGAAGGTCGAACTTCCTCGTTCCCGAACGATGACAGTTTCAAACGTGCCGGGGCAAATTCAATCTATCCGTTCCCTTTCGAACCAGCCGGAATCTTATTGGAATCGAGTGTCGACGAATCGTGCCGGTGCCTCGAGATCAACCCTGACGGATCAACGAAAAAAAGAAATCAATCCCAGGTCCCGCAGGAGTTGACATTTGACACCTTAGCTGCACGGTTGGTGCCGCGTGATTGGCTGATTATGATCTCGGTAATCCTGGATCGGAGTCTAGCCGAGCACGGACCACCCTCGACCCCGTGATTGTCGAGCTCTAAAGCAAATACGCGCGCCACCACCACCTCTCTCTGCTCGTTGGCTGTTTCGCGAGTCACACATAGAACGCGACCCCAATTTCCGTGCACGCGTGCAACGCGTACGGCGATTACACGCGATTCCACTGGGCATTCTCTCGTCCGCGACACGAACGAAAATCCCGGCCGTTTCGACGAGTAACATTCGAAAAACTCGTCGATCATAGTGGACGTTCGCGCGTGTACTTGGTTCACCCCTCCCGTCAGGGAGGTGGTCGTGCTTTAAATTATTAGAGATCCGTCTATAATTCATTCCTGTCGTCCGGATGTTAGTTGATCAACGTTTCTACACACGACCGTGGTAGAAATCTTTCACGGAATAAGAATACATGTGTGGGGGTGGGGGTGAAACGTTTTGAATTATTCCGCTTCTTCGTCCGCTTTCTTTGTGGGATCTTAAAGGTGACTGATATAGCTGAGAGGGGCAAAGCCAAGAGAAAGACTTGGCAGAGGTGGTGGCAATCAAAATGCTAATCGCCGCGAACAAGGTGTAAGTCCATAGAAATTGGATGTAAGGGACTTAATATTACTCCGCGACGTGGATCGCTAAAGAGTATTACGGGGGATTATCGGGGTAAAGTGACACCCTTGCCCCCGGGGCTGCGGCAACGTGCGGTGTGCAGTCTTAACAAAACACCGGGGGTTCAGCCGAGCCTTCTGTAAATATTGTTACCGCCACCCCGCCGGCAATTTCGCCAGCCATATGTTAGACTACCGATGTCCTTTTTACCGTTTTCGCCTGTCTGCCTATACAAGGTCTTGCTCCACTTTGGCTTGCTTCGTCTGCCCGAGAGATTTCGACTAGAGTCGAATATCTTAAGCAGATATTTTAAATTCTGTCCCGCCCTCGTGTTCCTCTCATCCACTTTCGTCTCTAAACCCGATATTCAATATTTCGACGAACAAACTTTAAAAATTTCATTCACTTTACTCGAGTGATAATTAAAATGTTTGAAGCTGACGAATAAACGGCTTGCATTCGCGGCGAGAAGATAAACAGATAAATTTCAAAATAAATTTTAAGAAATAATTCTTCCACCATTCTCAACACTTTACGTGTAAAACAGTTAAACATTGCTCCGAAGCTAAATTTGAAAAATCAAACGCAAGTAATTCGAGCGATCTGATAGACGTTCATTATGCTGATATAAAGCGAATATAAAGCAATAACCATAGGGTCGAGGAGGGTGAATCTCAAATTAGAAAGCGGCGAGGACGGAATGAATTAGCATCGCTTTCAAGTCGCTTTCTAATCTCGGTAACTGGACAAATTGCTATTGAATGATTAGTAACGAACGAATAGATGATCTAACCAGTTATTAAAGTGGATTTTGCGGCAGCGGAAAAGGACGTGGACAGATTCGGGGGTTGTAGAACGACGCCTTGTCGTCATTGATGACACGTGGCGTGGATTATATGCATGTCACACGGTCAATTTCGAACGTCCAGTTAATACAATACGGTCAAAACGATACGTAATTGCTAAATCAAACGCCTTGAATCCTGATTATCATCATAAACATCCTTTATCGACAAATGCAGCAAGTATGATATTGTAACAAGTACTCTGCCACAAATCTTTTAAATATGAAGAAATTTGAGTATGATTACACACGCAAAAAGTACAAGCCCAATTTCAGTGAGTTTTTGATTTTTATGCCCCTCAATGATTAAAAAGAGATGACAGATCCGCTGTGACCTTTTAAAAAATAAATGATACCTCTACAATATTTCGTACGAAACGAGTAAAATTTCTTCAATCACTACCAAGTTAGTTTAACTCGGTTGATATTAGTATGCGTAATTAAAATAAATTCCAGAAAATCGGACGTAAAGATAATTTTGAAATAAATGTGACTCCTTTCATTTGCAAGCTTCCATAAAAATTTCCAACGACATGTACAGTACCTACGAATAATTAAATTCTTTCGCTCTTTAAAGTTGCTCTTTAAATTCAATCGAAAAACCGTAAAAATATCGCACAGATGATTACGACAGATTGCAGGTGATAGTCTCGTGCCTTCTCTTCCGCTGGCAGCATTCGTAAACATAAATTCGCCATATATCCCGGAACCAGGATTTATTACCCATGAATCGAGGCGAAAGGGGCGGTTTACAATGGGCCAGCAAATTGCGGCCCGTTTATATCGATGGAGACGTTATGGGGGCGGAGGAGTTTGCCAGTGCGAACGAACAAGTGTGAAATCAGGTGCATCCATAATGCAAAGGGGTGGTTCGACGTCCGAAATTCACCCTCGGCGCGGTCGTGACGCAGCCCCGATACTGGGGCCGAAATCAATTAGACACGCAGCTGAACGGTACATTTGTTCTCGACGTGACGAAAGACGAAACGCCACGGAAAATCGTCGTTCTAACACGAAAAACTACGAGTATTTACACGTGTTCTGGAACCTTAACATTTATTGAAACGAATGATTACACCGCTGGACAAATCAAGGCCAAGAGATAGACGATTTCTCGACACTAAGTACATCGAAGACAGAAACGTTCGTAGAATTCGTACCAACGAAATAAAAATAACAGACATTATGAGTCGAAGAGTTGAAATGTAACGATCGATGGTTTCGATGGTACTTGTATGGAAAAGTAAATCTCTGATAACAACCGGAATGGAAAAAGTCGATTAGTAGAAAAAGCGGAGAAAGCGGGAAGAGTGTAACGAGGATAAAACGCGCCGACAATTTTCCGCGCTATCAAGACTCTGCTGAAAGGCAACAAAATACACTTGATGCAGCTTAACACGCTTGATTCGAGAGGCACAGGAGAAAATCGAACAAAGCGGGAAAGTTGTACAGATCGTTGCTGGGATGGGGAAGAAGGGGTGGCTCTAACTTGCTAAGAATTAAAGTGAGCCGCTCGAGGGTAGCTAAGGGTCGTAGCCTCTAGCGATTATACTAATAGTCGGGGCGTAGACAAGCTGATAGGGAGAACAGGGGCACAGCAAAGCTACTAATTGTTTTACACAGCGGAAATTTCGTTTGGTTAATTCCTGCGCGCGTTTAACGCGTTTATCCTCTCGCGGAAAAAAATCTAGGAAATTACAAGAATATATACTATACTTCCTTACGGACGAGAAGTTCGACGTTTTCACTCGCGAGGCGCGACGGATTAAAATTTTCCAGTCGTAGACGTCTCGAGTGTCACAACACTTGAGAAAATCTCGAGGAATTTTTGTTCATTTTTATTCGACGTGTCTGACGGTTGTTCTTCACGGTGGTCGAAGGAAAAAGAAAAGTGTCATGTGTTTCAATGGTCGAATCACCGAGGATGTGGAAGGAAACTCAACGGCGGAAAAGCGAACAATGGCCTTCTTCCTGGCAGGTTGATCCTGCTTGAGTAATGTTGAAATCTGGGGCGTTCCTGGGAAAGGCCACCTGACCTCGCCGTCCCTTCGTCAGCGTCGTGCTGCACCCTCTTGGACGAGTCATTCTCGTTTTCTCGCCAAGCATTCAACAACGGATTAATGACACCGCGATAGCGCGTTACATTCCGCAGCGCGAACACACGCCGTACAATCGAATTTTACTCACCCCTTTTTAATCTCCTTTAAAACTCCGAGAGGCTTTTGTCGAACGTTAGGTTCGCCGGTTTTCCATCGACCAGACCGACAAAACAGATTAAGTTCTGGTCGACGAGCAATCAATTAAACGGGATATCTCGGCGCGAACGATAAAGTCCTCCGCGACGGACTTAACGCATTTTCTACGGTATTAAATCGGTTATAACGGTTTCGAAATCGATCCTCGTTTCGACCTCTTGCTCGTGGAAGACGTATTACAGGCTTGCGGCTCCCATCTTGGCTGAAAGTCGAAAATATTGGAATTTCGACACGATGGTGAAACGTTTCCACGGGACCGGGAGGAAACTGTTCGGGGATGAGCACGCGGTCGGGTAATGGAAGATGTGATAATTTAGTATGCACAGCGGAGTTTATTTGAATTTTATTGGCGGGCTCGCTGTCACGTGGGTCAACGCGTAGGAGTGGTGGTCGTGCCACAAGGGGGTCCCTCTTTCGCTTTATCGGATCGGGGGAGAGACGACGCTCCTCCCGTTTTCTCGTTTCCCCGAGGGGACACTTCCGTCCGACCAATATCGTTTCCTCTCTCTTTCTCGCCCTTCGCTACTCTCGCTCCTTTGCCCGGTTTTTCCACCTTCCTCCCCCTCGTCTCTTTTTCTATCTTCTACCCTCTTCCGAGCCGCTTCCAATATCTTTCTAAGTTCTCCGAGCCGGCCATGAATAAACTATTCCCCGACTTTGAATATCTGAACGTTTCGCGCGGCAATGGGACCGCCATCGAGGGACCGACCGCAGAAAGGACGAGAGAGGATGATATCGATTGATTTGATCGACGTGTTTTACGTGGAAGGGGGCTAACCCGTCGACCCGGTGGTACCGTCCTTCAGTTTTTGGAAAACGCTATGACAGAGCGAAAGAAAAATAGGAGAACACTGTCTTTGGCCGGATGCATACGTTACTACGAGACGAGATAGAAGGAGGAAATTTCGTCCGTCGTCTGTCTCTGTGGACGAGCGACAGATCAAAGAAATCGATTGAAAATCTGCACGGGGTGATGATCCTCGTTCTCCCCGATCACCGGGGCGATTAATTTTTCGTAGCGGCTGACGGTGATGAAATCAAGCAGTCAGCATAATGAGTAGCGGTTGCCTGCCGCGCAATTCATCGGATGTCGTGAAACGAGAGGTGAAATGAGGAGGAGAGGGTGGAACGGAGGAGGGGGTGGCGAGAAGGATGGCGCGGGGTTATTAATATTCAGAACGAGGAACAGGAGTCGAGAGCGGTGCCGAGTGACAAATACCTCGCACTCGTCCCAACCCCGGAACGGCTCAACTCTGTAATTAACGCTAATCTCCCGGCCGTTCCTCCGGCACTGTACCACCCACTTCGTCTTCTCTCCCGCCTCTGTACTTACTGAGCCGGAGGGTGGCCTTAAACAGGCTCTCGAGTCGATTCTTGGATGAAGAGGATCCATGATTCCTCTTGCCGACCATTGATAAAAAGACAATGCTCGTCTCGGAAATTGTACGGTACGCGACGAAAGATCGAACGATTTTAATCGCACATTTTCATCCGTTCTTTTTAATCGCTCGACTTGACATTTTGTTCGTTTGCACGTTTCCTTTCATTTTTTTTTTTTTTTTTTTTTTTTTTTTTGGTTTCTCTCCAAGTAGAGAGAAGGCGGAGAACGTTATATTTTGTTGATTCTTTTCATCCTCGTAACTGAATAAAGACAGCGCGAGAATGAAAAACACGACCGCTGTGCGGCGGTCCCCGCATATTTTTGCAAATATTAACTGGTGGCTGTTCGTTCGCCGTGCGTTGTGTACATTTGAATTTACAAAACCGGAAGCTGAATTACTACCTTCGCGTGCAGACGAACGCACGCGTGAATTATCGTTGCAGCAATGGCGCAGCATCTAATTCGCATCATAAACTAATTGAACGTATTTTCGTTAAATTATATCCCGCGTAATACTGCTGTAATCCTCTTATCGAGACGCGAAAAGAATACTAATTCTTCTCCAAAGAACGTTTAAACTTGCATGAAAGCTTGTCACTTATTTGCAAGTAAGACATTTTCTTTAATTCTACAGATATCGAGATACGCTCGCAATATTATAGATGCTTCGTAAAAGAGGGGAATAATAGAAAATGCGCGTCGAATTATAAAAAGATAGATAGGAGCGCGCCTGAAAGGTCAAAGGACGAAGATTCCTTCATCCACTTCCTGCGATATAGTCGTCGCTGGTGGTTGCGCGGTTCGGTTAGCACTTGGTGGACTAAAATAGCGAGTCAGCCGACCGCGAATATCCTTGATTAAACGCAAAAAAGCTCCGAGACCTACGCTCGCCTGGCGTGGCTGCGTTTTTTCGCCACCCTCCGCCATCACGATGGTCGGGTTTGAGCGTGGAATTGGATTGGCCGTCTTTCCTCTCTTCTCGTTCTCTTTCCCCTTCATTTCGTTTCCTTTTCGCCGAGAGAAAGAAACGCTGGTAGTTTCAAAGCTTCTGGGGACTCGATTAACGCCAGTGTGCGACATCAGAAATACGTAAGCATGGTTCGCTTCCTTCCGGTTAAATGTATAACGTTCTAATTTCTTAAGGCAAGGGGATATCTGTCCCTTCGTTATTTTAATGCTTGAATTGTCTCGTGGTAATCGAGTACTATCTTGCTAAGAAGAAAAATCTGTCTGAAAAATATTCTGAAGTTGCTGCGGGATTGCTTTTCTCGCGATGTTGCTGCATATATAACTTAGCAAATCCGTATGAATGCATTAGAGGATCACTGAAGGATGGTAGATTCGTTTCCCGAAATTGCAACACCGTTCTTCGATGGTGACAAACGTCTCTTCGCAAAGTGAAAGCGTGATAATCGAGAATGACGTTGGCCGAAACAATGCGGCAAGCGTTCATCCTCCAAGGCGTGAGTTTCGTATGCCAACTAGGGGTGATGTCAGGACACGGTGATATATGGTGGAAGCACGGGAAATGCCACGTGCCCAGCAACCTCTCATACAGCTGCAAAAGGATTGGGGATCTACCACGTTCTGTTGGCACGTTATTTCAGAATGCAATTGAATTCCTTTCGCTGTCGTTAACTCCCGTCTATCGATCAAAATTGATCACTAGTTGTTACAATCCCATAATGATTCGGTGACGACAATAAACTTCGCTCGTTTGTAGTTCATTCGTTTTGAGTTTCTTCAAAACAAAGAAAATTCAGTTTCCTCAAGAAACAGGGAATTTTTAGTGGTAATATTCGTATCGATTGCGAACTGCTAGAATATAGAAATTAATTATGTTCCTTTGTTTAGTCGAGAACACAAAATCATTGCTGATAAATGAAATTTCTTCGTTTTCGACAGAACACGATTGGAAGGAAGGTCTTCCTTTCTTGCAAGAGACGTCGCACTGCGTCGCTTGTGAAATCGATCGTAAAGCCGCTGTCTCAACGAACGACCGAGCGGCAATGATAAAGGGAAGGCAGCACCAATCAGAAACTACGACCATGTAGTTCTCCCGTTTACATTGAAATCTCGTCGTTTCAATGGAAATAAGCTTGAAGCAAGCATGATGTGATGGATCTCCATTCGTAGCGTCATTCATCTAACGTCGATGGCTACCACGACTTGTAAAGGCTTTAATACTTTCATTTTACTTTTAACTCTTCTTTATAATGACGTCGGTGGTTATCATGCCGTGGTCGTTATCCATGGGGTGCTTACTGGAAGCGACAGTATGGAACTTATCAGTAATAGAATCCAAGAAGTAAGTAATTCAAATAAGAAAGAAAAGAGAAGAGTCGCGTCCATATAAACTTGGCGGGTAAATATAATTTTACGGAAAAATGACTTTTCGGCGTAGAAACATTATTTATTTTAGATGCATCCAGGAACCCAGGTTTACAATATTCCAAGATATGCTGGATGGAGTAGTTTGGAGTCAATGTGGCATCAAGTAGAAGAAATAGGAATGGATATTATGTCCATAGGTGTTGTATTTCCGGAAGGAATAAATTTAATCGGTTACAGTCAAGGTGGTTTATTAGCTAGAGCGATACTACAGAGGTTTCCTAATCACAACATCAGGAATTTCATTTCACTAAGCTCACCACAAGCTGGACAATATGGGAGTAAGTGACTCGGTGTCATTTTTGACAAAGACACAAACAAAGGAATTGTCATTTCAAACAATATATTCTCTTGCAGCTCGATTTTTGCATTTATTTTTTCCTGATTTGGTGTGCGAAACTGCCTATGAATTGTTCTATTCAAAGATTGGCCAACACACTAGTGTTGGGAATTACTGGAACGATCCTCATCATCAAGTTAGTAGTAAATTTGATTTATTATTACACATTAATATTTTTGTAAACTATATTTCCCTTGAATTTTTCAGGAATTGTATTACAAATATAGTAATTTCCTGCCATACGTGAACAATGAAAAGAACTCGACGAAAATGCCGGCGTTCAGACAAGGTCTCACCAAGTTGAAACGTTTGGTCCTTGTTGGAGGACCTGACGATGGCGTTATTACTCCGTGGCAAAGTAGCCATTTCGGATATTACGACACTAACGAAACTGTGATAGATATGCGCGATCGAAGTATTTATAAGGACGATTTAATTGGACTAAGGACATTGAATGAAAGTGAAAGACTTGTTCTTATCACAGTTTCAAATGTCACTCATAATGAGTGGCACAAAAATGTATCTATAGTCGACGATTTTTTATTGCCATATTTAGATTAATTTAGTTGAACTATAGACGACATGCAAAAAATTCCAAAGGCATTTAGCGTCAAGAGTTCATTATATATGTCTCGTGAATAATTTCCATACAAAGACGAATGCATAATATATTTTTGATGCTTTAACAAAAGTGATTTTTAAGGAAAGAATTAGCTATTAAGGCAGCTCAAATAATAAATATATATACATTCATTTTTGTTAATAAATGTTTACTGTTTCTTTCAACACAAAATAGATTATCTTGAGTATATGTCAGGTTCATTAAGTATCATTAATTTAAGTTCATAACTTACAATCCTATATAGTAGATATAAGTTCGATGTAGATTATTACATGTCTTAACAAAATAATTAAGTATTTAAAAACTTTTATTGTGTGTAAAACGAGTGATGAGATCAAGAGCCCATTTTGGCTGATCACTAGGAACTAAATGTCCTGCATTTCTTACTAGGACCTCTGTCAAATTATCAACAGTCTTTGAATATCCAGCCAACTCATTTCCAACGTACCATATTTTCCTTTGGGCTGTTTTGTACTTCTCTGCTCCAGACCATTTTAAGTTTTGAATATATTTTTCTGTCAAAGGATATGCCACAATAATATCAAGTTGTCCATTGTATATAAGTACTTTATAATGTTGAACAAGATCCTCTATAAGACCAGCCAAAGACTGCATAACATCACTTATCAAATATTCCTCTACTTTCTTAGATTCAGCATTAAAAGTTATATTGCCAACATGCAAGGCTTTTCTAATATCTGCCGTTTGAAGCCATTGTACCATATAATCAGAATCATTATTTGGTTCTTGAGGATGCAAAAAGTTAAAGTAATAATTGAAACCAGTCAAATTGTTAAACAACGAAGGTTGTTTACTGAAATCACAGTCGAGAAGCTCATCAAATAAATAGAAGGCTTGTATATATTTCTTTTGTTCAATTAAATTTTTACACTCTTCTTCATATTTACGAAACTGATCTCTGCCATTTGCATCAAGTAAGCCTATCTGATATAAATAATCCCCATATAGCAACTGATTCACTGGATCAGTAAATCCATTCCCAATTGCTAAACCTTTTAAATTTATTTTTGTTTGTGCATTGATATTGTAATTTTTAATAGTATGAGATACGGCTGGTACATATTTTCCTCCATATGACTCGCCAGTGACATAAAAGTCATTTGTTTGAAGCTCTGGGAATAACTTGAAAAATTGAACTAACGCAGTATGTATGTCCCTTCCCACGTTTGTTTCATTGGTAGCATAGCCTTTTTCATCCTCTGTGAAACTAAATCCAGTACCAACTGGATTATCAATGTAAAGCAAATTATGACACTTGTTCCAAGAGTATTCACGCATTTCAAGAGTTTTATTTTTAGTAACTATAAACGGACCATTTTCCAAGAATAAACCATACATGGATGTGGCACCGGGACCACCCTGTAGCCATAATACTACAGGAGCAGTCTTTGGATTATGCTAAAAAAAAAAAAAAAAAGAATTCTACTTTGCATTTCTCACAACACCTCTTTTTATTTTTATTCGTTACTCCAAAGTTACGCGCGTGATTAGAATCTCGTTCACTGAAAGGTCTAAATATCTTTCATTAACAAAGTGCGAAGTATACAATTACTCACCAAGGCCGGGAAAAACCAAAAGAACATGTTCGAATTGTACTGTTTGTTGACAGTTAAGTAACCAGCATAGCTGCTAATATCGTCCATTTCTTTATGTTGTACAGAGGCTTTATTGCGAGCTTCATCTATTTTACCACTTTCGATGAGAGGTGTTAGAAAAAGAGGTGCACCGCAGTCTTCTTCATTTCGAAGCGGATAATTCTTTGGTTTAGGATAAATGTTTGTGAATCCTTTGGCGATGGAAATGAACAGTAACATTTGTAAAAGTAACGCGAGTTTCTCCATCGTATTTTACAATCACAACAATCCTAAAGATAATATTTTACACAACTCTGAACCACGTTCGACGGAAAGCAAGACGCAATTAATGTGTTCCAATAGAGAATAAATCTTTATATACCGGCGGGATAAAGTTACCAACATAACAAAGACAATCATCACGTGGTTCGTTCATTCGAGGTCAAAGTTCTATGAAATTTTGAATTAAATGTACTTTTTAATTAAACGTAGAATTAGAATTGAGAGAAATATTTAAGAATTTTTTTCTATTTCAAGTTACTTTAAAATTGAATAAAGAATGATGAAATGAACACTATTCGCACCATGAAAGAACTGATTCAGCTTACTGATGTTCTTGTAGATGGCGTTTGGGAATGTTGAAGCATCAGCTGACAGTTAATTTGAATTGGGTTTACCTTTGTGCGCTGTAATTTGATTGAAGGTTAATGTGGTAATGTACTATTTTTAAACCTTAATACCCGTTTCAAACAATGGTGCTACTGTAAGTAAACTTATACGTTTCTTCCAATTGACATTTTGCAATGAATGTCTACAAAAATTCATGGTATTATTTTCCCAATTGCGCTGTGATCGAAAAACATTTTTTGTGATTAATTTACAAAAGTTCCTATATCCACTGTTATACTTCTATATATACGAAAGTATTATTTTATTCGTCGTTGGAGAGGAACCACGGAAACATGAATGATTCTTTCCTAGAAGATTTAGAATTAGTGCCTACTGATGTTAAAACTGTAAATACTTATCCAGTGGACCGGCATGTAACATCAAGAAATGCAACATCCTCCCCTGTGCAACATATGCCGCAAGGCAAGAGAGAAAATGTACACATTGAAAAACAGTCCGGTGTTAAGGAACCAAATACAAAAGACTTCAAAAAACTGTCTGAGCAAGATACGAGGAAGCAACAAATGAAAGTAAGAATAGCTGAGAGGAAAGAGAAACCTGTTGATAGCAAGCTGAAGCCAATTGAAAATAAGGTAAAAAGCGATGGGAAGGAGCAAGACGTCAAAGATGATGCTAAAGCAAAGATTAGGGAGTCAAGAATGAAAATTTCCGATAGCAAGATAGTTGCAAAAGATAGGATGAGGCGTTCAGGAAGTTGTAAAGAAAATGCCCAAGCTCCAGATGTGTCTGCTAAGGAAAATAGCAGGCCACCCGATCATCCAAAAGAGGGAACTTCCCAAATGGAAGTTGCTAAAGAAAAATCGAAAGCCTGTGATGTTAGAAAAGTAGAATCCAAAGAAACTGATCCAGTTGCATTGCTCAATGCCATCAAAGACATTGTGAGTATATATACAAAGCAGGAGAGCACAAAGATTCTAAGGGCAATGCAAGAACTACACTTTAATTCTCAAGCAAATCTCATTAAACATCTGTTATGTCAAACAGATGATATAATCAATGAGATGCATCCTAGCAAAGATTCCAACAGAGTAAAAGGCCTAGTTGAACAGAATGAGAGATTACAAGAGGATATCGTTTTTCTACAAAGGAAAAATGAAGAATTGCAAAAAAAGTTGGAGGACTATGAGTTTCTGAAGCAGGAAAACGTTGCACTAAAGTTGAAATGCAAGGAATTATCCAAGCAATAGCAAAAGTGTACAATGTTCTAATACTATGCACGTACTTAGAATTTGTTGATAAAGGGATATCCAGTCCATGTTGAGGTTTGATGATTATCAGCTATTGATATTATGTATGAAAATATAAAATGACCAATTTTGAAAAGTCTATAAAGTAAAAAATATCAAAAAACATGCTGCTGAATTTTGAAAAAGATATTCAACATGTTTAACAACAAACGTAAATATATGATCCTTGATTGGTATGGCTGATTGTTGGTGGTCATTCATAATAATCTTCATTCATGTTCCTTCATAATTTTCCTCATTAAATAATCCACTGTCATCAATTTATCTAATTCATGTCACGTAGTGAGAATAGTGGGTTTTACCACTATTTTTTTTTATATTGTCACGCGTTTTCCTTGTAGATATACATATCTGTTCGATTAGTATTAGACTACATAAAATTGTGCTATTGCGTGTACATTGTAAACTGATCGTACATAATGTAATGAATGTATTTACGTTATAAAAGTAGTTGGAAATGCCACATTTGTTACGCTTACTTTACAGCTTTCCTTTTAATACCAATGGCTGCTAATTATCAGGGCATAAGTAAGATTCTGCAAATGTTTTAACTATATGAATGTTTTCCATATTGTTGCGTATCTCAAATAAGAAGAGATAGACACGTATATTGAAATTAACAAGGCCACATATTTTATAACACTTTTACTCATATTTTTTTAAGTGATAAAAAATTAAAAATATGTTATGTAGTTCAAAGAGTTTGAGCCTCGTTTAACGCGCACGCTCCATATGTATTTTATTCCGCGTTGATTTGGGGATATAGTTATTGAGCTGAAAAAAAAAAGATTGTAAATTTTTGTCAGTAAGAAAACGCTTAATAAAATACTTTATAATTAAATTTGTGTGATTTTTATATATTTTGAAAGTAGAAAATAAGTCTTGGGATGAAGACATATTATACTCATTTAAAACAATTTACATGTATTCGAAGATACTCTTTAAAAGGCATATTAAGGCGACATGATACAATGTCCGAATAAAGATGCACATGGTACAATGCATATTTACAATTAATGATGTCAAGATCTTCGTTATATATGTGTAATATATAAAATGCGCTCGAAATTTGGCAAAATGATCAGATAATTGTTCATGGATTGTAGTTGAATGAATTGACGATTAGAAAAACGTATAAAAATGAACGAAAGATCTTGCAATCGGCAGTTTCGGAGGTTTTAACATTTTAAGAGTAGAAGGTTTGTGTTCTTACCCATGATGCAATCTTAAATGCGTTAAAAATATACTTCAATTTAGGCATGAAATCTAATAAATAAGAAGTAAAAAGAAAGCACTATCTCGCGCATGGTACAAACAAACTTATTCGTAGACGCTTAATTCTATAATGCACTTGTTTCAAAAGCATCTCACTGACATTTCACAATCACAATACCTTTCATACCGTTGAATATGAAGGAATTCGAGTTTCTTTGCCGGTAGATATTAAAATAAAGATTAGTAAAATTAATTAATTAAAAGTACAGTTGCGAAATATATAATTATATCGTATAATTCTCAGGTCTTCTCATTAACTTTTCCTATTTTGATTTATATTCTTTTCTCTTTCTCTTCGCGTTATTTGCCTACTTTTTATAATATACATTCGAAGATAGGAACAATCTTTCAATCAATTCTCTAACAAACATGGTTGTAATGAATTCCTGAGTTACTCCAATTTTTTGGACCGTTTTTTGTGTCACTTGTTCATAAGTGAGTCAACTATTGTCTCCATTATCCAACATTACTTATGGTATCTTCCTAAAAATTTCTTTCCTTAACAAATTCTGTTTCGAATGATTAATAAATTTGGTTTAAAGTCTTTGATTCAACAAAAGTCGTTGGCCAAAGGACAAACTTAATTCTAGTCCCTTTGAAAATTGCCTCAATAGTCTCATTAATGTTGTTCTCAGAAACATTTAATAATTAAACATTTGATTCTCCTCTTGCCGCAACAGCATCCTCATCTGCGTCATCTTGATCTTCGTTATCAGTCCTCTCCCCTTCTTCGGGGGGCCTTGTCCACCTGAAGAAAGCGATTTACTTGTTATCTTCTTGTAATTTGATATCATATGTATGGTAATGTGGTATAATGTAACAGTAACCTGATCAACGTCTCTGGCGATCTGTAGAGGAATATTAATTTGGCGAACAAATCCTCCTCGAGGCACAGCTCTCCGCTCTCACGGACTAAATAAATATCTAAGCATAATCTTAGAATTCTATCGACGTACGGTAAGTCGTCGAACATAATCTTTGGCGCCATGTCACTCACTATCTTTCTCATCATTTGACTAATCACTATCACCGCGGTAGTGTACAAACCTAAGATTCTGTAGACATATACGGAAAAAACTAAGTTCTAACGGTGAACCCAAATTGCATCGTGGGTTTCAGTAATCTCAAGGACATACCCAAACCCACTGATGAAGCTCAATCCTTCGGGGAACGTTTTATCGTTGAACAGAAACATCATAATATACTTGCAGTTATTCAACGGCACTCTTTTTAACAATTGATCGTATAAAGTGTCGTTGCAGACTTCTTTTACGATCCACCATTTTTGTCGAGCGCAACAGTCCGCGTCTGTAGATAAATGAAGACTAATGTTCCTGTACAGATAATTATGGTCTTCCTCCTCAATATCGTCGTCAAGCCATCTTGCTGGAAATTAATTCCACACGTGAGTTCGTTGACATTATCTTCATTCGGCGACTTCTTTCTTTCGTGAAACTTACGCATACGCATTAACTGCGGTACTAGATTGATGGTTCGACCAGTCACCTTCAAAAACTTTGGGAACGCATGTTGCAACATAATGGTGCCGTTATGCACCGTCGACTCATTGCTAGAGAGCATATCAGCTAACGTTCTTCTCACAGGATTAAATTCGTTATTCTCATACGGTGGCAATTTTATGTCTCGCACCTTTGTCGTTATCCCAGTGGCGTCTTTCGCGTCTGTCTTTCGAGACACTGTCCACTCCACATGAACGACTACGGTTGTGCTATTATCTTCTAACTCTCTTATCAGTCTGCGATAAAAGAATTATACAAATTCACAGATGTCATATTTGTAAATTACTTGAGAATTAATCCTTGAATTTTTGTGTTCCCTAATCTTTTAACGTTGTGAGAAAAATTTTATTTGGAATTGAAAAGATTTTCTTTACCTTTCTAAATCTGGCGGAGATATACTCCACAATTTTCGAGAGAACCCGCTCAATCTCACAGCAGCGACATCCGAGTGTATGTAATTCTCCAAGAACGTGACGGCCGGTCTGTCTCTCGCGTACAAATTCGAAAATCTCGTGAATTCGGCTTCGCTGTACTCGATGATAGAGCTACTTTGCGCTGACATAGAGTAAATCGGTTCGTAAGGACCGATTCGGATCCTCATTGAAACGTCGTAGGGCAGATTCGAGACACCAACTGTGCCACCAAGAGCAAATAAAAGCAAGGGGAACCATATTAATCCGATCATGAAGAACAGGGCACCACCGCCGACCAAGTACTTGCTCATTTGCTGCTTCTTTACGCCCCGTGGTTGAGGGAAATCCGCCTCTACGCCTCGCATACACTGCAATTCGTATTGTGTTAGTAATTTATATATAAATTTATGCAAAATACACGGGACGGTATACCTTGATTTGATAGATATTTGCGAAAATGTCTTCCATTTTGAACCAATCCATTATTGTCATGGAAGTGTCTGTCCAGATCCAGTCCATCACCGCTCTTAATTCGAATAAGAATGGGACTAACATGAATCTGTAGGTAATTTGCTCGTAAATATAATTTTCGTAAAATTAATGCATTATAAAATGTTTCAAGAACTGTTTTTCTTTAAGTTTGAAAGATAGAAAATATCCCGACCCTTTGAATAAGACGTAGTTGACGATACTGTATTTCTTGCACAGGAAATTGCCAAGTATTCGTGTCGGATAGCCTTGCCTTAATTGATAAGCCGCTAGTAAGAGATAGAAACACTTGACCATGTACCAAATTTGCGGTGGAAGCCTCTCGTTGAATTGTCTGTTGAATTCGATTTGACAATTTGAATCAAAAAGACATCAAATGTTCGAGTTGTACAGTGAAAGAACCAATCGTACCGTTCGGTGACACTTGGTAGAATGAAAAACATCCAAACGTGAACGCCGAATATAAGGAAGTAATGGAAAATTAGTTTGCCCACGATGGACTTCTTCAAGAACAAGGCTCTATCGATAACTATCAATGCAAATTGCAGTAACAACATGAGTAAGAACGGCATAGGAACTCGATTTTCCTGCAAATAGGCTGTTACGCCACCATCGCCCTGCTGTGTCTGAAAATTTGTAATAAGAAAGTTTTATCAAACTTTAATTATTAAAAAAGAAAAAGGAAGAAAAATGTACGAAATCAGAAGATGGAAGAGTACTTACTCCAAATGCGGAAAATCCGAAAATGAGTAGCAAGAAATTAAAGAAATCGCAGAGGAACATGTAGGCGTACACGTTCGTTTTTTCTTTGCCGTGAGGACTGAGGATTTTTTCGAAGAAGTTCTTCACCGGTTCCTTGTATTTTTTAACACTGGAAATAAATTACATCGTTCGAGTCAATCTTACGAAAACAATCAAACGAAGCGTGCACGCATGCTCACGTCATATTCATGGCTTTGTTGAATTCTTCCTGCATGGGACTGACTTCCTCTCCTTGAACCGCCACTAATTTTTCATACTCGTCCGTGGCTTGCGCGCTTTCACCTTGGCCTGCAGCCAGGCTCAAAGTTCTTCCTTTGGGAGTTTTCACAACGCTGTGAATAATAAAATATTAATATTAGAGTATTGTATAAATTAATGAAAATTAAGACGTCGACGTACGCTTCCTCGTCCTCCAGCGACGTAGATTCCCCTTGACCTCTGTTTTCTGGCCGTGAAAGTTTTAACGGAACTACAGTCAAAGTGGAAGGAATGATCTTTCTTGGCTTCAAGGTCGGAGAGGTCCACTGGCCTAATGACTTGAGCATAAATCTAAAAGTGAGATCTCTATTGAATTTCTACAACTAGAAGAGAAATTTTTGCGAAATTTTTACCACGATTTACCTGTGGAAGAACACCATGAGAAGCAACAGCAGATCCCACAGAGCGTAATTATGCTTGCGTTCAACCCCTATAATTCTAGGTGTAAATAAAGGATTATTCGGCGAAGCTTCTCGATTCCAGGGCAACACTTCCAATTGGAAAATGCATTTTACTATCACGATTGCCTGGTGGAAGAAATGGTTACCATTGGTTAATAAAGAAGTTTTTCTTTCGGGGAAAAATTACCAATCAATTTGAGCAATGATGTTTTACCTCGGTATACGCGATCAGCGTTATCCAAAACGTTTTCGACGGTCGTGGGATGGTCAACGAGCCCCAGCAGAACACCATGAGAGGCAGAGGTGTAGAAAGAACAGACGCGTTTTTAATCTGATGAAGGAACACCATGAAGTAACAGAGCAGACACGAATGCGCCAAGATTCCAAACCAAATAGAAGCCAATAATTGTATTATCGGTGGTTGATCGATTTCGGACAATTGACCGCCTTCGTCCTCGTGTTGAACAGGCGAAATTTCGGAGAATAGTGCGCTATACAAATAAAAATTTGTGTCAATTAAGTCACAAAACTTTCACGATGCAACTCAACAACAAATTCGCAGAAGAAAACGTAGTATTCCGTTTCTTTTGCGAGAACACTTACGATACAGAAAGCACACTGAAAGCTCGAACACCTGTGAGATAGAACTGAACGAAAAATTCGTAAAGATCGCAATATTCACGTTTGTACTGTATAATAAAGTATAAAGAGAGCAGAAGAAACGACAATATACAAGCTGCTTGCGAAGATCAACGTGCAGAAGGTATGTGTCTAACGATCAAGTGAAAGACTAATTATCCATTTAGACAAAGTACTCTCTCGATACCTGGAGGAGGACATATCCAATCCTCTCTCCAAACTCGGTGCCAAAATTCGGATATGTGGGATCGTCAACGAGCTGCTTTTCCTAGTAAAAATAACACTTTTCTCTGTCTACGTCTACTTCGAATTACTTTTCTAAACTAACGATGCAACAAATACGTAAATGCGACTCAGGAATTTTTATCGAATTTATGTAAAATCAGGAAGAACGAGAACATTCGTTTTGAAGATTGTAAATATTGAATTTAACTTAGAGAAGATTTATTTTAGGCCACGAGAAAAGAAAATATTTTCTACGAAGTCTTACCTCTGCTCCTGCGGCCGTGATTGGCTAGGACCCTCGCCGGCATCGTAAGATTCCTCGGTATTTCCACTAGACGATCTGTCAGAGCGAGCACATTTACTACTCTAGCTTCTACTATAACGTCTGGCCTGATAGCAGGGGCAAATATAAACTACTTTCTCTCGGAAGGATATCTGAATAATTCTAACAAGAAGAAGCAAATATTTGGGACAAGCGCAATTCTACTGAAAGCTCTAAAGTGTCGACGTCGGATACCATCGAAGAATTTACAACTCGAAATCAATATCGAATCTTTAAAGAGGTCTTCTTGGAATTCCTCGAAAGTCGCGATTCTGAATTATTCTGTGACACTGTATATCTGTACAATAATTAAGCGTCTACGAACAAATGATCGAAAAAGCCGAAAAAGAACAGTTTCTTTAGTTACAGTTTCCATTTACGATGGGAAATACTTACCCTTTCATCAGAGGGATCGGCTGCCACATTTGATTGATACCCAGTCGCATTCCCATCCGGAAATCCGGCTTCGCCTGTAAATCAACGTCAACGATTCAGAAATGTGTAATTCGATTTCTCGTGGAAAAATTTTCGACCAAACTCGTTTGATCCACGTGCCTTCAGTACTTTCTTCTCTTTCGTCAAAACCTTGCGAATGTATCTGTAGTCGCGGGAGAATCTGTTCAGGTATCTCGTCATCGACGTGAGGGTACTGTTGATCATCACTATGAGGAATTTCAAGTACGTAGCGATCGATACTTTTTGGTCATCTTCTTCCGTCTTCTTCTCGTCTGCCTCTTTATCTTCTCCGTACTCGTCGTCCGTTGGCTCTGGCGTTTTATCCTGTTCCGCCGTAGACGCGTCTTTCTCCTCGGTTTCTATGTCCGCCGACGTGAGGCTCGTTTTGTCGCCGCCCTGATTTAAACGACAGATCGTCAATTGTATCGTCAATTGGTTTCGTTTCATCTTTGGACAACTTTTGTGGTACGTCGAATTTGAAGACAACTACGCCACAGTGCCACCTTCAAGGACGCGGTGTTCCGGCATTGTAATTTTCGTAGTCAAATCACACCTTCTAATTCCATTTCTTTAACGTTGCATTTACTGCCAGGAAATTCCAAGAGCTTGTCTTTGAAATTATGATTTAATGGATGATCGAAGTTATTCGATGCCACTTTGAAAAATTCAAAATTGTTCTTTACATATTTAGTACGCGTAAAATATAAAAATCGAAATGTATGCAACACCACGATAGACTATTTTACTTTAAATAGAAAAGGCAGGCCGTTCGATGGCGTTCTGTCTGATTCAAATTCTGCGTATGCGATCGATCGTTAAAGATTATTGTTACAGATATTGAAAGCGTGAGATTACGGTGCTACAGTCGCTGTAAACATAATGAAAAACAAATTAAGCCAAGTATCGAGCGGCAGATTATATATAATACCGACGACGAGGAACCTCCTGCGACTACAACATTAAAAAGGATTGACATAAAAAATTAAAAAAAAAAAAACAGGAGAGTCGACGTAAGTGAAACGCCACCGCCTCTGTCGTATATCTTTTTCTTTTTTTTTGTTTTCATTTACAAAGCTGTAAGATGCAGAAAGAAAAGAAGAATTAATATCGAAGCGCCGTAATAACTAACGAATATACAGTATACTGTATATATAGACATTTGTATGTACAATTTATTAATATCGCTACTAATCATGGTTTGCTGTGTGTCTTGTTAAACGTGTTAAAAGATGTGAGCCGTAGCTATTAACGAATTTCCAAAATACTTCGGCAGATGTATATCGAACGTATTTGAAGTCCGACGATAATGATGAAATTAATGAATAAAATACGACGAAGGAAAGAAAAAAAGAAAAAAAACCATTAAAAAAAAAGAAAAGAACAAGGACGTAATAACGAATGTATGTACGAAAGCTGAGGATTATTTACAGATAATGAACTATCAAAAGAGGAGACGCTGGTGATCGACAACTTATTAGAAAACAACGATAATACGGTATAATTACAGAGTAGAAAGAAGAGAGGAGAATGAAAGGAAGAAGAATTAAACAGAAAGGTTAAAACGATGAGAGAAGAAGAAAATCAAACAGAAAGAGAAATAGATAATAAGAGAGAATGAGTAAGGAAGAAATGATGGGCAGGTGAAAGAGAAAGAAAGAGAGAGAGAGAGAGAGAGAGAGAGAGAGAGAGAGAGAGAAAGAATGAAAAAGAGCCTGTAGCAGTGACATGCAGCCTTTGAAGGGGATCTCACATCGGTGGCCACTGCAGTATCGGTCTCGGAACGTGCACTGAGATACGACATTGACGATTTCTTCCTTGTTAAAGGCTCACTCCGACGACGAAGTCTCAGCGCGTCCTTTTCAGTCCCTCCGTACATGGCGACGTGTGTCGCGATCTCAATGTCTGTCTTAAGCAGCGTGTTCATCAACTGCAACGGGACCAGACTTTTGAGTCATTTCTTTCCACGCGATACCGGCTTGCCTTCTTTTGTTTGTTGTACTGTGCTTCTTGTCTGCTGTCTGACGATTCCTCGACGCGACGGGGCCAAGGATTACAGAAAAATCGTGAAAAATTGGCAGGGGGGCGAGGGGATGGTTAGTGATCATTGCAAGAGGGTGGGGCGGGGGGAAATTTGGTGGTAGATCGACAGAGAATAAATGCAAGAATTTTATGCACACACGGGGTGTTCAAGTTCGACCTTCGGCCATGATCCGATGATCCATCAGACAGATTCGATCGAAGGAACGAACGAACCGAGCGAGAGAAGTTAACTGAGTTAACCGAACGAATGAGCGAGTTAACAAAGTTAACTGAAACACGAAATCAAAAAAGTCGAATGCTGAGGATGCGATAAATTAAAAGTCGGATCGATGCCTGGGTCGTTTCCCGGAATTTCTCAAGTGGATCAAGCAATCATCGATTAGTCAAAACGTTTGCTTCAGAACGGAGGTTCATAGCAGACAAACCAGAGAGATACGTGTTTCGTAACCTTTTAAGACGTGTCACGAACGATTTTCATTCGGCAGCGAGCTGAGAGGATGTCGACGTACCTCGGAGATGGTCATTCTTCTGCCGCGTTTCTCAACCTCGCGGCGTTTCTCCGCTTCTTGCTTCTCGGACTCGGTATCCGGGATCAAATCAGTCACGTCGTCGTCGTCCAAGTCGTCGAACATGTAGTAGTCGCCTGATCTGATGGCTGACCGAAAAGAATGAGATTTACTTTAGAACAAAATGTAGGAAAACGTCCGACGATCCGTCCACTTATGCTACGTAAAGCCATGCACGATATTTCACTTAACTGAACGGTTGTGCTTTAAGAAGACACGTTACTCCACAAGGCTCAGACAAGTAATTAATCAGAACAGTGTAACATCTATTTGGAATTAGAAAAATTGTTAGTACGATCGCGCAGACACATGTGAGGTACACACACATACACATACATAGATGCAACCGCCACCATCTTTGGATCGCTATACAATATTAAACGTTCGTGCGACGCGACGCATGGAAATAAATTACACGCACACGGCTATGTACAGCGTGATGTTCTGTAAAAGCAGAAGGACAGTTAGTCAGGAATGTGGACACGTCACTTTGTAGGACAAAGCCCGGACAAGCTGCTGAAGAAGAAAAACCGAAAGATAATTTTCATTTACCCTCTCTGTTGGTCTTTGGCGCGCGAACTCTGTACAACGGCCGTGTCCCTGGATACAGAGTATCTAACACAAAGAAGAAACACAAAAAGGTATAGATAGATAAAAAACTGAAAACGGAAATCGTTGGCGCAGGATAAACGTCTATTTTACAAGAATATACAATTTATATTACATATACGCCAACAGCCCTGGAGTCCTTGATCGGCACGGCATCAGATCGATAATCTGTCGAGAAATTAAACAGATTTCTGGATTTTCATTAATATTTCTCCCTTGTGAGAGATGGATGAGAAGGGGTGACGTTAGACTACTGTTAAAGCAGGATCGAAATCGAAGGAACATGTATGATCTAATCGTACAGTTATGTACACCCAACAAGATCCAAATATAATACGACATCTAACGAAGATCGAAGAAAAGTGTCTTCCAATGCAGGAATCGATCAAATATCTACACATTAAAAAAAAAAAAAAAAAAAACGAAACCAATGTCAAAAGAAGATCTACCAAAGAAAAAAAAAGAAAAGAACCAAGGAAAACTCCGTCGTTGCAACTTTGACTCGACACAAAAAAAAAAAAAAATTAAACGGAATCGAAACCGGAAGGTACCCTTGATGAAAATCCTCGGGGACCATGGAAAGTAACGAAACGTAAAGAGAAACATCGGTGCTTCGTGGATGATCTAGTGGTGCTGTCACGGAAGCGTATGTACAGGACATCGTAGCAGATCGACGACAATGATCTTGTTCCCGATTCTTGTGTCGTTACATGTATGATGAGATCGCGGTGAGCGAGATGTGATCGAGACGATGGACTGTCTCGGTGTCTGTAATCCGTTCATCCACGGCGGCCCAACGAAGCTCGACTGTCGACGATGCCTGATCGACGATGTCAACGATCGATCGCGTGGGCCTCTGTCGTACGGCGGCGGCGAGAACACTGGAAAAGTTTCGTCGGGCGACGGTCCACGTGGATTCAACTCGCTACTCGGCGGGGAACCGAAAGAAATACGAGTCGGTTCGAGATAACCCTCGAGGCTCACTGTCATCACGGCGGAATTCGGCGTGGGCGCCTGCAAGAGAGACGCAGCCCGCGGCGTCAACGGGGGTGGCTTGTCCTCGTCCTCGTCCTCGTCGATCGGCGTCTGATAACCCTGAGGGGGGGTGTGACCGGAAGAGATACACGAGCTCTCGCTGGAGGACCTCGCCAAAGGCGCCGCCCCTTCTTTTTCGCGTGCATCGGATATAGAGAATCAAATACAAAGACGTTAGCCTTTAGCGAGTAGTCTCTACTGTGAAGAGACGTACCTATGTATCAGGTTTAAATCGTATGAGTTGGTAGAGTGGAAGAATACTTCGTACTTTAAGGTTTAGATCTAGGACCGTGGGTTATGGACAGATGGATTGACAAGGTGGAATCCTACGTTGAAGTTTAGACTTACTTAGGCTTCTCTGTGTTAAATACGCGAGGAACATTGAGATTAAATCTTTTGTTAAATGTTGTAAAGTGTACGTAGGTTAGCAAGGTGGAAGTACTCTTCTTGTTAATTCGTACAGAATACACGTAAGTTGACAAAGTAAAAGAACAGAACAGAAAGTTGAATCATCGATGATGTCATTTCGTCCTGTTAATCCGATCGTCCTACATTTCAGGAAAAAAAAAAAAAAAACGAAAAAAGGAAAGTAATTAGAAACGTCGAAGTGACACTTACCGACTGCGTGAATCTGCGGCTCTCTGTAGCTAGGTCCTTGTATCTTCCTCTGGTTAGCTTTGATCTTGTCCATCTTGAATTTCAGCTTCTGCAGTACGTTCTTCTCGACGCTCTCCTGGACCTCGATGCGTTTCTGATGCAGCTCCTCCAATAATTCCGCGCCTCTGGACGCTAAGATACTCATGGCTTTCGTTTCGTCCACTATGTGGAAGAAGTAGTAGCTCTTGAACAGTCGTTTCTGGAATAACAAGAAGCCAAAGCACAGACCGTCCCAGACCATGCCGATATCTTCCTGCGGCACCTCGCAGTCAAATTTTTCCAGAGCTATGTCACCCGTCGCGCTTCGGAACTTTCTCAGGCAAGTTATGCCGAATAGCTGAATCAGTGGACACGTTAACAGTTGCAGCTGAAATTCGATGTTTTATTTCTTAGAATTATGACACACGTAATCTGTACATTTTTATACAAGCAAGACTATAACCATCAAATTGGGTAAAATAAACCAGAAATTTTAGATAGATCTATCGATCATGTAAATTATGAAATTTCCTTTTTATACCCGTTTTATAGACTCCTCAGAAATTTTACAAGTTTACAATATCTTTCTCTCCGAAATATGTGAATAAAAATTTACTCTACATTTTATTTTCATTTCTAGAAATTTTGTACTTTATTTGTCGATGTAATTCCAATGTCGAATGTTCAAAATTCCTAAAATAAAACTAAGAAATGAACGAAAGATTACCTGATCTATCAGCACGCAACCTACACCTTGAAGCAACGCCTTGAAGAATATGACAGTTACGTTGTAACCGATGAGAAGATTCCACCATCTCAAGATCGTCTTCACCGGTCTCAAGTAAAAATCGCTTCCTTGCCAGAGAAACACAAACGCGCCGATTAAGTAGCCCAACGAGAACAGATTGGTTCTCTCCGTTCCAGCCAGGAACATGATCGACAAAGTGATCCACATGAGGCTTATTAATACGCCTCGTTTCACTATGTCCAGCCAAGAGTGAATGTGGGACACGTAATCCTTCACGGGGTTCACAAAATTTGGCTTCTCCATATTCTGGTAAACGGAATAATTGTGACCAGCTGGAAATTCCCTGCCACTCGCCGTGCTTCGTTCTTCGATTTGGAAAACGAGACTTTGTCTGACGATCATCATCAGCAGAATAAAATCACCTGGATTAGAATTCAGCTCAAAAGTTTCGTCGTCGTTGTGAAATTAATCGTGTTCAGGCGGCGAATGTTCGCGGATTCGTGGAAAATTTAAGCACTGTTATTTATTTTACAATTTAAATTATTAATCTCTGACTCGGTTCTATTGTTTGATGAACATTCGCGGCCTATTGGCGCCCGATATTCGATTACAAGCCTTACACATTAATTTCCTGGCATTCGGTGGGAAATCAGGATCAGGCAAGTACATCCACTCTTGCAATCCCCTCAGAGTTTTCGATTCGCTCCACGGATACTCTGGAAAGAACAAAGATCGAGTTACGCTCTCTGTCCTCATAGATAGAAATTACTTCAGACATGAACGTTGCAAATATTTAACAACCTATGCAGAACCAAGTTGGGGGAGCCACGACGAAAGAGTACTGGACAGGTATCAAAGTTACAGCAAAGATCTTGAAGAAGGGCCAAATTTTCGATACGATTTTCCTCTTCAAGGGGAAGAACAGCAGAAGCCACACGCTATAAAGAACCGAATAGAAATCCAATCTGGTTCCAATGAGCGCCACGATTCCTACCAAGCAGACTTCCACGCCAAACTTATAGAAACCGTAGTTGAAGAGGAACTTCAAGCACTGTGGCACGCCCTTGTCCGCATCTTCTCTGGTGATCGAAGGGAACATGATTTGAGGAGTGTCCAGAGATTCGCTGTGTACTTTCCTATGGAAACACTGTCGAATTCTGATGATTTTCCTAAGAGTGGTGACCACCAGGATCCCTATATAACCTTTCAACAACTCTGCCAATTGTCCCGGCTCTGCTTTCTTTATTCCAAACCATTCTGCGATGTTGTACATCGTGTTATTGCTGCCGTACTGAGTTTGATTTTCAGGCGAGAGTCTCTGCAAACGGCAAGTGACAAAATTTAGATCGGGAACGAGAGATCGTGTCGCAAAAGTTTAAATTAGCTCGGTGTTTGAAAAATGCACGTTGCAAAATTACACGTTATAATTTATTGAAATTATATTATTACCGTGCAATTAACGTTCCAATTATTGTGATCAATATACTGTATTTGATACAGCATTTTCACGACCATCAGCAGAGCAATTACAGCGGCGATCGTGTTCGCCGTGCATATTTGAATGTTCCTTCGAGAATTGATTATGATGACTGTTATCAAGACGAACACGAAATTAATGGCGCAGACCTGAAACCGTGTCGTTTAAACAATAGACAAAATTGAACGTTTGGATACCGACCAATCGAATATATATATTTTATTAAAGCTCACGTCGTTTACACAGAAAATCATCACGGAAACGAAAATGATCTTCTGCATGTGAATTTCAAGGAACAGCCACGTGTAGTTGTAAAAGTTCCACACGTGTTCTACCAACTTGTGAAACAACGCCAGTCGTTCCAACTTCGACATTTCTGAAAAATGTTTCTCTTTTTCATTTGAAAATTTACACGATCGGCACACTCGTTAGTGTTTTGACGTTTATAAGAAAACGTGGGATTTGCCATACGTTTTAACTGTCTCAGGGAGTATACAGATGTTTTATCTTCCTCGACGAGAAAGACTTCTCCTGGCGATGACGTTGGCATGGTTAAAATCGGCGAGTGTCCAAGACTCGATCGTTCGACTCGGGGAATCTCTTCCGGTCTGTAATTTTTCAATCGTTCGTTTTTTTCTAAATGTACAATTATGCCAGAGACATCGCATACTAACCCGAATTTCTCGATATCGGTCACCTCCAAGAAGTCTTTGTGGAAGTAATGAATCTGCAGGACAGTGATAATCACGAAGAACGTCGGCGTGAGCAGTCTAACAAACAAGTCCTTGGTCTCGTATTTCTCTAAGCCGATATCTTTCTGCAAGTCCTCGTCAATATGGAGGTAGTATTTCCAGTATTTCGGGAAATTGTGGAATTGATAAGTGTAGACGAGGATCAGCATGATCACGGAGTAACCGATGACTGTGATCCAGAACGAATACATCATCTTCCTCCACACTGTCCAGGATATCTACAACGCACGAAGAATTATAAAATCGACTGTCTTAATAATATCTCATTCAAAAAAGTTTGAGATAGATTTGCTGATGTACAATCTGATCTTGGAGAATTCTCGAGTCACCTGGAATGTGATGACTAGAACCAAGAAGAGGGACATGTAAATGATCCTGAATACGGTCATACGTTCGCCAGTGATGCCAGAGACGAACAGCATAATGGCCACCACAGCGATCCAGAACTTGGTCAACAATTTCTTCAAGACTATGCCAACGTCCTTCATGAATTTGCTTTTGATTTCCGGCGCTTCGTGATTCATCGCCGTGGTAGCTGTCGAGACAGAGACGTGCAACGGCGCTACCATGTCTCTCAACGCCGAAGAACGTCTCTGTCGAGTTCTCTCGGCCGTGTATTGCCTCATAGTGATCCAGAACATCGATATGAACAGACACTGCGACAGACAGTTAAAAGTATCCCAATTTATAATACGTGTTTCATTTCAAAATGAATTATAGTAATTATATTTACTTTGACGACCAGATGCCACCGACTGAGTTGGTCAGCCTTGATGAAGCCAATCTCCGACACGCTTATCCCGTTTATCTTTGTCGGCAGTTCTTCTTCCGTCAGATCCATGCTATAAACGTATTGAACGAGAAGCAAGAGCATCGCGTAAGTAACGATGAAAGGCGAACACTTCATCATGGAGACGCGTTTGTTGGGCACCATCCAGAGAACCAAGGCCCACAACAACAGCGCGAACGTTGTCCAACTGTGATACATTATGCTCCACGTCTGGCGACATACGAGAGAGAAACTTTAGAAAATGAAATTCGAGAGATTGGTTCGTTGGTTCTTACCATCATTATGATATTCGTAGCGAGGTAGGACGAGTTGATTATCAGCTGAAAGATGGAGTATACAGCCATAATGATGTGCTCGATGATTCCGGATTGCTCGTCCGGAGCAGCTGAAGATTGTTCAGTTGATTAGATGTGTTCAAGCATGTTGTGTATTGTAATTATCTCAGAGTACCTATATGTGTGTATTTCGACGAACCTTCACTGAGACTTTGCATCTGAATGTTGTCGTCCTGATGGCCATCCTGGACGATGACACTTCCGGTTGAATCTTGCAGTAGCCCCGTTCTCCCGGACCCAAATCGCATCAGCTATCGATAAAATTAACAATGACACTCCTTGCTGATGAAACGAAGAAACCTAAGTGCCTCTACGTGATGCTCTCGCTATCTCTCGCACTAGGATTCTAATCTCTATTCTAACTTACTGAATAATCTATATTTATAAATATATAATATACAATGCTTTCGTAAAGTGAAATTTTGTTTTGTCAAGGCGCGTACGTGCATGCTGCGTACGAGTGAGATCAATTTACCTCCACCAAGAGAATTAGAAGTTAGTTAAAATTCTTAAAGTGTGCCGATTATTTGAATTATTTGAAGAAAAAAAAAGAAAGTGAATGTTGAAAAATGTGTGCAGATCAGCTTGAACGGGTAAGTTGTGATCATGAGAGATACAAAGTGAAGAAAATTGATTGCTGTGTTAATTAAACGTGCAAACTTAATCATTATACGTACGGGTGTGCGCTCGTCGACAGGTGGGAACGACGAATTAACGATCGGCTTCTAAAACAATGGCAAACTAAACATAGCGGCATCCAAACGGAAAAGGAATTTGCTCAAATCTGGAAGGTGACAGCAAATAAAAAAACACGGGAGTTGTCTGAAGAGAGATGGGCAATCGATTGAACAAAAATATCTTTAACACACACGATGGTGTACTACCTTCTTTATATAAATAACTCTCATCTTCTTTTGGTTTGTTAACCAAAAACAGGTACGGAGAAAAAAAAATTATTAATTTTTAACACGACGTGTATAAATATTTTTTGTTTTCATTTCTTTTTTGTCGTAACATCTAAAATGAAATGGAATTTGTAAACAGGCAAGAATTGAAAAGCAGGAGATGAAGTTCATCAATTTTTCTTGATCGTAATATTAAATTAATGACACGGGTAGCTCGCGAACATATTCGAATACTCGTAGAAATCTTTTATGAACATATTTTGAAATTTTAAACAGCACCGTGGTAAGATTAAGTAAATTATGTCGTAATTACGTTGATGAAGTTTGAAATAAATTTGAAAATATGTACAAAAGATGCAAGATATTTCAATAATGAATCATTCACTGTATTAATTACAACATTCGACGCTTATTATATATACAGGATGATTATTCATGCAGTGTACTAAATCTTTATTAAATATTATATCCTAATTTCTATTCATTTTTAAATCTTAAATCTAATATGGTCATTCATGCTGTAGGTACATGTTTGCAAATTTATATACATTTCCAGATTGACATCAAATTTCAACACAATCACGATGGCCGTGTTTCACTGTGATTCTAATGAAACTTTAAAATGATTTATGGAAGATGTAAAACTTTTCCAAGAGAGGTGAAAATGTTCAAATACCTTCGTGAGTTACTACGTGTAACATGAAACAAAATCGATGATAGAATATACTCGAATTCATTCCAAAAAAAAAGAAAAGATATCTAGAAACAGGCAAAGATCAAAGCAAACGAGAAAATTCGGCTCATGCAGGAACGAGATCCTTACGCGAGCCTTCCGCCGCGCCGACTGCCATCTCTGAGATGGTGTCCTTCGTCTGATGGAAACGTGCCTGGACAACGGCGTGTCCAGATTCTCCAGCTTGCCGCTCAGACGTTTCACTTCCTTCGCCTGTAACGCCTCGTTAGTAAAAGCAACGTGTTCGTCAAAGAAAGACACGCGTGTAACAGAGCGACAGATGTTACGCTTGTAAGTAATCACAAAGTTAGTGGATCAGTACAGATCGTAGAAGCTTGGATCGTGTTATTTCGCCGACATCAATGGGTTAATCGTTCTCCTTAACCGTGAGAAAGTTAATTGAGTCAGTAGAAGGCACATTGCACGCAACATGCGTCGTTATAGCATGGTTCATGTTCAATTGAAGCTCTGCTTGATTCTTTCACTATACTTCACGTCCATCATCTTTAAACGGCCAAGTATCCTAGACATGCTATTCAACGATATTCGCGGTTGAATCTTTTCGAATCGATTAATTACAATTTCAATTAATGGAGCACTGCTTCCGTTTAATTACTCCGATAATCCTCGCCCGTTTCATCTCCCGTTAGACCGTATTATATCTTCATTGTTATCCCACGATTCGTTAAACTCTCGAGTAATTTCAACTGTTTTGTAATGTTAATGTCAACGTTTGTCCGGTATCGTTGGATCGTTGGAAACCGTAATGCAAGATATATTCTTTAGTATATCGACAGATAAACTCACCGGCTTTTCGCTCAGGAATCGTGACTGCAACGCCAAGACGTAATAGAGCCAGAACAATCTCAAGCAATAGCCGTAAATCAACCAATCGGCATTGTCCGCGTACTTGACGTCTCTTGGATCGGTGCAGTTCGTCCGATAGACAGGCGTCAATGCGAAGTATCGCTGCCAAGTGCTGTTCACGGGTATCAACTCCTGGGGCACTTGATTCTGGTAGGTGAGCAGGGCCAGGATATGAAGGATCACGACGGCCATCACGATCCTGCATAATACAGCGAAACCCTTTCGGAGCTCTTTATTGCACGCCCACCAAGTTGCGGCACCCAGAAAGACGAGGAAGTAAAAACCACCCTCTATCGATGGTTTCAGGGACGCCGTGATGCAGAGCGACGCGAGGACCACGTAGGTGCCGATTCGTCCGAGGAAATTGATGATCTGCTTGGACGCGCAAACTTACTAAAGTTAGCGACGAGCTAGAATTTTTTTATCAACTTGCGCAAGAACGTTACAACGGGCCAAAATTTTGGGACCAATGTGTGTGTTCTGTGCAAACTTTAAATTCGGCTAACTCGAAAGATTCAACTTTCAACGTTCGTAGCGTTAATCTCCAGTTGATAATAAAATCAGCGATTGACACAATTGGAAAAGTGATTCCAAATTTTTATCTACCGCAAGTAAAGTAAGATTTTGGTGCAGCGTTTAGGCACATAATTGCACAGATTGCCCGATTTAACACCTGCTTGGACGCGCAAATTTACTAAAGTTAGCGACAAGCTAGAATTTTTTTATCAACTTGCGCAAGAACGTTACAACGGGCCAAAATTTTGGGACCAATGTGTGTGTTCTGTGCAAACTTTAAATTTGGCTAACTCGAAAGATTCAACTTTCAACGTTCGTAGCGTTAATCTCCAGTTGATAATAAAATCAGCGATTGACACAATTGGAAAAGTGATTCCAAATTTTTATCTACCGCAAGTAAAGTAAGATTTTGGCGCAGCGTTTAGGCACATAATTGCACAGATTGCCCGATTTAACACCTGCTTGGACGCGCAAATTTACTAAAGTTAGCGACAAGCTAGAATTTTTTTATCAACTTGCGCAAGAACGTTACAACGGGCCAAAATTTTGGGACCAATGTGTGTGTTCTGTGCAAACTTTAAATTCGGCTAACTCGAAAGATTCAACTTTCAACGTTCGTAGCGTTAATCTCCAGTTGATAATAAAATCAGCGATTGACACAATTGGAAAAGTGATTCCAAATTTTTATCCACCGCAAGTAAAGTAAGATTTTGGCGCAGCGTTTAGACACATAATTGCACAGATTGCCCGATTTAACATATAATATATTATATACAAGTTATTAAATTGCATATTACGAAATTTAATGAAATTTATCAACGCTGAACAATACCTTGGCGGTCCCGTCCGCGTTCTTTTTCGGCGTCTCGGCGTTTTGATGCAACGACGCGTCTTCCTCCTCATCGACGATGCTCTTTTGTGACAGAAATCGGCACAGAAAGTACACTGCCACGCTGACGGGTAGGACAATTAATTCCGGCGTCAGCCAGAAGAAGATCTCCCAGCCGGAAGCTTGGTCTAATCTTACAAAACCTATGTGCCTGAAGATCACTTCCATCGATTCGCCTGAAAGTTGTTCAACGATAGACATTCTCAGTCCATTCTCGGTAATTAGATTCAAGGTTGGGAGAAGTTACGTACAATTGTGAAGGAAGTGTCCATAAGCAGGCAGAGCTAATAGAACTATGTGAAAAGTGAGCTGGGTGGTTGCTGTGAGAAAAGACAGGCCGATGCATGTTTTCAAATAGTGGCCTGTATGGCCAGTCATTGTTTTTGCGTCTGGTACGGGCACGTGCGGCGAGTATAGCATCAGAGCCAAGTAAACTAGGGACAATCCTACAGGTCGCCATATTGTACCTGTTCAAAGTTTAAGAATTAACGATTAATGGTTATTTCAGTATCGTTTGCATTTCATATTTTTTTTCATTATTTTACCATTAATTTATCTTATTATTTTTTAATTCATTATTTTATCATTATAATAAATGTACCATTCGTGCGTGAGAAACTTAAGTATAAAACGCGACTCGTTCATATGTTATTCGTATATGTTACTGTTCGTGTGACTATACAAGAAACATTAATTCCAGTTAAATTAGAATCCGGAATGGTGTGTAAAGCAGCGGATTACAATGTAAAAGACATTCTCGTTTCGCGACATTTTCTGATATTCGTCAAGCGTAGAAATGCAGTTCATTTCGCTTCGTACGAGAGAAGAAATGGGGCAAAAGAAAGGTCAATTTCAACCTGGGGACTTCAAAGATAGAGATCCTACCACCAATGACATTTTACACCCCCGTATCATTCCGACGGATTCAAACAATTTTCACAATCCGTTTCACAAATCCATTTCAATTTCATCGCTCTGAACGATACTTTCGTGAGTTCGTCACGCAAGAGTCGCGAGTTCGAAGAACGGGAACTACCTATTACTCGGTTAATTAAATCGGAACGTTAATTGTACCGATCCTGAAGAAGCAGGAGGAGCAATTAATTTCTTGGCGATGCACCTCGAAGGAGGATGCCCGCTGTTGTCTCGAAAACTGTGGCGGTCGGTCTCTTTGAACAAAAACTCTCTCGAGTGAATTATATTCTCGAAAACTCGTTCCATGTCGCTCCAGTTCGCGTGCTGAGCTCTATGAAAGCACTTTCTATTCGTAGAGTGCATTCTGCTTACTATTTTCTCTCCACCGTGTGCACAAACGAAAAGTTTGACCGGCTGCCAAGTAAACGCGAGTGTACAGTGTCTTCTGTATTCCAATATTGTTACCGATTACATATTTCGTTCTCTAGTATTATTCTCAACGAGTTTATTACAGGAGGCATAATTCTGTCTCCTCTTTGAAGAACGAAAAGATCAAAACAGGAGATAAAAAGTTAATTGCAAACAATGATAAGGAACTTTTTGAATTATGCAACAATTTCATGATCACGGTCTGTCTGCATTTTTTTTTTTCTTTTTTTTCCCCGACGAAACGTTAATTATAGAAACCACGGACAGCTAATTATTCTGGCCAGCTTGTGCAACATGATAATTTCAGCGATAACAACGTTACACTTAGCGTCATTGTTTCTCAGTCATCTGATTGAGGCCAGAAGATCAAAGCAGCCTCTTGGAATTCTATTTACGATAAAAAAAAAAAAAATGTTTACTCTCGAGCGAATTAAAATTTCCTTTTTACCACGTCGAAATCTTTCTACGAGGAGAGATCGTTTCATTACGACTTGTTGAACGAACGTCTCGCTATAGTACGTATCGAGGGATTTCCTGAAGGGAAGAGGGTTTATGAATTTATGACAATATAACAGATGCCAAATGTATTTTCAATATGGTCAATCGAGTTGTGAAATTAATCAAGAAAAAAATTTACTTACGACACTACTAAAAGGATGGAACTTAAATAGAAATTTATAGCGCTTCATTTGTTAAATATTGCAAAGAATCGTCTGTTTTGGGAATTTTACATATTTTGAAGAAAATAATAATTATCGATTGCAATTGCTGTTACGAAAGTATCCTACGGGCATCTTTCTGTTCAAAAAAATTCCTCAATTATAAAAAACTGATAACAGAGACGGGCTACGTGTGATTATCGAACAAAATTTTTCGGCTAATTATAGACTGAACAGTGTGTCTCGACAGCTGTCACCATGGAATTCTGAGCATTCTCAAATTATATACGTGCTGGCTGTATTTCCGACGATCTTCGAAAACACTCACTTTTCATTTTATTGGACGTGGGAACGACAGGTTACGTCACTCTTATTCTAGGAGCGTCCATTTCTACATTTCACTCCGATATAATTTGTTATTCTTACGAAATCGTTATATCGATAACGAGAAATTAGTTAGATTATTCGAAGTATTTTTCTTTATTTCTTTCCTTAATGGGAAAGAACTAATATTCATCAACGTTATTTACGACACAATGTGACTCAGCGTGGAGCGGTCTAGCATATGTGACGCGTCGAGATAACACCCTGATAATTAATAACAGTATTAAACTGGCCACGTTAATAGAACGTGTGACATGTGAGCTCTTCGATTCGACTTCGTATCTGTCAGTAAATTTATAAAGCATCTTTTAACAATGTTGTTAATCCTACAATTTTCATTGAAATGGCAAATTAAAATAGATTAATTTTGTGGCGGACGTGCGATCGATAAGGACTTGAGATAAATTTTAAAATAGGAAGAGAATAATTATGAATTTGCTTTAAACTCTCACACTTGTTCGTTTATTTGCAGATTGAAATCTGTACCAGTTTCGCACGAGTCACTCGTCTTCAGTAGGATCGGCAAGGATAATAGCTTGTGATCACTGGTTGATTACAAATCATGGTTATTTTAACGCGATGATGTCATCTACATTCTACGCCTTCGCATAATTATTTGCAAAAAAAACTCGGCGGACTCTTTCAAAATTTAGAGAGAGATTCAACCGGAACTTATTTTCTTTTTACGTAGGATCCATTTGCAATTAGACACTTTCTCTTTAGATTTCCAAATTTCCAGAAAAAAGAATTATTCGATACTTGATTAGAGTAAAATGAAGGTCTACCAGTATATCCTTATCGTAATATGACGTAAGATTTCCGGGAACCTTATCAGTAAAAATAAAACGTTTATCTATTCAAACATATTTAGATCTTTCATACGAACCACAATATCGAACGAGTAATAAAATAGTACGCTTTGGAGAATAAATCAATCGAATCCCTAAATGTTAATATTTGCTACTCTAAATGTTCAGAACGATCCTTTATTCTTTATATTCGACTGCAAAAAATCTTCTACTTTACCAATTCGACTCCGAAATCTTTTAAAAAGTCAAACGTTCAATCCTCCCGTTGTTGTTAACAGTTCAAGTGTATGTAGGACAACTGAAGTTGGTAAAAGATCACTCGGCACTTACATCCTGCGAAAACAAGCGGTAGCACAACCCTGAGGAGGGCCACGTTCAGCCAATACTTGGACATGCCTGGGATCTGCTCGGATGGCCTTTCACCCTGAAACACAAAGTGACACGAAAACGCTCGCTCGTAAAACAATCCACCGTGTACGCTGTCAACATCTCGAGATTCTCTAGCGGCAATGTCAGCCCGACTAGAATCGATACGACACGCTGCTGCCGCAGTCGGGTACCTTTAACCTCGTTTCGCCATGAGACCCGGCGCGCCACTCGTTCCTCCGTGTTTACAACCGCCGTGACCCCCTCGAAATTTACGCTCTGCAGAATTTTACTACTTAAATTGTAACATTGTATAGCGTGACTTTCGCGTGGATTTTTTTCTTTTTTCGCGAGATCGAGCGAAACACGTTTCCTTTTGACATTTCCTGGCTCGCGACTCGCCAATTGACAGAACGAGGTCAATTCGGCTCGGTCGAAGGGACACTTTCCACTCGTACGCCATGCGTTTCATTGAATTAAGGTGTCGGTTAGTCTTTTAACAGCTGCCTTTCGAGAATCTCAATCTTCGTCTCGTGTCAATCTCGAAAATTTTCGGTACTTTATGAAGTTAAGAAATTGTGATTATTTCTGTAAAATAATGATTGGGGAATATTTGAAGATAATTTAAGTCCGCTGCACTTTGGATATCATTTACCTTTGCGCTCGTCGAACGAAATATCAAATAATCCGAGAGTCTACGTGTTGAATTTAAAAGGAAAGTCTTCGTTTAATCTATCGTTCGCGTTGTCGTCATTATTTTCGTGAAAATAGCAACCGACGTGTAAGCAATGTATCTAGCGCGCAATGTGTACACACCATGTGCACCCATATCCTGCTCCCGTCTAAGATTTCACGTGGTCTCAGCTTTTGGTGCCTCGACCAAAGACTTGGACGGTCGTTTTTTGGACGATCATCAAACCATGTCGCTGGTGGAGTTCCGGTCAATTTAACGTCTCATATATCCTCCTGAGCAATAGAACAGATAGCAGAAAGAGGAAGAGAACACGATATTCTCTTAGAAAAATCCTTCAAACTTTCGTGCATCTACGTCGTTAAACGAATAGAATATCGGCTCGTGTTTACGAAAATGCAAGTTGCATGTTTATTCGCGATCGATGAAAAATCGCGGAGAAGCTTAAAATTACCAAGCGAAATTGTTCTGAGAACTCTTTCGTTCGTTTTTTCTTTCGATAAAAACCCAGACACACCCAGTCTTAATTATCAAGCAATTATATGGGGTTGGACTCTGCTCGTCCCGTAAAAGGTGCGTCCACACGTTTTCAGAATCAGCTTGGCTATCGGCCAATCACTGATAACAAGATTACTGCAGAAAACACTGTTGTGTAATTACAGAAATGCATTAGCAGAAATGCTTCAAAATATTTTTCGGAACAGAAAGTGAAAAAAATCTATCTAACTTCTGCACACTACTGTGGCTGTCGAAATAGAGCGTAAAAGTTGAATTGCGAAATTTTTATTTATTCTGTTCCTTAAGACCTTTCAAGAAGTTTTATAGTCGAGTATTCTATTTAACGAGATTCTTTTAACGACGCGTTTCTTGGAGAACTTTCTTCAGACGAAGAGTAAAATGAAATCAAAAACGGAATTTACGAGTAATTAGTAGAAGTCCTTCCGTGTAAATTTAGCAATCTTAAATTCTGAATCCGATACTATTCGATACTGCTGACATTGGACATCTCGATTGCTCACTCACAGACTATAGATCGTCTCTCGATGCCATCAAGCGCTTCGACAGATGCACGAGATTCCGTCGTTCGACCCAGATACAGCGCGATGGCTAAAAAATTTACTACCGTCGTAAAATTGTAAAGACTATTCCTGCATCGCGCAATTACAGAGAAATGGACGCAGCGTTCTCACGTTCACGGTCATCTGTATCAAAATTTGTCACCGACACGCTGCACGATTGACATACAATCGCACGAATTTTTCTACGACCGATATCATGTTACGAATCGTTCACGTAACTGAGAAATAATTATTATCTAATCGCGTGTCGCGATCTGCCCGCAAAATAAATACCGAGATGATAGGTGATAGATTACTTTTCTGCCGTAATAAATCAAAAACTTTCCATTTACGCGAGAAAAATTCGAATTCCTCCACGGAGTGAGTTACCTCGTTTTTTCGTGCATCGTTGATAAACTGATAAAAATTCAACTAAATTCTGCAACGGTACATACCTGCGTAGATATATCATCGTCACTTTCTTTTCTTTTTTTTATCGGAGATTATCTTTTTATCGCGCGATTTCGAGAAAAGGCGGAACAACGTTCCCAGTTTTTTTAAATAACGGAGTTTCAACAGTACATTCGATCGATGATACACCTAGGTGAATGTTTGGAATATTGCCAGCAAATATTACCAACGCGAGACGAGAAAGATAAAAATTACGGAGCTCCAATCCATTGTCTTTGGTTACTTAGAAGTATTATAGTTATTGTATTGTGAAATTCAAGGCAGCCGTCGTTCCAGAGTCCGAGCAAACGACATGATCTCTGTCACTTCACCACGAGTACATTTATGCTAATTAAGCGAACTGGCACGTGAAATTGCATTTTAATCAAGACGCGTGTCGTCTTCGTCTCACTAAACCGGTTTGAGAAATGTTACGCGAATTAAATGACAGCTTGGTCGTTATTGTCATTCAGCAAAGAAAAGGAAGGAAAAAAGAAGATACTTGGACTAAATTATATATAAATTATCAATTGATATTATATATATTATATTATAAATTGTACATAATCGATCAATAATATTCACGAATCGAATCTTCCCTTTCATAAACTTTGAAATTCTACGATTTGTAACTTGTTTTAAAATTTGAGTGCAAAATATCGTTTGATCTATCATTAAATTTATCACTGACGTACGAGAAAATGTTTTAATACCGTTAGCTTGCAAAATGTAAAAGATCTGTATACCCAATCTGCAATGCGAAAATTTACGAAATATCCAAAGTAGAGAGTTCTTATATAATTAAATATCTACTTAGCTACGCTCGTAAAAATTCACAGTCTAGATATTTATTAAATTGTACGAAGGGCCTTCGATATTTTCATTCTTGAATTTCAATTTCGGTCAAAGCTAATGTCTACTGCAACTGCTTTCGATTTTTTTCGATAACAATCACGAGAATTATCATATTGATTGCCAGATAACGCGGATGATATGAAATTCTAACGAGCCTGTTTCACAGAAATATTGTTTCACAAGAATTGTTTTAATTTTAAATAAAGTGAACAATTCTAAGGTAACAATCCTCGTTTGTAAGCTGTGGTCGTTTAATTAGCATTCGTCAGTTTACTATGAATCAATATCGATGACAGGGGCATTGTGGAATCTCGATAATTTTAGCTCGCCACTAGAACTTCTAGAACTAACACCTATTCAGCTTTTACGGATAACGTCCAGCATTTTCTTACAGAGAACAGGTTGAATAGTTTCTGAATGAACACACGTGTCACTCATCAGTTTTCCATTTATAGCGACATTCATTAACTTTTAAACACGATAAGGGAACAAAGAATCGAGAACCATTGCTACTTTTCCATTAAACATTACTTGTCTAATTAATGTAAAATGGGTACCGAGCCTTAATTAACATCTCCACGAAAAAGAAACAAAAAATGTAATGAACGATCGTAAAACACGTATGTAGATACGAGTTATGTGCTCTTACAATTAGAATAATTACTTCCTTGTCCGTTGAAAAAAGCTGGCGCTTTGATTCTCCATTGCCACATATTATTAAATTCCTTGGATATCATTTCACAAAGAAACGCACATTGCGTGCAGAGGTTGCGTAGGCGCGTGCGGCACGCGACGTAAAAGAGTTTGATTAAGGGAGTGCACGACGCTCGTTATGCTTTCAGAGTAAATATAAGTCGCGTTGGATTTCCTGATTACTCGATAAACAACTCCGATGTCTCCTTGAACGGTTTGAACTAAACGTTTCGTCAGCGTGAAATTCATTTTTACTAATTCTCATTCTGAATTCGCGAAAGACTCCTCTCTTCCATTCTTTTCGCAGCGTGTTAAAATTCGTGGAAAAATTTCAGAGTAAAATTGACTTCTCTCTTGATTCAATGAAAGACTTAGGTTTCATTTACATTCTACTTTACCTAAGGTAATTTTGCTCGCGGAAAGGAAAGTAATTTTTTCTGTTTCGAAAGATAAGAAACGTTTGAACGTGTTGAAACGTGAATTGAAAGTTATCTTCTCATTTCCATGCAAAGTGAAACGTGACAACGTATATTATCGGTTGCTCGTAGCAAGGTCGCACGTTAAGTAAACGCGCACGGAAGACAGGAAGAAACAAATAGAACATCAGATATGATTCATTCAGTCGTCATTATCAACTATCAGTCGATCAAAATATTTTGTTCTCGCGGTGTTGCGTCCTTCTCTCTTTCTCGAATCACGCTGCGTGATAAATAAATCGATAGACGAGCGACTCGCGTTTCAACCGCGTGGAACGAGTTCGATCCCTCGTGTTTCGCATTGTCACCGCGAATTTTGGAGCAACGAAACGCACAATTTGCAACTGGCTTTTATTTCTCTCTTTTTCAAATTTTTATTAAAGTTTACTGTAAGAAAATAAAGCCTCAAAGTTTCGAGGAAACCGAGGAAAGAGAAGATTGTAAATTTGTCCTATTGAATAGAGAATGAAAGACTGCTGGTCCGAAAGAATCTCTGTTTGAATTCTTATTGTTATGCCAGGTATGACTGAGTCCACTGAGTCATTTCTCCACTCGTATGCCAATAGCTACAAGGAGTGTTTCAGTTTCAAATTTATCCAGTCGTAGCATTGCCACGTGCGGAAATTAATATAACTGCGTGTAAATTCTATAATAAATACACTGACGTTTCAGTACTGCCAAATTCATTTTCCAATGAAACTTTAGAAAATTTACAGAGCACGTTTTCCGATAAGAAGTGTCAGATCTCTCTTTTAACTCTGACATCACTTTCAACTCTCTAATGATCGTTTCATCCTGCGTAATTATCCCTTCCAAAAATTCGCCAAGTACATCATCACGTACACACCTATAACAGCGCTTTCTTCCGCTCGACGCACTTTCAAACGGGTTGAACGTACCTCGCGACCACAGTTTACTGGAATACGTACGAACGTACACAACCACGAACGAAACACGCTGAAACGCTCCGGTCAGCTGACTGGAATCGGCGCACAATAAAGTCCCCAAATAAAGAGGAGGAAAAGGGGGACCGTGGAAAAAGAAACAGGCTTACCTTGAATGAAACCACTCTGACCGTATTTCAAAGCATCCCTCTGGACGATTTCTCTCCCGGCTGTCCTCTCGTCGATCGAACTTCCAGCAGGGCAACATACATACACGCCTACCGGCTTCGACACGCGCGAGATACTCACGTTGTCGTACGATTTTTTTTTTTTTTTTTTTGTTTCGCGTCAACTCGCGACGCTGCTCGATGACGATAACGCGACGCTGTTCTTCATTTCATTCAGAAATTCACTCGCGTTCGTACCAAGCGCGTACGCAACCTGTGTGTGTTTCACCGTGTCCGAGACGAAACGAGGCAGATGGAAGAACGGCCCACGAGGCGATTTACGACGAGTTATCGTGACGCATCCGCTGACACCGCGGTCAAAGACATCGCTTCCGGTTAAGGAACGGCAGTCGACGCCGGCTCAACACTCACTGAGGCCACCTTTCTACGCCCGATTCTGGCGACGGCCATCCGCGCCTGCGTGCTTCTTTTGCGTCATTTCTCTCGCAGTAGCGTACTACAATACGGAGCGTATTACAATTTCGCTTTTTCGTGGCATTTTGCTCGACGATCTCTTCTTTTTCGTAGTTTTCGACTTGGTTTCCGATTCAATCGAAATTCTCGGATCATTGGATACTTTGGATAGTTGAGCAGCGGTGATTCAGAGATATCGATCGCGCGACGAACACGATTTATTTTTAGTCTCACTTTGGTCCGAAGATTACGTCGGAATTGAATTTCTGTTTCAATTTTTGATCAGCGGCTCCACGCGACGTGAGATTACTTTATCATTGAATTATCAAGACACAGAATTGCACAGACATCCGCTGAGTCTGTTATATTCGTAAATTAACGTTTCAAACAAATTTGTTTCATCTCTTTCTCACTGTGTATATCTCACAATCAAATAAATGAGTTGTCTCCGTTTAATCCTCTCTCGGTTCGCCTAAATGAATTCAACAAGGAAAGACTGTAAAGAGGATGTGAATTAAACAGAAATATGTAACTAAAGCAGAAAGAAATTTCGTTCACAAGAAATAGAAAGTGAAATTTTGTATCAGTTTTAATTTGTAAGTATTTACTTCGACTTCTGTTACTTTCTTGTCACGATAACAGAGGGAGGACGAAGGTTTTGGATAAAGAAAAAGATAGAGCGCTACGAGTTCATCTTATTTATTAGTTTAATTTCGCTGTTAATACTCTGCTTAGAAACGAATAGGAAGTTAGAATTATGATGGAGGTTCTCAAGTAAGGTAGAAAATTGTATAAAGAAGACTGAAGATGATACGAGATCATAGTTTTAGCTCCTATTGCTGCTGATGTTCATAGGATGTTAATAGGATTACAGAATGATGGAGGTGTTAGATAAAGAAGGCAAGTCATTCAGGTAAGATATTTGCATATTTCTTAACTGCAAATGCGAGAGAACAGTGTCGTCGAGTTGCTGCTAGATGGCAATAGTAGTTCATTACCTGTGCCAGTGTTGCGATTTAATTGAATCTTTTCGTTAGAGCAAATACTAGCAGATCATAATTTGCAAGCCTAACTCTTTGTAGTTTCAGACCCCAATTTAACTTTATAGATTTATTTCAGGTGAATACTTTTGTCTTCTTATTTCCTTCTCTTTTTAATAATTATAAAATTTTCAAGTAAAATTTTGATCGTCGACTTTCCCGATATGATTCGTATATGATCGAATTATAATTTTTTTTCTTCTGGAATTTAAAAGACATTGATGCATATGTATGTGACTATAAGACAGTTAATCAACATCTAATTTCTTCATGACATAGTGGAAAAAGGCGAGGATCGAGAAGCTGAAACTCAATGGTATAGACGTTGCTTTTATCCACGCCCAAATACTGAAAATTAAAAGACAGACGAATTATTTCAAATTCGTACATACGACGAATATATTTTAGAAAATTCTACTTACTTGAAATCACATTTACATACATAATAATTATACACACAGCGTTACCTTGCCTACGTTTTACGTGGTAAAGAATCGTTAATCTCAGGATGGAGAGTAAACAATACTAGCTCGAAAATATAATTAAATACTTAATTAGAAGGAGCGTAAATTAATGTATATAATACTTCATACTTTTTTACAGCGTATAGCTCTTTTATGCGTTTGTACTTTCTATCATATATACTTTCTAATGATTTGTACAGTTTTAAAAAATGTAAAATAATCAAGGATTTTTAGTTTGTCAAATAGTCGTGGGACTCTGCCAAGCTCTAGCCAAATTGTCAAAATAAAGAATCAACAGAGAAATTGTACCTAGTGTAGTAGGCTCGACTACTGTTCGATATTTTACGACTGATCGATTTACTTGTAAATGTTGTCGTCCACTTTAAATGGAGAGGAGGTAGGGAGAGACCCACATTCGAAGATGACCACAGGTTTAATCGGCACATCGTCAGCGTCCGTTTTCGTCTGTTCGATCTTGAAAACTACATCCTCCCCTTGGATTACCTATCCAAATAAATAAATATATATTTTTTATTATTGAACTATGAATATTTATATGACATAGATATACAAATTGTACGACTAACAACGTAAGGATATTTATTGGATGAAATGAATCTCTGTTCAATTCTCTCGATACTTCTTTAATTAATTTACATATTACATTACAGCAGTCTGCTCGTTACCTTTCCAAATACAGTGTGTTTCCCATCCAGCCACGGTGTGGGCACAGTTGTAATGAAGAACTGACAGCCGTTCGTATCCTTCCCGGCATTCGCCATACTCACGTACATGGGTCCATTGTGACCAATGTCGAAATTCTCGTCGTCAAAGTATTTTCCAAAAATGCTGATCGATCCAGTGCCATTGCCATTCTCTATGTCTCCGCCTAAAACGGAAATACGAGTTAGCAAATGTAATAAATAATAAATTTGCTAGAATTTGTCTCTCGTTACTTTGCTTCGATCTCGATCTCCGTTACCTTGCACCATAAATTTCTTAATCACTCGATGAAACCTGCTACCCTTGTACGTTTTCCCTCCTACCCCGTAAGTGGCCAAAGCGATGAAATTCTTCGTCGTCTTAGGGACGACGTCGCCGAATAACCCGACGACGATTCTTCCCGCTGGATGATCGTTTATCATGACGTCCAGGAATACTTGATCGGTGACGGTGAGGTTGTCGTTCTGAAACAAAATTTCGGTGGTCAGTTTAGGAAATGGGGAAAGTGTTACGACGGGAACGTGTAGAAACTTGGAACGCGTCTGTGAGATCAGCTGCATCATTGGAAAGACAAGTGGAATCAGGAGATTTTTCAGCATAGAAAAAAGTAACAACGCGATGGCGCGCTGTTCCAATAAATTTGCAATTTCTACGACTTTCACGGCGCGTAAACTTGCATCTCACGGAATTATACACGGTCTTCGCGTGCCCGCGTAGAATCGCCAAGAATCGAACGTGCACTGGTATTAAGGAAACCTTACGCAGCCCATCGCTACGACCGATCTATACATCGATCTTCTTTCCATCCACCTTTCGTAATCTGACAACACCGCTCGTGGAAATACGTTCTCTGAATTTCATCAGGCAATTGTCACCTCCTCGAAATCGATCGTTTTCGATTGCCAGTTGTCGCTAATTTATCTGACTCTCATCGGAATTCCTCACCAATTCAAGGAACAACTCATCGCAGGAATTTTTATTCGAATTTTACTTAACGCGAATTAATCGCGTCGTGGTGGTTTTCCTTCAAGAACGAGTGCACGACAACAAACTCTCGCGGCGATTCTTCGAATGTCGCGTCGTTTAGCTAACGGTATGCAGAAAAACGCAGCTGCGTCCGCGGCGATGATTTCTGTCGTTAAAGGCGAAACGGTACCTCTAAAGTTGCGGCCAACGCGACCAGGCAAGCCACCGCCAACAGGATCTTCATCGCTTTACGATTCCGTCCCGAGTGCTCCGGATTCTCTGACAGATTCACCTTCATCGCTCAACACCGGACGCCGCTTAAATGCGATCAGAAGCACCGCGTGGCGGTTAAATAAACTCGCGGACGCTTGCGCGGAGTGTCACACGGCTACGCTGATTTCGTCTGACGGAGAGAATCGGATAATCTCGTTGATTAGCCTCGGTAAAAATCGTAACAGTCTCTTCTCAGGGACTTTCGATTTCCCATTCTTCCGTTCGTGGGTTTCTGAACTTTATTTGACCATTTCGATCGATCGTTCGACATTCTCAGTTCGACGAATTCGTTCTCGAATTTCTGGAGTTTTCAAATTCAAACGCGCTGGAGATAGAAAATGTAGAAGAGGATAGAAAATATATAAATTACGACGATTGTGTAAAGTTATTGTATAAAGAGTGACGATTAAACTCTTCGAATGTTCTGAACTTCATAATTCCAGCAAAAAAAAAAAAAAAAAAAAAAAAAATAGAAGAAGAATTTAGTTGCAAGGAAAATTTCGAAATATCTCGATCACGGTTTTCGCGGGGTCAAAGATCCTCGAACCGCGATCGAAGACCATCGAGCCGGTTGGAGGAGGGCTGGTTAAGTCCCGTTACTCTCGATCGTCGACCGGCTTGAATATTATAAAAGCAGGGACCATTGTCGATCCAAGGATAGTTGCGCGCGATGAGGAAGGCCGGTGGATCTCACGGCGCGCGTTTCGTCGCGTTCGCGTCCCTCCTCCTGCTCGTCGTTCTCCCGTTCGTCGATGCGTCGGTGATCCATCGGCAGAAACGAGAATTCGTGATCCCGGACTGGATCGAGATCGTGGACGAGCCTGTCCAAGCGGAAAACTCGAAGACGATTCAAAGAGCGGTTCGTGTGAGGGACGCGAAGGTAACTTACGATGGGGCGCAGGTCTGGAGGGTTCGAAGTTCCGAGGGACAGAAGGACCTGCTGTCGAACGTGACCACGGACTTTCAGGACACTGGATGTTCGTAAAATTTTCTTCCGGCGATAACGGGATACTCTTGATCTCAGATTTGTTTCGACAGTTTAATTGGAAACGAACGAATTATCAATGCTGATTTCATTTGCACTTTTCTACTCGTCAATGGCCGGCCAATCGATCAATCTTCTTACTGACTTTTGCTTTCTCACTGTTTTGTTATATTTACAGCAATCAAGGATCAATCACAGATTACAAAAGATATATGTATATATATATATATATATATATATATATGTTGAGTTTTTACCTTTTGATTTTTGATTTTGAGTCAGTTTAAGACGACACTGGTTGACAACTTTTACTGATATATATATTTCACATAAAACACGTAGTACAGTGCAAAAGAAACTAATTATATATAACTTATAAACAAACGGCACGCACAGTAATCTAATTTTTTTACTTTTTCAGTTTTACTGACAATGGTTTTACTGATCTTCTGATCTGATCTACACTTATTCTTACGGTTCTAACGACTGTTCTGTTCTAGCGACGACTACGGCTATAATTTATAGGCGTCTTACTTTGCTTTCTTTCTCTTTCTTTCTCTCTCGCTCATCGTCCGTAATTTTACGCCATCTCTACAGACGGAAATTATCGACTGATATTTCCAACAATATATAAAGAAAAAAAGAAAACGATTTGTACTAATTACCGTTTAATCATTAGGAATCATTGAACTGTTGTTCAAACAAAATGTTCGAGAACGTTTATTTTTCATTCTCATTTCACTCTCGCAGTACCATCGTTATGGACGAGAAACGACACAACGGTGGACGTGATGGTTCGATTGGAGGAGATTCCAAGATTGTCTCGCTACTTGAAACAGAAAGATCTAGATTACCAGGTAGTGATCGAGGATTTGCAGAAGGCGATCGACGAAGAAAATCCATCGCTTTCCGACCAGGAGATGGAGGAACTGGAAGGTCGCAAAGGTTCGCACAGATAGTTCCGTTCATTCTTTGTAATTTTATTCCGTCGTACATTTCGGTTTTGCTTCCTGTCTCGTGCTTGCCCCTGCTTGACACTCTTGCTCTTCGTTCTCCGTTTCTTCGCGTGTTTCTGTCAGTCATCGAAAGATCGATCCCGCTCGTCAACGACGGTGGAAAACGACAAGGATCGTCTCGTTTCGACAGCGAAACAAAACGATGTTTCACTTGTCATTTTACCTGTTCCACTGACACGAATGGCAACTCGTTCAACTCGCGTTGCTCAGCAGTCGAGTCACGCAGCGAAGAAAGCCGCGGGGACAAATCGTCGTCCATACACGAGCATCGATTCGAAAGTGATTTCGTCGCGAGGTAAACTTCGTCGAGTCGAGCCGATTTTTCAAACGTTCCGACTCGGTTCGATTCCCGCGAAACTTTTATTCGTCCAACGAACGAAACGTTTCGATTATTGCATAATTTAACGATTCCACGGTCCTGTGGATTTACACGCGGCCTTTTCAAAGATTCGTTATTCGCGACGGCTATTTTCGACGAGAACGCGCGAGGTTATCGCCCTCGACGCGATTTAACCCGTTAACCCATTTTCGGCACTTGGACAATGCTGATTAACATTAACAGTTACACGTGCTCGCGTGCGTCTACGCGTGGTTGTGTGCGCGCATCTGCGACGCACGTGTTTCCACCAACAATTTTGTTGTTTCGATCGACGGTCCCGTTACGCGTCAGCCACACGCTCGAGATCGGTTCGAAAGTTGGTTGACACTGACTCGAACCGAAATAATCGAACAACCGAGCGTGAAGTGTAAACGCGTAAACATCGTTAGACTTTTGTCCGAAATTTTCACTAACGCTAAAACTGCCAGCGATTGGAACGCAATAATTTCCATCAGAGATGTCAAAGTAAAAAAAAAGGGAAAATTTATTTTACGAAAAATCATTTTAAATCATTTAAAAATACACTGTTTCACGTCTGTAAAACGTCCAATAAAAATTGGTAACTTTTGACGATTCTGGTAGTTCTAGTGTTAACACGAAGTATCTCTATTAACGACTAACGCTTATCAAAAGGCAACAGTACGCCACTGAATAAATACTGAGCACCTAAGTAATTTTCTAGCTCGTTACGCTTGGTGGCAGGGAGTCGCGAGGGTGCCAAGTATATATTCACGTCCTCGTCCTCTTCGTTATCCTGTAGCTAGCGTACGCGGTGTTGGTGGTCCTTGGCACTTTAGGGGTGAGGTTCTTGCGCGTACAATCCGCTTCGTCGATTCAGAACCATTGTTCTCGATTATTTATACATCGATTGTCCTCCATTGAATTTATTCTCTCAACCCTCTCAGACAGTTTTTGACAGACAATTATATTTCTTCTTTGCACACGCGTTTGTTCTTTACAGTTTCAAGTTATTCCAGTATAGTTCCGGAGTAATAATTGCCTTTCTTCTTTTTTTATATACTCGAACAACCCAGTCGCCATCGTTCGAGGGTTAACGATAATATAATCGTCAGATATTATAATCGGTCATTAGCCTCTGAATCCACGGAGCGGAATATTATCACGTGTCGTTCAAGGACACCGAACGTGCAACCTCTGAATAATCTTGAAGGTATACGTGTCAGGTCATCGAATGGAATGGAACAGTTATCATCGACTCGAGGACATCCACGGGTACATGGATTACCTCGCTGAGACTTTCCCCGACGTTTGCTCTGTGGTCAGCATTGGTAATTCTGTTGAGGGAAGACCTCTTAAGGTATGACAAAACGCTCGTTTAACTGCGTACTTGGAACGAACGATTTATCTAAAGTGATTACTCCTTCGTCTCTCGAGATCTATAAAAGTATCTCGACTCGGTGTTTTCAAATTGGAAAATTATGAGGAGACGTATGCATAAGCAATTGACGAGTCAGAAGTAACTGAATAAAAAATGGAGTAGAGTTATTTCAGAATTGAGGGAAAAGATGCAGGAGCGAGTTTGAAGAAGGGAAATAATTTATGACACGCTATATGACAGGTTATAAGAATCAGCAACGGAAAGGCGAACGCGCCAGCGTTGTGGATCGACGGCGGGATCCACGCTCGAGAATGGATCTCCCCGGCAGCGGTGACTTACATCATTAATCACTTGGTCGAAAATAGCGAGGACCTCGAGGCTGACTACTATATTCTTCCGGTGGCGAATCCTGACGGGTATATATATTTTTACCTGCGTTAGAACGTCTCGCGTATTCTCGCCAACGTCAATCGTGTTATCATCGGGATTTTCTAGGTACGAGTACACGTTTACGAGAGATCGTTTATGGAGAAAGAACAGGAAACGGTCTGTCGGTAGCCCGTGCACCGGTGTCGATCTCAACCGAAACTTTGGTTATCGATGGGGTGGCTTGGGAACTAGCAAGGACCCTTGTCGTGAAATATACGCTGGCTCGGGGCCGTTCTCCGAACCGGAAACCAACGCCATTCGATACTTCTTCGAAGCTAGTGCTGCTAACTTTAAAGTTAGTTTGATTTTCACTTTGCGTCGTTCGTCTGTCGCAGTTAATTTTTATCATTTTCTGACAATTCTTCGTTCTAACGTTGACGAGCCTGATGAACAATGAATCGAGAAACGAATTTAATCTGGACGAAACGATCCTGGCGAAACTTTAATAACACCTTGAAGAACCAATTCTATCCAAGTTCAATTAGTAAATTTTACTTTTGTTCCCTAGGCGTATCTGACGTTTCACAGCTACGGCCAGTACATTCTGTATCCATGGGGCTACGACAAACGCGTCCCGCCCGATTACGCCGATCTCGAAATGGTTGGCAAGCAAGTGGCAGCGGCGATAAGGAAAGCAGGGGGCGCTAACAGCGTTTACACGGTTGGAAACAGCGCTACCACGCTTTACGCAGCTTCCGGCGGCTCGGACGACTGGGCGAAAGCTATTTTGAAAATAAAGTACGCTTACACGATAGAGCTGAGAGACACTGGGAAGTACGGTTTCGTTTTGCCAGCACGTTACATAACACCGACAGCTAAGGAAGCGTTGGCTGCGGTCATGGTCGTCACGGAAGCTTGCAAATCGTTGTAATTATTAAATCACGGCGTAATTGTACGACTATCGTCAATTGCTATCGACTGGCGATCGAGATGTACGTACGACGTATCTGTAATATTTAAACTGTAATTACTTAGCGGATAGGATACGAGCGGCGATTAACGAACGATTATTTATTGAATAAAACACGTTAACAATCATTTTTCCCTCGTACGTTTAAGAATGATTCAACATGATTATGGCGATCCACGTGATGAAGGCGGACACTCTGGTGTAGACGGACGGCGCGTTCTTCCCACCGCAGGGGAACAAACCCCACGAAACGATCCCCACTACTTCCGCTTCGCCGAAACCGTTCCTCGTCACTAGCGGCCCCCCGGAATCGCCCTGAAAGCAAAAAGCGTCGGAAAATTTTTTTCTTACGAATTTGAAACTTGGACAATTTGCGTCGTAGGAAGATCGGGGAGAATTGGAAAACTCGTGGGATCGGGGGATTCGAGGCTTCACACGCTCGGAAGATCGAAGCGAGTTAGAAGCGCGAGAACTCGAGAATTTGAAAGCTCGAGAAGGCTGAGAAGATTGAAATTTCGACGATTCGAATGGAGGATGTTGAAGCTCGCGGGGAACGGGGCTCGATTAACCGTGGCAATCGTGCGTTCGATATTGTTGAAAAGTACTTTGCAAGCGGACAAACTGCCGTTCAAAGGGCCTGTGCAGATATTCGTCGGGTGCAGAGGATTCTTCTCCTTCAGTTTCAACGACCTCGCTATCGCTCTTTTGCACACGTCGTAGTCGATGATAGGCAGCACCGCTGCCTGAAGGTTTCCCGGCTTCTCGTGGACACGAGTCCTGCCGATGCTTCCCCAGCCGGTTAACATCGCTTCACCGTCGGGGATCGTGTTCGGATATGGCAACGAGACGGTAGAGACGAAAGGATTTAACAGAAATGGCCGCTCCGCTTCCATCAATGCGATGTCGTACGGTCCCACTCTCCTGAAATTGAAACAAACGAATTAATATTAATTTGACGCCTTTGATCGGACACGATTGACATTGTTTCACACGTTACGCCTCGGAATATCTTAAAGGGTTTTAGGAGTAGTATCTGTGTTATCTACATATTTATATATTTTTATTTACAATTCTTTATTATGATTATGGCGAGGATGCTGGAAGGATATAGAGGATTTGGGTTAGGTGAGGAAAGGTTATGCGTTTCGTCTCAGAGTCACTGCCTAGACTCATCCCAGTGGGGGCTGATGGCAGCAACTACTTACCCCAGACACTTGTCATAACTACTCGCTAGGCTGGACGGTCACCCATCCTAACGGTGTTTCGCACTCTGTTTGCTCAACGTTGAATATCGCTAGACTTCGACGCTAGGCGCACAGCCACTTGCGGCTTGTACGAGTCGGTGTTCGAGACTCGTACTCGAGGCGCTATAGGCCGCTACAATCTTACGTCTATTTTTCCTCGAGCGAAACTCACCCATCGTACCGCGGATGGACGAACACTCTGTTCACTAGTCTGCTTTGCTCCGTTTCTTCGAGAACGTCCAATTTGTACTTCCCTGCGAAAACGTGGAACTCTCCAACGGGCGGTGCCAGAGTTTTGCAGTGTCCGGCAGTCAAAACCCATCCAGCTGTTACCAAACTACCGCCGCAGATGTGTCTCGATGGGATTTTTCGCGCTGGATCGCCCCAGTGCACCGAGACTTGCCACGGATGCAACCCTTTCTCCGCGTCTTTCCCGCCAACGATCCTCGTTGGCCTCTGCGCCAGCATCGCCACGCTCGTGATCATCTCTGCGTCGAAACGAAAGAAAGACGCGATTCAGATAAGATTAGCGTCGTCTACTTACTGGCAGGCGCAAACTAATGAACGTGCTCTTCCCTCACCGTCCATTTCAACGCACAGCGCGAGGTTAACGTGAAGGATTATTAACAATCTTCTGAGAATGTGATGAACTGTCCTCATCTCTTCCACGCGATTGTTCCCTCCTCGAGGAATCGTGATCGAATGGTGAGTTTCAGGAATTCCGCGATCGCGGAAGAACAACATCACATTGGAAGAGGAACCGGAATCTTTCTTTCTATATCCAGCTCAGAGAACTAGTTTCATTTTCACCGTGGACACTTCTTATGGCGTTCATCGATGAAGCTGAGGTCTTGGTTCTAGCACCTGTGGTATTTCGCTTATGGGAGTTTTGATCTCGCAAGCGAGCACTCCTAAGGAAGCTGTCAAATGTTTGGTTAGTTGACTCTACTTTAGACAATTTGCCCATTCTACTTTTAGTTTTGTTCACGCACTTATGTCCCACTGTTACATTCTCTTCGCTGTTTTACATATGAATTTATTTATTATTTCTAACAACTGATATTTCGTGGGGCGGTGTCTCTAAGGAAACTGTCAAGCTTGAATTATTTATTTCTTCATAAACTTACATTACATAACTTACATTGAGCATTTACATTTTACTGTTTCTTTTTATACTTTTTGTACACTCGTACATGACTTTTTGGCACATTTATTCACTAGTTCGTAGCTATGATGTTGTTAATCCAATTGACGAATGAATACACGTTGGTGTATACTGATGGTGCAGCCACGGTTGCACAAGGAATAAGTCCCCAGGCATAGATCCCGACGAGCTCAGGGATGGACGTCGCGTTCGCGACCAACGGACTTCCAGAATCACTCTTAAATAATAAATAAAATTCGTCGACAATCGAGCAACAAACATCTTCACTTGAATATCGAATTCAACCAAAAATCAATTCGTTCACAAAGATTCTCGCAAATATCCGTATAATAAATGGTTTTAGGTTCACCACGAACGAACTTTTAGTTCGGACGAACGTGTTCGATTACTCACACTACAGGCTGACAAGCTGTCGGTGAGCGGCCCGGTGCAAATGATCCTCGAATCTATAGGTGATGAGCCAGTAATGCTGTCTATGGTCTGTTTGCAAGTCAAGTAATCGACGATTGGCAACTCGGCAACTTGAAGCCTGTCAGACAAAACTGGAGTAATAGCTTTCAACGTTGATGCCCAACCAGTTAGGGTTACTATCGTGTTTCTCACTACCAACGATTGCGGAAGATTAATCGTTCTAACTGCGCTGGTCAGTCTCAAAGGTTTCGCAAGCTTCAACAACGCGATGTCATACGGAGCTATGTCCCTGAAATTTTCACAAATGTGTGTCAAGATGAAGCACAATCAGAGAAATTTCTAGTGAATTCGAATGCAATTAAGGAATCGACTCGCTTACTAATTATTGTACTTCTTGTCACCGAGTCATTATTTCCTTACACGTCGAGATTAAATAGAAGAATTGTTGTTGAAGAAGATAAAATATAAAGTGACTAGGAATAGTTTGTAAATTTATAAAAAAACAGGTGTCAAGTAGGACGCGTCATTACCCGATATAATTATCGTGTATAATGGACTTTGCGACCTGAATCGTTTGTTCATTACTTTCCACCGCTCTCAGGTTGTGCTTTCCAGTTTTAACGACGAAATCACCGTAAGCTGGAACAGCTAGAACACAGTGTCCGGCCGTGACTATCCATTGAGTGCTGAGAATAGCTCCGCTGCAGAAGTGAGTGTAGCCAGACGAAGAGTATCCCCATTGCAAGGAGACTTGCCACGGATATTGCCCTGGGTTAGATTCATGTCCTGCGACTGTACTCCCGTTAAACAGTGGCACGACATAACCGCGATACGGTTTCGCTGTAAGTGGAAAGAAATCGTTCAATTTTAAAAACAAAGTTTAAGTTTTCTTCTAAACGTTAATTAATTTTTTTTTACGGAACCTTCGAAGAATCTTCGGCGATTATCACTGATCTACGTTGAAAGTTCACTTACCATTGACAGTGGCTGCGAGTAGGGCGACGAAAATGACCACTTTCAGAGACATTTTGACGATTTACTGCGTTTCCTTTCGATCAAAGAATATATACGGACGTCGTTATCAAGTACGTTACACAAGAAAACAAGAACATATAATTATGAGGATTAAAAGTTTTATCAGAAATTAATTTTCTTTGAACGGTCGTTTTATCAGTTTTGCGCACGGCAGAGATCTTTCTGATTGTGAAACGGATGTCAGATAACGATATAGTGTATGAACTGCATTCGAGTAAATAAACTTTTGCCAAACTGTTATATCAATATGGGGATATAGGAATATCATTGCAATTCTAATATAAAAGTTTCAATTGTGCAAAATATTTGTCTCCTTTCTCAATGCTTTGTAAGAAATTTTACTGACAATTGCAGATCAACCGCGTTAATTACGATTATCGACAGAACACGTGGATTTTGAAATATTATTTTCTTATATTCTTTTCACTATAATGACGCTTTATTAAAAATTTTAATTTTTATCTTCATGCTCTTGTACAATAAAGGAGAATTGAAATGATCATGAATCTTGTACATTCTCATTCCTGCTGCTTTCGTTATAATCATTCCCTTGATTTCGTCATCTTGACATGTTTAGATTGATTCGTGTATAATCATCAAATATTTCGACACTTGTACCTACAATCTGTCATACATTCACGAGAAATTTGTGATTTGTAATCGTTTCTTAACGATCGTTACATCTCGCAAACAAGGTTGGATTAAATTCAATAATTTGCGGTTTGAAAAATCAATTTTCCTTTAATTTCTTTAATAAAAAAAAATGTATATATTTTACAGGGTATTTTTTTGATATTATTTACTTATTTTTTTTTTTTTTGGCTTTGTTTTGGTTTTATTTGTTCTCAACATAGTGAGGAGGAAATTGTTGTCGAATATTCGAGGAGAACCGAGAGCACCGGGTCGAAACGAAATTTATTTCAGTTGGGAGTGGATCCAGTCAATGTAGGACGAGACACGCGTGTACACGGAAGGCATGTGGCTAGATCCACATGGCATCATACCCCATGAAACGATACCGACTTGTACATGTTTTCCACCAACGTTTTGGGCGAGTGGGCCACCAGAGTCACCCTGCAAACAAATCAAAGAAATGCATCTATCTTTTGTTGAAAAAGAAAAACTTTGGTAACTCTCTTTCTCTCTCTCTCTCTCTTCACACGCGACCATTTGCTCATCTATTCTCTCTTTCAATCAAAAATGTTCAACCCCCCTTTCCACCTCCTGAGAAATTTTCGACTAATTTCTCAGTCTGCTTCATCATTTCTATTTTCATCCTCCATATCACTGCGATCATTCTGATCCTATTTCAAGAAAGTCGAACACAATTCCATTTTCACTAGCAAAAGTTAACCGAAAACCTTTGTAGTCGAACCTTTGTAGATTAATTAAGAAATAATAACGAGATACACTTACAGAGCAAGCAGACACTTCCTTGCCAGCGATTCCAGAGCAGACCTGGGTATCGAACAGTTCAGGTTTCTGTCCGGAGACAGGTTGAGACGTGAGCTGTTTGTAACAGTCGGCGTTATCGAGGATGGGTACGACAGCCTTTTGAAGAACGTTCGGCATGCTAGGAAAAATGGACTTCGAGGTTGATCCCCATCCGGAAAGAACAGCTTGGCCAGTTTGTTTTTGTCCTTGCGTAGGCAGGCTGACGGGTTGGACCGCGCTGTTCAGTTTCAAAGGAGTGCTCAGGAACATCAGAGCAATGTCGTGTTGCGCGACACCACTATGAAATCAGAAAAGGAATTTATGTCAGTTGGACGAGCGATATGAAAGTTTATTTGCTTCAAAAATAGTCGGTCGATCGAAACGTTTCTTCCCACTCGTCTCTTATCTCATCTCGCTATTGAAACATAGAACATTCCGAAAATAGATTGACGAACGAGTAGAAGATAAGACGAAGAAAGTCTTTCAGTTCACTTTTTAAGAATTTTTTAAAATTGGAAAGTATCGCAGAGACAGAGAGAGAACAGGAAGGTCAGTGTCGTGAAACTTTATTTCCTCAATTGTTGTAATTATAGTAAAATAACAAAATGACAAATAAATGAAATAAGTTATATAAAAGATATATATATATATATATATATATTTATATACATGAATGTTTGAAAGTAATTGAAGAAAGATGATCTTTCAAAGAATTCCAAAGGTGGCTAATTAATAATTCTCAATTAATTACTTACCCTTTGTATCCGCTGTGAACGACGCTTCTGGCAACATCCACTACTTGTTGAGTGGATTCCTCCACGTTCAATTGGTATTTACCAACGACGACTCTGACTTTTCTGTTATTCAAGATACAATGGCCAGCGGTTAAGATAGTCCTTTCGTTCAGGATGGAACCACCGCACGCGTGGCTGAATTTAACTAGGGGTGGCTGTCCATATTGGATGGAAACTTGGTACGGGAATTCGCCTCGGTTGGCCGCGACACCATCGGTGATACGGGGATGTAGGTTGCCGGTGGGGACGGCCCAGCAAACTGTAAAATATTTAATGTAAGTCAATATTTAAATAGTGCGAGTAGTCCACGTAATTGGAACAGGTTATATCTCGAATTTTTTTTTTTTGGTAAGAGATAAGAAGAAATTGTAGACGACAGAGTTGAACCGCTCTTGTTACCATCATCAACGGTGAAACCTGTTTAAATGTCGCTTAAATTTTTAAAAGCGTGTATTCGTCTTTGCTCTGACTGACTCATCTTCTCATTCTACTTAAAAAAAAAAAAAAAAAGAAGAAAAGTATCACGATAATGCGAGTTTAGAAGATATTATCGACTTTTATTTTAATATTAATTTTCATTTAATTTTATTTCGACATTTTATTTCAATGTTATTTAATTTTTAATTACATTTAATTATTTAACTTTTAATTAATTATATCGACTTTGTTCATTTTAATCCTAACAACTCTTGCAAATATTAAATAGTCGAAACGTTTTCTATCAATCGTGCTTGGACCAAGTCACTTTAACTCTTTCGTAATTACTTCAGTTCTGTAATCGTCATTACACTTTCAAAAAACATTGTTACCTTCTTCATCCTCAACATTTTCTTTATATTTTTCTTCGAATTGCAACTAAAAACTTGTCCCTCTTCTAACTGTCCCAGTAATTTCTAATTGCCAAAATCATTTCTAATGTTTTGCAAGAATTTAAAAAAGAGAAAAAGAAAGAAATGTAGTTTGTACATCTTGGTCAAATAAGATAAATAAGAATCGAGGTACAGTTCGCTTACCCTGGAGCACGAGAAGAGAGGCAAGAATACTCTTGATGAACATGGTTGTATGGCTGTCAGGGTACAACTTGAGAAGTTTCTTGGAAATAACGATTTATATACGACACTGCAGATTAATATCTGGTGATAATTCTAAATTGTAATCGATAACGGATCCACTCGATGTTATTTTTATATAAGGCGTGTTTTCTTTAAATGAAGTGTACACTTCTGACGAATACATTGATTATTGCTAAATCTCGATCGCACATTTTTGCAAGGTTACCTCCTTCCGTATTTCTACCCTTATCTTCTCTCATTGATATTTTCCTCTTTTTCATTAGACACAGATTGATAACAGCTCATCATTGTCTCGTAAGCGGTTAATATCGAGATTGAGTGTTTCAATTGTCAAGAAATTGTCGTACATACATTGGATACGATAGAAAAATCAATTAGTAATCAAAATCCTGGCGTGTGTGTTATCAAGTGAATCACAATGTAGCTTCTTTCAAATTCATTTATTTGCTCATTCATTTCCCTTTACAGCTTGCCAAACCCCATCCAATGCACATTACACTTTACATGAATCATTTCATCTTGATCGAATCTTGTACTGTGACTCTCGCACTTTAAAGTGTACTTTAACGTGCACTTTACACTATTTACATGTCATTGTTAAAATTCGCACGCAATTAGCTACTATACGAGATATATATATATATATAACAAAGGTCGTGTATAAAATCGAAAATGACAAAACTCTGCCATTAAGTTTCAAAGTTCGAGTGTAGTATTTCGATTTTCTCGATCGACGCACTTCAGATAATTTTCGTAATAGAAAGCAATTCGAGATTATCTCCGGTCTCGACCGATACTGCGCTTATCGGGCCGAATTATCTCCAATTATCAGACAGATTCTTTCGTCGATACTGATTGAAAAATCTCTCAAGCCGTTGCAAATACACAACCAGCTGATAATTTCGCTCGTTTGAAATCGATTTCAGGCGTTTCAATTGACTAGACGGGCGATCGTTCTTACTCCTGCCCAAATTTCGCGAGCGGTCGGCACGATCTGCGACGCTGGCAGTAGAAACCCGTACCTGCCGCGATCTCGAAGTTCCAGCGTGTAGGCGTATTTTATCCCGGCTACACCCTTGGCCCAGTCGTCGGAAGCACCTGAGATTTACCAAGTATTGCATTAGAGTCGAGCATATTCGAATTTTTTTCACGCGCGGTGGCTCACGAAAATGTTCGAACGTTAGTGAAAGTCGTTTACAAATGGAATCTTGGACGCTGTACGAAACACTTTGAGAATCTTCTTGGAATTGAAAAGGACAGCATTATTAGATAAACGGATGTAACAATTTTTTTTTAAAGCAGGTATTAATAATACCTTCGTGAGCCACAGCACAGATTTTAGTTTGTTATACGAATAAATTCAAAGTTCTGTAATCGTCGAATCGTTGGTTCAAATCTACGCTTTGCAATTTCAGAAGAGAAGAGAATACTAACGTCATCATTGAAATTCACATTCGATACGATTCAATATTCGACGATAGTAAATTCAATACAAATAACTGTTTCTATGAATACGACCGTCATTCTCGTTCCCATATCTTAAAAACTGATTTCATCTTGCCTCACAGTAATTGATGTTCAATAGTCAGCTTATCAGGCTACTTGTCGGCTTAATTAATTTACCAGCACGTGAGAGGAGCGTGCTTCGTGCCTCCTTAATTGTCGAAAACGATAGCGATCGTTTGTTTTCTCTGTTTGTTTAATATTTTATTTTCGTAGTATGGTACCTGAAGTTGGATACAACAAATCGGCCGATGGGCCAACTTGATAATCGGTCCCGTGTATCTTCGTGACTGCTCCAATCGCTTTCTTAGCTACGCTCGCTAATTCGGAATAATCTGACGGTTTCGTGTACGTGTATCCCCATGGCACTAGCCACATCTGCGAGTACGAGTGCAACGTCAGATAAACCCTAAAAGCATCATCACCATACGCTGTCCGTCAAGTATCGATTAAATTGAATGAATCTCTGCTAAAAAGTTTGCAAAAGTGGATACGTGAAATTTTCAAAGACATATTCCTTTTTTTTTTTTTTTTTGCGAGGACTTGTATTTCTACATTCTATGCGAACAAGATACGACTATTCAATTTTATCAAATGACAGATTTGTTTTTAAAAGAATAAAAGAATAAATTCTATCATCGAACGTGTGCAGAGTTTCGAAAATTGCTACCTCTCGACACGCAGTTTGAGAAATTAATTAATAATTTTTTTTTTTTTATATATAGATTACCTGATGTTCTTTTTATTTGCTAAAATATAATCGGCCATTGCCTTCGTTTCCGGTTCGGAGAACGCGCGTGGACCGGCGTAAGTCTCGTGGCATGGGTCCAAACTCGCGCCACCACCCTCCACCTCGCCCCAATGGTAGTCGAAGTTTCTATTCGGATCGACACCCTCGCACTTACCCCACAGCCACCTCGTATAATGATTCACCAGCTGAAGAAAGCTGAAATGAAATTCTCACTTTGTACAAGCGTCGATGGCTTCTTCCCTCTTCGTTTCAACAAACACATAAATAACCCTCGCCCGAAGGGTTAAGGAACGAGAACGAATAAGGACAGAAGATCCCGATCGTACCGACTGTCGTCTTGATCCTCTGCGTGATTGCTCCTCGTTTTCCTCCACAATCTGTCGCCGGTGTGACTGAACTCGTAGCCATCCGGATTTACGACCGGCAGGATCATCCAGTCAGTATTGTCGAGCAGTTTAGCATAACTCGAGTTCTTCTCGACCAACTGGCTGACGATGTAGGTCGCCACAGCGGAGCCGATCCATTCGCGTGCGTGCATGCCTGCCGAATGTGAGAACAATTCGAAAGAGAGAGAGAGAGAGAGAGAACAAAAAAAAATGCCCAGGATAACGGGACAGGATCACGTGAAACGCGCCGAGAATGGAAATTCTAGGCTCATCAAAAGATACATCGAGACGACGAATTTAGAAAAAGAAGCGGTTCATCGATTTTAAATTTCCAACTATTTCCAGTTATTACGATATCATAGTTTTTTCTTTCTGAAATTTATACCCAATAGTTTTTACGATTCTTGGAACTATCCAAATAAAGTTGCAAACGAGCGAGATTTGGTAAGAGACCGTTTCCATCAACGAAACAATTCTATTCTTAATTTAACGCTGATTTAACATCGGTGCATGTTCATTTCGTTCGATTAGAAACGAGAGACACACGTTTGGGAATAACCGTTCTCACCAGTTGTGAAGATACGGATCCGATCGATACGATCTTTACACTTTTCTGAGTAAAGTGTCTGATGCAACTTCTACTGGATTTACGGCAAACAAACGAGCTGATACGATTATCAATTATCACGTTTAATATCACGCACTCGAAGATAGAATTCATTGCAAAGGAATCAACTGTCTCTGAATTCCAGAAATGTTTCTTTTACAGCTTTACAGCTTTATTATTCAATCGCTATAACATTTTACTTTGCATCGATTAATAATGTTACAACATCGTTTGTACGTACTATGCTTCCAGAAAGATCCGGCTCCAGAAAGATGTGAAAAAAAAAAAATTAGAATATATCAGAATATAATTCGACTATAGTTCAACTGATCGAGAAGAAAATGTTAAGGAACAGAAACTCACCAGCATCTATCCAGATCGTTGGCTTAGCTTCGCCCCCTTTATTCGTTCCGGTTGAGATTTTTATCATCTTTATAGGTTGGCCTTCGTAACTGTGCCCTATAGTTATCACTTCAGCTATGCCTGGGTATCTGAATGCTAAATATTCCAAATATTTGACGATCTCTGGAAGAAACATCTCGACATTCATCTAGCCTGTTTTTATTAATAAACCAATAGAACATTTTTCTTGGAACTTTGCACGCATCTTTGAATGGTTGATACTTTGTTAGCCTTATCTCGAGTCGACATTGGAAACCGACCGACGTTCAAAAATGCGAATTTTATAGACAGCAACAGATAAATTGAGATATTTGTGTAGTGTTGAATAAATCTGTTACATAGAAGCGTATTTACCACCGTATCGATGATACCGTTTCCAAGTCATACTGTGTCCGTTAGTCGTCACGAGATCGTCGCGTTGCTCCTTTGTCATTTTTGGATTCTGATACGCTATAGTTTTCTATCAAAAAAAAAAAAAAAAAAAAAAAAAAAAGAAAGAAGCAATTAAAGAGTAAATTAAACTTATATTCTATTTAAATATTCTATCCGTGGTATCTCGGATACCTGGAGATCCGGTATCAGCACTTTGAAATCGATTCCTTTATCACTGAGGAATACTTTGAAGTCAGAGACAAGATCTGGTCCGACAACCACGTCTGTTGTTCTGAAATTTAACAGTTTTCAACAATCAGTCAATCAAATCACTTGGGAGACGTTAGTGCGAATAAAGGAACACGGACCTGTTGTACATTGGTTCGGTCCAGAATTTAACGTCTTCAGGTTCAGATTCCTTGAGCTCTTTCAGATCATTCACGTGTCCTTGCGAATTCGGATACAATCTGATCAGCTGATGATTCTTGTAGCTAACCCTGGACGATCGTGACCTGAAATTCTTCTCGGTGCCGATAATACTAGTGACAATGGAACCGATCCCTCTGGCTACCGCAGAGAACATCGACTCGACGAGATCCGTCAGAGAAAATCCTCTACTCTCGTTGTCGATCGTAAAGTCAGTCTCATTGTCAGCGATCTCTTCGTCCGTATACCTAAAAACAACATCCACGTCCGTCTACTTTTGTCTACTTTTATATCAACAAATTATCCACAAAATTTAGCTTCCATTTCTTTAAACATTCAAGCGAATTTCTGGGCGTTTAATCTCTTGCGCTGGGAATGACGTGAATCACGCACGTCGGGAACTTTTTGTCCCAAAATTGCAACATTTTCTCAGTTTTAAGTATATTTGAGTATAATCCAGGCAGAATAACTGATAAGTTTATTATACCTCTATAACAATTTCTATCCAGTGACGTACCGACGAGTTTAAAATGAAAAGAAAGCGACGAATTATTGTATACGGTTCGGTCACTCGTTATGGTCCGCAATCAGTTGCCAGCGCAAGTGGTTAAAGAAGATTCAAGCGTATTCGCCGGAACGAAAACATGCACAAACATCCATCATTGTAATAAAACTATAAAACTGCGTGATCGTCCATTTATTTGCACGCCGAACTCGCTGCAAGAGACAATGTCATTCCGAAGAACGAACCTCGTTGCTCGATTTCCTTCGTCGAACGACCCGTCGTCTCCTCCCGTGGACGAGCAATTGCAATTGGCCACGGTTGGGAATTCGAAATCGCCGCGCTGCGGTCGAGCAGCGGCTCGATTCGCCGCGATGATCGCTGATAAACCGACGAACACGATGCACAGGGTCGACTTGAAGTCGTCAGCCATGATCGGCCTGAATCAGGCCAGGATGTGCGATCGTCTCGGAGGCTTCTTGTTGACTGATCTCGCGGCTCGAGGCTGAAACCAGTTCTTTCGTCGTTGCTCGTACTGTGAAAAAAAAAAACCACAATTTCATCGCGAGCTACCTTACGGTCTCCTGTCTTACGGGATTTCTGTATGGTATTCAGTACTCGACTTCCTCGTGGGAACTTCCAAGACCCGGCTTCGATAGTGGATCGAAGGTCCTGAGGTCAGTGCGAGGAATGTGATTTTATTGGCTAGTCCTCGACGTAGGGGAGCGTATTTAATGGTCGTGTATTTTATTCATTAGCGTTGGAGTTTTATTACGCTGCCCACGCGTCGGTGGTTTTTTTTTTTTCACCGTGACTTTATTTACCTAGTCGAAGAATTTATTCTCAATAATTCAGGACGATCTCAATCGCGACATTCTGAGGTATTCCATTTCTATTTTGGCACGGAAGAAGGATAAATGAATGAAGAATCCTATGGTTGTCTGTTTCTTGATACCGATTTGGTAGATGGAATGAGCAACGTTTAATATTTTTGAAATTGAGAAATTTTTTTTATCAACTGATCCTGAATTTTAATATTGCCTTGAATCTTAATATTCAAATGATTCGTTTCAATTCAGCGTTTAACTATTTCCGCAGAAGTTCGTTATAAATATCTTGCAAGTGTCACGAACTTTTCCAACGATTTGAACGCAAAATATAAAAGTCTTTTGCAGTTTTAGACGAAGAGTTTGAAAGAAATTGACGAAGAGAACAACTTTTGTTGCTTCGCAAGTCGCATCAAAGAAATGTATCGCAGGCAAGGGGAATCCGGTTCTTTGAAGAGACACGTCCCATCATTTTTTTTTTTTTCTTTACGACGTGTCTCATTACAATCTAATCTGTTAACGGTGATGGACAAACAATTTCCTATTTGCTATAGTTGTCCGTTCGCTGAATTCTGCTACGGGCGAACGAAACACGCGAAGTTACAAAGAAAATCGTCAATTTCATTTTCTAGAAAGTTTTCCTTTCGTTCATTTTGTGGCGTGTTCTTGAATCGATTAGAGAAAACGTGGATTTCTGTTTGTCAGGTCTGACGGATTATCCTACTTTTCAAGCAACGTTGCTCTAATCTATTTGCGATTACTCAAGAAGAATTTTACTGGGGAAGAAGGGAATGTGGACGAGCAAGAAATTGATCTCCTCCCTCGTCGAGATAGTTCTAAAATTGTTGTATCTGAAAATTGGAGAAAGAATGGATCATCCAACAATTGCGCTGCGAATATGGTTTTTATTATCGTTACAACTATAAGAGGCACACCGTTCCGGCGTGCAGCGATACAATTATTCCGTGAACGTACGTAATGATAGAGCGTAAATAAGTAATAATAATTAATAACAATTATAATAATGACTGGTGTTAAATTAATGTTACTCTGTTAGTCAGCTTTTTCCACGTGTACGAAAAAAAAAAAGAAAAAAAAAAATTGAAACATATAAAGAGACGAGACAACGAAGAATAAGACAGAGGAGACGCCGAGAAGAAAGATCGGATGATTTTTGCATTTACCCTCTTTCTTTCGCAAAGATCGGGATACCTATATATCGAATTCTCTGTTCGTTCGAGTATACACATCGAATTTTGACTAGCACACAGTTTTGTCCGACGAAAACCTCTCTCAATCTCCAACCGTTCTCCAGTTATCTCGACAGACAGATAAGACTCGGTTGGAACGACGTACAGAGGAGGCTTCGTGAGAAAGAACCCGACCGATCTTCTCGATTTTTGTTAAAAAAACAGCGTGAAAAAGTAAACGAAGGGGAAAGAAAGGAAATTGTCGCGACGTCGAGGATACGATAAACGTTCTTCCCTCCCTTCTCTGTTTTCTTTTATCGTAGATCCTCTCGCGGCACGGTATTGTCGCAATTTATATATAACACTTCATTCGCAATAATTGACTGCATATCGTCGTCCTTGCCGATCGCCTCCGTTCGACGAACGACGAACGTGGCTCGCGGAGGACGAGTAAATGGCAAGAATCTACGGGGATTCGTCAAACAAAATGTGATGTTTCGTTTCGGTACGCTACTCCTCTCCGAGTATCGTTTATATCTCTGTTTCGTCACGTTGACGCGTCGAAGAGTCGATTCGTTCTCCCTTCCTCAGTTCGCTCGATTACCCTTTCATTCGCTCCCTCTTGAATCTTCATCCTCATCCATGCATTCGGCGAACAACTGAACCGATCCTCTTCCCGAGACGATTTTGCCTCGTACCTTCCCGCTCGACCTATTTACAGTTATTTATAGAACGTTTTACTCGCAACGTTTTACCATTCGAAACCGCTGCTGCCTTCTTCCGGAACATCGCCGTCACACAACGATACGCACACAGGCACGGCTCCGCAACGACGTAACATTCCCTTCGATAAACATTACTCGAGAGTCCCAAGTATAACGTGATTGATAACGTATTATATATAGATATTCAACTATTCTTCAGTTTGTGTTCTCCGCGCCTTCGTACATCTTTCTGCCGCGAATCGAGGTGCGTGCAAATATATACGTGCATACTAATTTCAGCAAATTCGCGCGCGTCGCTTCGAGTCTGCGCTTCGAATGCGCGACGATCCTCGACGAGATTCGCGCATGGAGCACGGTCGATGGCTCGTCAGCTATACCTACCAGCTATCGGTATACGTTCGCTTGGTATATCGTTTAATAATTTCCGCTGGAAGCAAAGTATAATCGTCCGTCGCAACGAATATACGAATATAATCGTTAATCGAAAACGAAAATTCCGTGCAACAGGTTGCTCTCTCTCCCTTTCCCTCTCTCCCTCTCTCTCTCTCTCTCTCTCTTTCTTTTTCTCTCTCTCTGTCTGTCTGTCTGTCTGTCTATCGGTGATGGTTTCGTGTAACTAATGTGCGGGACGATTGTCGATTGTTGCGGGACGTAAAAAACTGGTAGAAAATGGTTAATCATAGACGATCAATCGTGGCAATAATTCTTAAGACAAATCTCTGAGTGGTTCACCTAGAACGGGTAACACAACGGGGAAACGTTGCGATATCGCGTCTCTCGTACTTTGCTCCGAGTTGTATATTACTCTACTACTCTCTAAATGTTATAATAACCAGCAATAACGATCGTCATTAATAACATTCTCTTCTGTAACGCGCTGATCACCGACACCGAGGATGGAATCGAGTTTTCTCCCCCAATCCAACTTCGCATTGGACACCGCATCCACGCGTTTAGAACAATAACGATTCAACCTCTATCGTTAAACTTCTACGTGTATTTTTGCTTTAGAACGCTTCATGCTACTTCATGCTACTTCATGCTTCCGTAACAGACGAAGCTCGAGCTTCGACTCGCGTTGTCGTCCGTCGCGACGAATCGCTCTCGCCTCAGTTGCCATCCAGTCGGCCTTCCTTTCGACCGAGTTCCCAAGATGAAACCGTTAGTCGAGCATTCCGGTGGACGAATGCGTGCGACGAATTAAACGATTTACACGATGTTTGCCTTGGCTATGGAGTTGCCCATCATGACCTTGTTCACGAAATTCACTATGGCGGTGGCTGGCTGCTCTGGTTCCAGCTCGGCGAACACGTGGCACTGGTTGTCCGATTTGTGCGCCGGCTTTCTCGCCACGAATCCGAAGCATCGGCTGAAAAAGTGAGCAAACATTTTTAGAGACCAGCTCGTCAGTTGCTAGATTGACATCAGATATTATCGTCACTTTATTATCTAATCAGTCGATTTGATTAAATTTCGACTTTTGAATTAATTCAGCTTCGAAGAACGCATTCCCTTCTTTCTTCTTTCTTTCTTTTTAATTAAACTTGAACGTAGTGAACGAAACTAAGGTAAAGAAACTTTAATAAGTAAACCGAAGACTTCGACAAGCAAAAGTCTAAAATTCTAATTTAATCTAAAAATTTTACTGAGTTCTAGTAATTCAGTCTCCGAACGCGAGACAGGGGGGAGTGATTTTAGAAAACGTACTGGGCACTGAGCGGCCGGCCAGTTTCCTCGCTGGCAAAGTCCCAAGTGCGTTCCTCCGTGTCTAAGCCGCAGTAACTGATATTGTTCGTGGGGTAGTGCCTGCGGAAGAAAAGCTTCCGGGCGTTGTCCGTCAGAGTTATTCCCTGCGTCGAGACTTTGAAATGAACGATAGTCGCGGTGGGCAGTGGTTTCTGCTCGAACATCGTCGTGACTGCCTTCTTGATCGCTTGGGGACCCGTCAGCGACTCCGTATCCATGGTGAACAGGTACAGAACGTTGCAGGCTAGATACGAAAAACATTAAAAAAATCACAAACCGTGACGTAACGCACAGAGAAAATAGGATAAAATAGAAATTTTTTTCCAGCGGAGAGTGAAATTTTTCAAATTAATTACCAGCACCCTGAGCGAGCAGTTGCTGCGTGCTATTCGTCCCGGGTGAATCGAGAGCTCTGGCTGCAGCTTCCGGTTCTGGGAGCAACAGCTGGCAAGGCAGAGCCATCGCCATCAAGCTGTGTTGATACACCAACGCGGACAGCGAGCTGAAGACTGGCTCGTTGGCGCATCCCTTTAATCTGACGCCTCTGGAGGTAGGCTCGATCAGAAAGTGCCTAACCAGCTCGCTAGACGGGTCTTTGGGACTGCTTGGCGCACTTGGAGGTGGAGTTGCTACCTTCAGGGCGAGACCAAAGGCTCCTGGGAAGGAGTTGCTGTCTCGAACGACGAACGTTCCTGGCGCTGCATCCTTCAGCATCGAGATTGCTGGAAAATGAAGTCTTTTTTTGTTTCGATTTTCTTTTTTTAAGAAGAATGCCATTTACTGGACTCTGATTCAATCGAATTTACGTGAATTTCATCTGGGATACATTACGACTCTGTTAAAGAGAGAGTTAAAGAAATAGAATCCAAGCAGAGATTTGTGCTCTCCGTTGTACGAAAGATTGATCAAGAACGAAAGTCGATATCTTCGCGATTTTTATCGCCAAGAGAGAAGTTTGAACGAAGCGCATACCTTGCTCCCGAGAGATATTCGGCTTGTACCAGATTCTGCTGGTGTCGCGGACAAACTTCACGTTGGCATCGGCCACTTCTTGCGGCTCGGTGTTCGAGTGCACGCTGGACCGTCTCGAACCGTAATACTGGACCTGAGGGGATGACTGGCCACCGCTATTTATGGATGTATACGACGTGGCGCTCTAAAAAAGAAAAGAAAAACCAATCCGATAATACCCTCGTCTCAGAGACAGATAACAAACGATTAAAAAGAAAATTAATTCGCAAATTCGTTTCGCGATACTTTTTACCGCACGTACCTTGGGACTTTGGGCAAATTCAATGTGAGTCGGAGTACCAGGGCTGCGCGAGACAGCTTGCGATTGTTGCATCGTCGGCTCGTTTATCGGAGAAACAGATCGGTCCTTGCTACAAGGAAGCAATCACACGCATCGTTACAATGTGCATTTCGAGGTGGCATCGTTTTACTCCGCGTGCAGGCAGACGCGTGATTTTGTTTGTGTGTGTACACATTTTTGTGTGTTGTGTCAGGTGATTCGTGCAGGGTGATATGGTGAGAGAGCGTTGGAAACGTGGTACACATACAAGAACGAAGAAAAGATCGAGGGCCAGATAGGAGGAGTATTCGATAAAGGAAACACAGGCAGAAAGAAAGAGATTGCACGAATATGTCCGGCGACTTACGATCCTTCTTTTTTTTTTTTTTTATCCTACTAACAATTCACACACACACGTCTATGTACACGGACGACTGTCAAAGGAAAGAATTCTTGTAACTGAGTGGACGATAGTGCGCGTGTTACTGTACATGTTAATTGGCGACATCGAACGTTTCCTCCTTTGTTTTTTCCTTTTTTTCTTTTCTTTTTTTTTTCATTATTAATAAGAAGCCAGTAATTATTACGCAAGTTTCCTGTGGCACACACAGTTCCCTTTTTTTTTTCTTTTTTCATTCCTTTTTTTTTTCACTTGGGCGATGCTTGTACATTCGACGTTGCATGACAGCATGGCAGTTTCAAAGTCCAAGATGCAAGAAGCTCGAGCTTTTGTTAGTCCGACAAGTGCAATATACACACACTCACACACGACGAACAATGCGTGTTCTTAGCTCTTCGTTTTTTCGTTCACGATGCTGATCTGCAAGACCTCGGTCGCTGCAACCGCGTCGAACTATTCTTCTATTAATCAAAGTTTTGCTATGCCAATCCCCTGACAGGAATTCTGATATTTCCACCGTGTTTATGTCGTCTTCGTAACCATAATAGTCGTATCGTTTATGAAGGAAAAATATCATCAGCAGGTTTGCTTCTTTGTAATTCCAACGATTAAAGAACGTGTATTCGACGATTTGTTCATGCTCTGTCCCGAACCGTGTCGCGGAGGCGTTCGAATGCTTTCAAATGTCACAATACGATGCAGTTGCAGCGGAGGTGTATCGACACAAACGGTTAGTGGCACGACATGAAACATTCACAACTCATCGGCGAAATCAACGCGTTCCCGTCGTCGGGGAACGCGAGTTCGTCACTTGCCACGCGTTCCAATTCTCTCAAATGGTAATATTACCTATAGTCGAACGACGCCGATTGGTTAGTGAGCGGCCATCGTTTGTTATGCGTTTGTTTAAGTGGCCCGCTTGCCGGGAAACTCAAGCGTCTAGAATCACGAATATCGTACTGCGTCATAATCATTGCTCATCGGCAATGTGCTTCGTCGAAAAGAAAATGAATTCATTCTTTCTATCCTCGATTAAAAAACTGAAAAATCCTGTTCTATTAAAAGAAAACAAAAAACAAAAACAAAAAAAAAAAAAAATGAAATTCAACAGCCAGCGTCAGTTTATCTTTCTACATCTCCTGCATTTGTTAAAATGAAAATTTTGTATAAATTCGAAAAGTAGACACTGATCGACCAGATTCAATTGATCACGGCAGATAATGGATACAAATTACTATTGGATTCGATTTTCATCGTGAAATCGACCCTTTCTCGGAATTCAATTATTGTTTGTTATCAGCGAATAAAACACGACAACTTTTTGAGAAGATAAAGTAAATGGTTGCCCACCTCTGTGTCGTCGGACTCTTGGGTGGAAGTCCCGTCTCCTTCGAGACTTCTCTTCGTTCCTCGATGTAGATCGTTCGTTCGCTGCCGTAATTCCCGACGTTGTTGTTGTTGTTCCCGGTCTGCTCCGCGTTGTTCATATTGTTGTTGTTGTTGTTGACGTTGTAGGTGGCGTTGGTGCTGTAGGAGCGATCAGCCGCAAACGTAACCGTCGGCGAGGAGTTGTTCACGTACGGGGTACGAGGGTGCACCGGGAACGCCGGCGTTTGCGGCCTCGACGCGCTGCTGACCACCGCACTTCCGGGACTGACGCTCCTCTCGGTCCACGATGAAGCCGAGTCATTGTGCGACTGCAAATTTTCATCGACTTTCCACCCTCTGTTTGCACGGCACCGCGTTATTGAAGACGAACGTACGCACGAACTGACGCAAAAGTCGCACGCACGGTCGCAAAAGCGAGGCGTTTTCACATAGCCACAGAATAAACTATGATTCGAGGACATTTCGACCCTTTTCTGTATTCGACGAGACACTCCGCTCGATCGAGACAAACTTCGGACAAATTAAAAATTCGCTTCTCAAAAGTACATGAATTTCGATTGAAATTTGATTTCGTTCCAAGCAAGTGAATGAAATTTCACCTGCAGATATCAAATGCTAAACCGCGTTGGTTTATTTCACAAATATCCAACAGAAACACGTGAGAAACGTGTCGTCCATACGTCTCTGAAAAAGGGTTGAACCTCTCACTGTTAAGAAAAAAAAAAAAAAAAAAAAAAAGGACTAAACAACGAAATGAGACAACGAAAGCGCACACAGATGAACACGTCGCAAAGAATAAAAGAGAAAAAAAGAAAAAAAAAAGAAAAACGCTACTTGAATGCAAATCGAGCTACAACGAGGATTCCTGCGGGAGGAGGCTGGACAAACCTGGGTGCAATTCTGCCATGCTTTGGGCGACTGGTTAGGGGAGCAATTAGTGCTGCTAGTGTTAACAATGTTGCTCCTCGCAGTTGTCGCGGTTGCTGCGTTGATGCTCGCGTGATGATGATCATTCGTGTCTGACTTGGCGTTGTTAGTCATCGATTGGGGCGAGTAGGTGGGCGAAATCTCAGCCAGTGATTGAATTAGGCTCACGAGAGGGTCCGCGCTTGTCCGCGCGTTCGACTGCTGATCGACCATGGTCAACAGTCCCGCGTCCACGTGGTCGGTGCTTCTGTCGTTGCTGGTCACCGTGGTTCTGCTGACGCTCTGGCAAGCGACGACGCGATTCCGCGACTCTGGCCGAGAGTTTCGCGCCAGAGTCGAGACGAAATTCTGACCGATCGATTGTTTCTGGTCCGTGTGGCTGTTGCTGGCGGCCGTCAGCTGCTGTTGCTGTTGCTGTTGCTGCTGCAGCTGCCGGTGCTCGCGCAACAGAGCGTCAGCGCGGGCAAAGCTATCGCTACGGGACTCTGGCCGCGGCGGTTGAGGCTTGTCCGTGTTAATGAACGTTGTTTGTTGTTGCATTGCTAATCCTAAAGTTTGCGTGCTTACTAAGCCAGAGCGGGGGGATGTCGGAGGGCTCTGAAAAGCAAGCCAAGCGCTTCATGCCAGAGGGAGAGCTGGTCGTTTCAATCCTTTCCTACCGCACTCTGACTTTCTATTAATCGTCCGTGATCACCGTGATCCTTCGACAGTTGCTTTAGGATTAATCTTTAACTAATCGTCGGCGACTCCTTTGTTTTCTTTTGTTCTTTTTTTTTTTTTTTTAGATTGAAAGTCGGAAAAATTTCGCGAACGAAGTGGACAGATTCTACGCGAGAAACATTATTATACTCGTCTCTAATTGTATCGATTGTCGAGCGTCGCAATAAACTACGTAATAATTTGGCTAAAAAAAAAGAAACACGGGAGAAGAAAGGGTTAAACTAGTAACTCGTGACGACTTTAAAGGATGCGGTCTGTCTTCTTCTTTTTTTCTTTTTTTTTCTTCCCCCCGCGAGCCAAGTCAGCGAAGTGTAAAGTGGGCTCTGTTTCTTGCTGTTTAGGATCTAACTGTGCGGCATAGCCATAAAACACCGGGCCGCGTGCGGTGGGAGCTGCTTCTACGGTCGACAATCTACCAGGGACTAAATTGTAGCGTTCGTGCCGCCGCCGTTTCATTCGCGCGAGACCCAGGATCGATCGTGCCGCCGTTTCACGATTTATTGTCCTTATTACCGACAATTATTTCAAGTAGTCGACCGCCTCGGGTAACGCCACGCCGCTTTTTTCTCCAACCTCGGCCGACGACTTAATAAACGTTTATCGCCTAATCGGCTGGCGTGCGTCTCGTTGCTTTATGCGCGCCACGACAAAACGTTTTATGCATCTGGCACATCTCAAAGTACTCGTTAACCACGATCGGTTCCAGCTTACGTATGTACGCGGCGGCGGCAAAAAAACGCCACGCTCTCTTCCTATTTCTTTTTCTAACAGTCCAACTATCTACCACTATCACGGCACGAGTATCGGTAGTTGCTCGTTTACCTGGCTGTCGTTGTATTTGCGATATTCGTAGGCACGTTTCACGGACATGAAGGGACGCTCGTTCACGCTCTCTGCGCGCGGCCTTCCCAGAGTACCAGTTCCGACGATGCCATTGTACTTCCGGCTGCTGGAACGTTGCGGAAGCAGAGGACTGGCTGGCGCTGATGTGTACGGTGTCGGCCTCGTTTGCGTCTAATGTGGAATTGTCACGAAATTAATTACAGCGTATGTGACTGATGGTAGAACTGCCAGAGTAGTCGCGAGTAATAGTGGAAAAGGAAATATCGGAGTAAAGTGAAAAATTAATTTGCAATTGTAGATAATTAAAAGTAGAAATACAGAGATAAATCGACGACTGTTTCTCACCTGTCCAGAAGTGGGGTTGACAATCCACGTGTCGTCGTCATCGTCGAGCACCGCGGAGTCGCTCGCATAACCGTCGTGCCTCATTCTGCCTCTCTGTAAGCTTCTCAGTTCGCCGATCATGCGATTTCCAGTCTCCTGTCGCCAAAGTTTCCCCGGGTTCCTTTCGTCCCTCCTCGCCGCGAGTTTCAACTGTTGCTGCCTCAGCCACGATAATCTGGGAACAAGAACAGGAGGACATAACCCGTAATAACCGTCCACAATTGTCTCTAGTCTCCGACCACCGAAAAAAGGTTTTCACTTTGACGAAAAGTTTTTCGACCAAGGGAATTTTCCAAAGAGACAAAATTCCAAGTCAATCCCTTGAGAGTTTTTCAAGTCTCTCGGATCGGAAATTGGAAAGTTTCGGGGGATAATTCTTTCGCTCGACGAATGGCGAAAGAAAGCGCGACGCGCGATTTTCTCTGTCTCTCTCTCTCTCTCTCTCTTTATTTTTCTCTCTGTCGCCTGTCACAGATTAGAATCTCCGCTCGGCCGGAGCGCAGCAGCTGTTTTCATCCAGCGAATCGTGATTTCTCGCTTTCTTCGCCCAACGCGGAGTTAGTCGTCGGCTCGAGTTACTCGCGAGTTTCGCGAGCAGACGACGCGAAAACACGAGAAGCTACTTTCACGGGGTAGATGGAACGCGAGACGCGTGCGGGGTCGTGTAACAAAACCTCGTTAGAAAGGGCCACGTCACGGTCTCGCCCGGAATCAGGACCTCCTACCAAGATAGATCCTGGATAATTGCATCCTGATCGATGAGGTCGCTCCGGGCCATCGATTTCTGCCTGTGTTCTCGTTCGCGGCGCTGCCGCTCGTAATAAATCGATCGGTACCACAAACCGACCGCTTGTTTCTCGTCTGCTTGGGTTGTTCCTTTTTTTGTTAACGTCTAACGAAATTCATACCTATATATATATATATATATATATATATATATATATATATATATATATATCGTTGGAACGACCACACCCTTGCCATCGAAAAAACGTTGGCTCGCGAAAGTAGACGCTTGCTCAAAAGTCTATCTATCACGATCAAGATATAAAATATTTTATATATTATAAATTAAGTATAGATATAGATAAAAATATAAAATATAGGTATTATAGATATAAAATATATAATAATATATTTATCTATAATGTATAAAATATATAATAATATATTTTGTATATTACAGATAAAGTATAGATATAGATAAATACATAAAATATAGATATTATAGATATAAAATATATATTACATATTATATTATATTATATATTACAGATAAAATATAGATATAGATAAAATATGAAATATAGATAATATATAGATACAGATGTTACAGACATCTAAATTAAATAGATATTAAATATCTAAATGTAGATATTACAGATAGAAATATATATCAATTGAATGCCAAGTTTACCAAAACTGAGCAGAATTTGCAATTCACTCGGGAACTGAATCTGCGCCCTGTGTACCGACGTTACAGCGTGGAAGTAAATTTCATCGTAATGAAGATGTAAATAATTCCGTTCGCTTGCAACGATAGCCTCGCGACACGGCCCTTCAAATTCATTCACGATGCTCATCAAGGAATAGTTGAGCGAGAGGGGGGGGGGGATTCGTTTACGACGCAAGTATTAAACTGATATTTAATGAAGCTTGCGGATTAAAGGACGAACGATTGTTCTGCTGCGCCGTTGCCGAGAGTTGCAAGTCGCGTTTGGATGAGAAGTTAATTTGCCCGAGGAGATCAAACGGCCGTTGTGAATTCCTGACGGCGAAATAGACATAAATAGGATTTCTCGGTACTTGGTAGATTCACGGGAAATTAAGCCTTTCATAGGAAGGGAGAATAACGAGCTCGGGGAAGATCAACCACCGTCACGAACGCGAAACTGGAACACTTGGAGCGAGCACTTTGTGACTTCTTGTTTCTCGCGGCTGTATGCGAGAAGTGATTGAAACCAACCAAATTGTTGTTGTTCCCGATTTCATTAGGATTTGTAATTAATCGAAATGCTCGAGTACCGCAGAGAGGATCGTCACAAATCACTTCGGTTGATTTCTTACTGTCATTTGATTCCTTCGAGAAGATAAAGTTTTAGAGATAGACGATAAATCTCTGAAAGAAATCCGAAGAAAATCTCCAGAAAGCTGACCCTTTTAGAAATAAGTTTTTTGAGCCTTTCAAAATTTCTTTTTTATCGACTGCTTGTTTGCTAGTTTCCATAATTAGAAACACTTTTATTGCTATATCGATATTTTCGAAATATTTAAAACGGCGATAAAAACACATAACCGGGCCCAGAAATATTCATTCCCATTATTGTGACTGTTTCTACGCTTTTTCCCGTTAGAATGTATTAATTAAACCGGAGCGTAAAGAATCGTCGTTCAGAAGACATAAAGTAACGAGAGAATCCCATAAGGACGCGCGAACAAGCGTAATTTGTTACAACGACACGCACGCACACACACACACACACGCATGGGAGTGAAATTAAAACGGCCGTCTCCCATCTGCAAAATAAAAAATCCAACGACGCGAATTTACGAGAGCGAGCGTTCTCTCCCATTGAAATAAACCGGATGCTATCTCGTTCTCTCGGCGCAAGACTCTCGCGTTTCGAATAATAAAACGCCTCGTTACGTTCATGCGATACTTCCCTTTTTGTTTCTTTGCCTCTTTTTTTCCCCCCGTTGGGCACGCGACCCGTACTTTCAAAATCGTTTGCGCTATTTCGCGTGTCGGAGTGCGAAGCAGCTTCGTTTCGTCCACCGAAAACTAACGCGCCAACGAGTGAGCCTCGTTGTTTAAAAGCAACAACTACGAATCTAATCGTTGGACTGTTAAATTTTCGACTCGTCATTTTTACAATATACACATTTTCAGATTCGTTTCAAATGTTCATGTCACGTTACTGATTGAAAATTTCGAAAACGATTCACACGAAAATTGTCGACGACGAGTGGACCATGTACCTTTATCGGCAAGTTAAAAATCACAGTGGCGTGTGTCAAGATTTTAAACACTTCAATCCATCCCAATATAATCCTAATCAATCGAGTCACTGCTGATCACAATACGTTCTCACGATTTTTGGCCATAATAAACGCGTGACAAAGTTCCATAAAAAATCGCGATTTCGTACAGATTTGCACCACGATTCACGAATGCTCACGAGTTTAACAATGCTCGCCTCGGTCGAGGGGTGATACTTGGTCGATGAGGAGCACCGGTGAATTTTTCACTGGTCTGAAAAGAAAGGAGGAAGAAAAAAAGGGAGATAGGCTCTTTTTCGCGAAATAATAGCGCGGCTAGAAGCAAGGGGAACACCGGCCTCTCGGTCTAGGATAGTCCGGAAAGGACGTCGGAAACGCGAGCTCGTCGAGGAAAATTGCGCGATGGCTTTACGAGCCGCTTTTGTGCGCTTGCTTCTACTTCGAATGACTTCCGTATCCGAGCGGCGCGCTCTGCTTCTACGAAGGCTCCGCCGGCGATGGAAAAATTGCCAGCGGAAAGAAAATGCAGTTGCAGAAGGGGGAGGGAGGGGGTAGGGGGGAAACAAAAGCGAACCGCGAGTGAAAACGAGAAGAAGACGAAGACGAGGGTTGGCCGATTTAGCGCGTCTCGTCTGTACTATATTTATAATTATGTCAGAGGGCGGCCGGAGTCCCAGAAATAGAAATCTTCTCTCTCCCTGTATCTGTTTTTCATTTTCTTTTTTTTTTTTTTTTTTTTTTTTTTTTTTCTTAAGGCAAGAATCTTCTGTTTCTCGTGTTTCTCGCTCTCATTCCTCGCATATCGCAGACGTCCCCTAATGGAATCAATCGTCGATGCTTTGGGTTAGGTTAATCCCAGAGTGGTTTGTGAAAAGTTAAATTTAAACATTATCGTACTTGTCGTGGCATTCAAACACTCGGATTTCAATTAATATAATTTCAAGACTCAAATATATTTTTGGTATCGTTCGCGAATGAAATTCAAATATATATTCTCCGTGCAATCGTAAACTGTGTCGGGGAATTCGGATATTAAAAATTTTCATACGAACTACCCAAGGACCGAGAATCTGCTATTGAAAAGAATATATATTCGCAAAGAGAAGGGTAAAAAATTGTTGCTGCACTTTGACCTGCCAACCACGTATTAAGTTTCTAAATTGCACCGTCTGCTAAGGTAATTTATTCTATTAATTTCAAATTGAAGATCAAAATATTTTTCTGAAATTAAAGTTTCTAAAAATTAAAATTTATTAAATTTAATGATTCTCCCAATTAGATATTAATTTAAATTTTATATTAAATGCAAAAAGAAAATTAATGTAAAATTCTATAGAGTCTTATCGTCCTACAAAAAAATTTTAAATTTATAATCTATATATTAGACAGTATATATTACATTAATCCCTTCATTCTAGATTTCATTTAAAAATCAATCGATCGTGCTACCTTTCTACAGTTGTTTAGTAAAATGTAGAGACAGGAGAAATTTCTTCCCTGTCGCGAGAGCGTCGAGCAATGCGCAGACAGTGGCCGGTACTTCGAACGATTGTTTCAGAGGAGACGACCGCCGTAGATGGAGTTTGAACAGCTACGCGTCGATCGGGAAGCAGAAAGCCAGGATCGGATGGACAAGGAACGAACGGTGAAGCCCCGAAAGGAGAGCCTTCTTGCTTCTTTGCGCGGCTGAGAAAGCAGACCTGCCAAACGTCTGTCGATCTCCTCGACCATAAACGACGTCGCCTGTTTCTCCATCGTAGCGGATCGCGGTTCTTCATAAATATCCAGGCGAAACTTGCGGTTTCGCAGGCTGGCCTGCTTGGCCTGCTCCTTGGTCTGCCGCAGAATGGACGTTTATTTTCACGGCTCTCGGAGCCCTCCAGCGACTCTCGATATACACAAAACGAGACGACTATTTTACGAGACGACTGCTCCGCGCGTCCGGTTCGACGAACTCAACCTCAGACTGCACACGCTTTAACAAACTTGTTAAGCATTTTCAGCCGGGACATTTTGCTTTCTCCTTGTCCTCCGGCTAAGATTTCGTACCGCGGGCATCACAACTGGCGCTGGTTCACTGACCGAATTACTCGCCGCGTCCAACGGAACTTTTGTCGGCTCGCTCGTCGTGACAATTAGAAGAACAAATTTTGTCAACGACGAGCGAATATTTCTTTCAACAGTGTTGTAACACCGAAGTTGGACGGCGTAGATTCGTCGAGGAGCTTCATCGTCGCGATCTTTACCGTAAATGTGAATCCACGCAAAGGAGTCGACTGCTGGCGATATTTCTCGACCGAATCTTTTGGAATGACGAACGTGGAAGTGTAAAGAAAGTCGGCAGTACAATAAAATCCATATTAAAGGAAAATAATCTAAAACGGAAGAATCGTCTAGGACCGTCTAGCATCTGCGAAATCCCCAGAAGGAAGACTGTAGATGACACTCGGTAGTAAAGACGAAAGTCAATTGGATTTTCTGCGAGCTACGAAACGAACTGCGGCACTTTTGAGTAAACGTCGAATCGTACAAGTGTGTAATCGTACGATTGATAATTATATATATATATATATTCTTTACAGAAAGAAATGAAAAAGCGGTGCCTCGACGAAGAGACGACGTCGACTCTGCTACGCGCGTCGATACATCTCCAAGTTGAAACGCAGTGTTCCAGAACGGCGAATTAACGAGACGACAATGCGAGCGGGTCGTGTTTGTTGCTCGTAGTATCCATCCTCCGACCGCGAAACTCGTATTTCATAACGCGATACGACGCGTCTGTGCCAACGGCGTCCGCATCCACCGACACTTTTCTCTTTTCCATTTGGCCGGGCGACGCGACAATGACTCACGACGACCGCGTTCGCCATTCCTGGCAGAAATACGACGACCGCACTGCGTCGCAATCGCGTCCGCCTATGGGTAGACAATTTATTAATTGTCCCACCGGTTGATCTCTGTCCTCGTCTCTCCGTCGTTCCCTTCCCCTCGAGCTTCGCGATACTCTTTTGCGGTTCCCGATTCGGAGGATGAGTTGCAACACTTCTCAGTAGACGAGCATCGCGTCGTCGTCGTCGTCGTCGTCGTTGTCGTCGTTGTCGTCTGGAAGCTCTGCCAGAGGAATGGCCCACTTGCACTCGTGTTCGAGTCTTCCACGAGTGGCAGACTCCACGAAGGAAAACCTGCTAATCTCTCTCTCGTTTCACAATATTCATCGAGCGTGTCGAAACGCGGCAAAGTGTATTTTGCCTCGCGACGTATTATTATTAGAGATGGAGCCAGCGTTTAATTATGGGATTTGTTACACGCGACCGAGGCCGCACGATGTTAACGCCGGCCGGGAACGTTGCCAGGAGAACGTAGCACCCCGTAATCAGTTGGGGAGAAAATACAGAGAGAGAGAGAGAGAGAGAGAGAGAAGATGGAAGCTTCGAGTTTGTTCGAAATGGTAACTTTTCGCCGAGTATCTTGGCGTCGAGTTTTTCTTCGCGAATGATTTCATAAACGAGGAGGTTTCGAGTTTGTCGGAAGTGAATCAGAAATAACAAGAAGACTCTACCCTTCCTGTTGTAATTACCTTGAACGAGATCGTTCTTCCTGCGAGCCGAGCAGAGGATGGAAGTTTCAAGTTTATCGAGAGTAAGAAAAAGATTCCAAAAGTTCCCCTGCAATTAACCTCGACGAAATTTTTCTCCGGGAATCATATCTCATAATCCACGAACACGGACGAATGAAAGCTTCGAGCGAACATTTTCCTGAACCTGCTTCGAACTCGGAATTATCGTGACGAGTGAAACAATTACGTGCCGTCCCGATGGAAACTACGAAACTTTCACTCTACTACGAATGGAATTACTTTATTATTTATCCTCTGGGCGCGTAACGCGCAATTTTCCACGGCTAAACTAAATGTTTGCAGCCGGAGTAATTTGCTCCCGACTAACTACATATTCACGTCGCGTCCCCTTTGAATCCCGCTTTATCTCTCGGAAAAACTTTCCCCGTGTTACGATATAAACGAACAAAACTATCGACGAGGCGAGCAATGTGCTTTTTTTTATAAAAGTTATTCAATATACAGCGGTCGCAAAATGTTTTGCAGATACAAAGTTCAATACCAGGATGCAATTAATTAATATATAGACAGCGTGCAAATGCTTTTCGTAACCACCGTACGTATCGAATTAACAAAGATCACGTTACTCCACCACTGTAACTTAATGTAACAATAAAAAAAAGAAAAAAAAAGAGAGAGAAAAGAAGAAATATCGTTCACTCACCCGTCCACGTGATCGGAGGTGTTCTTCGCGGGACCATTGGCGAACTCGGGCGGAGGATCCGGCGTGTTTGGGCTCAGGGGACTGATGGGTCTCCTCGAATTCTCCCCTAGGATGTCCTCGAAGTCCACGACGGGCGCTGTGCCTCGTACAGACGCCTTTCTCACCAGGGACGGCGACGAAAGCTTCTGATGTTTGATCATGTCCGACGTGGCGCCGTACGAGAACGGCTGACTCGTCTGTCGTGCGTGATAGGGTATGTCCTCGTCGATGTAATCGATATTCCCAGGTGGCGAAAACGAGTCAGCGTGTTTCCTGTAGACTTCCGTGGCGGCCTCGGCGATCTTTCGATCCGGCGACATGCGATATTCGCACTCCTCCCTTCGGTGCTCGATTTTCACTGGCTCGCGGTACTCGTTCTTCAGGGTGCTGTAACTGCTGCTCGAGTTGTACGGCGGGCTGGAGTCTTTCGCGGTGCTGTAATTCCTGTACGAGTCCTTCAGCGTTGAGTAAGTCGACGGGGAATGGCTACTCGCGTGGCTGCTGTAGCTACGGGTCTCCTGAATGTACATCTTCTCGCTCCTGTCTGTTCTGTAGTCCTCTGACGGAGGATCCGGCATCGACTGTGTGCCCAAAGAAAGGTAGAAATAATTCTTATTGGCGAAATATTATCTTCGTTATCTCGGTGTTGATCTAGGCGTGGAAGACCTTCCAGGATTAATATCCAGCGATAATTCAACGTCTCTATTACGTAGTGTTTCAAACTTAGTTTCAAACAAGCTTATCTCTATTTTCAAGGAACTGTTAGTCACTTTTGTCTCGTGTAAAGGTAACAAATTACCTCAGACTCGCGTTTGTGACACTTGTTACAGTTAGACTTGGAACTGTTAACAACGTTGTCGTTACGACGCTAATTTTTAATTTGTGACACTAGTTTATGGGCGTACCTCGACAGTAAGCATCATATCGTGGAGAAGCTTGTCGAGATCACCATGAGCCTGGTTGTCCGGTTCCGGTTCTGGTGGACTAGGTCGTTGCGGTGGAGCACTGCTGATGCCGCTGTCCATGGAAACTGTCAATGGCGAGCCACGGGCACCACCGGCAGCACCCTGGTGTACCACAGCGTACAGGGATCCATCTATGGGACCGCAGGTGTAACCCAATCCGCGAGGTGATGTCTGAACGGAGGAGCTCGAAGGTGGTGGCGGCGATAATGGCGTTTCCCGTCCTTCTGAACAAAAATCACGCGATCAGATCGAGTTTCGCGTTTGTTCCGGTCGGCGTTAAACGACCGATGATTCAATGTGACAATAACGAAGTTTGTTTCAACAGCGTTCGACAACGCGAGAACCAACTAACGAACATTATAAAAAAATAATCTTTTAATCAGTTGGAGTCAGACAATGTGGAAAACACTTTCAAGAAAAAAAAAAAAGAAGGTCTATGAAAAGTTTTAAAATGAGAGACAATTTTAACAATAATTTTGTCAATCTGCGAGAGTTTCTCTTTTAAAAGATATCGAAGAGTGACGTTAAAGAAAATTGAATTTTTCATTCGACGACTACTCGTAGCAAAAAAGAAAAAAGAAAAAAAAAAAATTCCTCAAGCTGCTCCAGCTTTGCCAAACGGAATTCGGTTGATCCTACTCTCGACTCGCTGGCTGCTAATTACCAAAGTGCATGTTATTAACGCTGCTGCTAATTTAATGTCTCGGTGTCTCGACGTAAACGGCGCACTCGTGTCCGCGAGTAATAAGGTTACCCGCGTAATTTCCTACAGACGCCGAGGAACAAAGGGCCGTCGTTAAGAGGGAACAATCGACTGTAAATCGTTGACCGATGGAACTGGCGGAGACTAATTGCGAGCCAGAAGGTTAAGAACCGAGAAGCAACTTCGAATCTATATGCCCTCCTGCCTCTTTCTCCCTCTTTCAGCACGTCGCGCCAATTTAACGCTAATCCTCGTCGCTCGTGTCACGCTAGAATAATTCGCGTGCTCGCGGTTGACGTAATATCTGTCGCGGTCGGTTATCCGTCGGATCGAGAGCGTGGAAAGCCGAAGTTCACGCTTCAGTCCCCGGAGCAGATGTAGGAACTCGCGTGACGCGTGCAATCGTGTCTCCATCCGACATCTTCCAATAGACACACAGTTGTAGGAAATATATTACAGAAAATATATTTCTCCGACGAGAATATGTTTAATACGATGAACACCTTAGCTGCTTCTCGCGGCGATAGTTCGAAGCAGATGAACGACGGCGACGAAACGGAAATGACACGCAAAGACGTCCCCTTCAAAGGGGCCGATGCAAGCGCGTTCTTTGCGTTCTGTGAGAAACGAACGACTGAAATCGAAGATGAAAGGGAGAGGAGAGGAGTCTAGCTTTTAAAGAGAGGCTCCTCCAGAGAGGCTTTAAAACACGCCGACACTCGCGGATACGCCATTAGCCTTGAGCATTTCTCGTCGATGGTTTCTGCCTCTGTGCCGATTCCAGCGGACACTCGCGCGCGTGTAGGTTCTATCGGAATTTACAACGCAAATTTAATTCCTCGATCGTGGAACGTAGCAAAGTAGAAATGCAGAAGCAACGAATTTTCTGAGAAACTCAGACGCTGTTCTGCTTTTGCGCCCTTTCATTTTTAAGGACTCGACGTTTAAGGATTTGAAGTTCTTTGCATTTTTAATCATCAGAGACGATAAAGCGAAAGAGACACAAACTTTTGAGGAGGCTCGTTCGAATCTCCAAAAATACGCTGTTTTACATGCAACGAAGATATTCAAATGGCCATTTTGATCATTTTGAGAGTTCCAGGTAATTTAATTGCCTTCCAATTCGTGTCGTGATAATTCTTACTAACCCGAAATAGAAATTCGGACGAGATGTAAGAAAACGAAAGACGAAACTTCTTTTCAGCCTCGAAACGGTAGGTACTCCGCTTCAAACTAAAAATGATCCGGCGCTCGACTCAAAGGAATCATCCTTGCCCTCGATCTTAAAGGACCAGACAAAGCAACCACGTCATCGTGCCAATATCCATCGAGATCGTTCCACAAAGGACACCGGGTAGATCCTCTTTGAAGATCTCCCACCATCGCCGTTCCATCAGAATTCAATCCGCGTCCGCTATATCTGGACGACGCATCTTCTCGAAAGCCATAAATCATTTTTACTCGCTTCCTCCTCGCTCCGTTCTGTTTTCGCGGATAGAAGAAGCGGGAGAAACTTCTTGGCCAACGTCGTCGCCGTCGCCGCCGCCGTCCAATCTACCATTGACCAGCAGATGGAACGCATTTAACACCCGCGCGCAAACACGAAACACACCGCCAACGACCAGCCTGTTGCTCGCGATCGAGATCAGAGGATCGTTGCGAGGCCCTTTCGCCGCGTGGAGCTTGTAAATGGCGTCGGCACGAAAACGACTGTGGTAAATCACTGGAGCGAATATTTGCGAAGCGGCGATAAGAAGGCTAGGAGTACCGCCACGGCGCTGATACTCTTATCGTTCACTTTTTCGCGAACAAGGAGTCTTCTTCTCCGACTGTGTGGCGGCGCGCTGCATACATTAAAATCTAGTCAGCGCAAAGTACATTAAAATCTAGTCAGCGCAAATTTTTCCTGCAGTTGTCGTGCGTTCCTTCTAAAATGAAATTTAATTTGTTTTTAATGAGATTCACGGAAGATTGCTGTGCCGTGAGAATTTTTGACTCGAGAGGAGAAGAAGAGAAAGAGAAAGAGAAAGAAGGAGAAGAATGTTTTATGCATCGATCGATTGCCACCTGAAGGAGGAGACCACCCAGGTTCGTCTCGAGGAAGCTTGCCCCTCGAGGGTAGATTTAAGGTTTTCGAGCGATTCGGTGGAACTGATCGTTATTCATCTTGCCTGAGGTAAGTATAACATCTTCTTCGAAGTTGTTGCGTATATGTAGCTCTGATCGCACGAATTACCCGCTCACTAATAATCAAATTGCTAGAAATGAAAAAGATAAATCAATCCCCCAAAAGAATTATAAATATCCTCCTCGTGGGAGTCTCGCTGCGCGATTGATTCGAAACGATCGCGGTTAGAAGCGACACAGGCCGCCCGCGGTCGGTCAATTTCTATCGACTCGACGTCGCGGTAGAAGGGCATAGATCACGCTAATCGTCGTGGCAAACATCGAGGACGATGTTCAATCTACGAACGGGAACGGTCAACACGTGCACAGGCAGCAGCTGTGGCTGCAGACTGTCCAAAGTGTAGCTGGGTGTCGCCGTCGGCCAATGGTCGGCTCACGATTCGCGCGGATTTATTGCGCCAAATGATACGTCCACGCGAACGATTACGTTTCTGCTCGTCGTCGCCTGTTATTGCGAGTTGCTACTCTCTCTCTCTCTCTCTCTCGCGCCGCTATCCTTTTGCATCGCCGCGAAAAACTCGACCGATCGCTGCAACGAACGACGTGGAACGATCGAGCGAAACACTATTGTATCTCTCGATGATTCTCATCGAACGCATCGATGCTCGTGCATCAATCGTTCTTCTTTTTCTTTTGGTTCGAAGCGATTTGTGTTGCGTGGATAATGAAAGAGTTACGAACGTCATACAGCGAGCAGTATTTTCTTACGAGATCCCATCATCTTAATACACATTTTTTGATACAATCTTCGACACGTTATACAAGTCTTTGAAGTCTCAAAGAATTTGAAGAAATTCCCGATTTTTACCGTGACGGGAATTTTTGTTGATTAATAAACGACTTGTATCTACGTAGTTTGTTCGTCACAAATAGACGTTACTTCAAAGCGTTACAAAAAGAAGAGGCGATCGCGGGTATCAGTGTACGATCAGCGAGCTGTTAAATCGGGTCGATAGAGGAAGTGATAAACGGTATCTCTCAGCGAGATAGAGACCGTTCCCCAAGCTCGCGTCCGAGCTCGGAAGTGGTGAAGAGGAACGATCGTTTCCACGAGCTCTGACCGCCGTAAACAATCGCGGCGTGAACATGGCGCGCGCCACTGCACTCGTCGCACCTCGCTAAGTAAACGATGGAATTAACAGCTCGGCCGCTTCTTCGGTCGAAGAGGAGCGAGCGACGAGCGTCGTCCAACGGCCGCGATCTAATTTCGTATCGCGCTCTTTAATGCCTGCGGCACGCGCGTTTCACGCACGCCTCTGATTAAGCGTCGTCGCTGATTAAGAAACGCGTACGCGAAAATATTCAGCCCGGCATTCGCGGAAGACACCATCGTCTTGTGGAACGGCCAAACAAGCACAAACGAGACGAACGTTTTATATTTTATACTCAACGCGAGAAATATTAGACGCGCGTTGAAAGAGATTCGGCAACTCGTCGAGAGATTTTTCAGACGTCACTTTTTTTTTTTCAAAAGCAAGTCAAATGTTTTTCTGATTTTTCAGATTTCTGACTTTGGACAAAGTAATTTTCCAGCGACTTTCGATGGGTAGAATCGTCGATTGAATTACGATGAGAGATGCTCGAGTAATTAAAAAATTTGGAAACTTTACTGAAATATTCGCGAAACAGAGTGCAGTTAATAGTAGCACTGTAAGTAGATTTATACGTATTTCACTCGATTGTGATAATCTTTGAGAAATATACAAACGTTTTACGATCAGACGCTGATGTTTCATCGACGGGCAGTCTCTTCGCGAAGAAGCATCTTCCATCGTCTCGAAACGATCCTCAACCATACGAGCATGCCCGTGATCATCGATTTCACGCTTTAAAACATCGCGAAGGTTCAGCGCCGTTGCTTTTCGATCTATCCATCAATCGCGAATTATTCAAACGATAATGCCTCTCCCTCGTTTCCCAACCACGAATTTCTTTTCCTTCGCCATCAGTGTATATATACGTATGTATTATTATCCCCGTGTGAAGATTTCTGCTTCACGTCGTTCAGTAACGTACGACATTCCAGACAACGTGGAATACCAGTATTCCAGGTCAAACGCTGGAACAGATTTCGCGCGTCAGTGTGAACGAGACGAAAAATATATCGAGGCACGTGTACATACTTCGACATTACAAATCTCACCGGGGGTATCGTTGGAGCAACCTTTCGTGCACGCGTATTAAAGCTAGAATATGCTCGAACCGGCGATTAAAACGTAAAATTTCCATCAGAGATGCTAAGGTAAAACATTTTCGATACAACAAAGTGTATACAAGTTCTTGCGAAAAATCATTTCAAATCTCTGAAAATATACTCTTTTGCATCCCTTAGAATATCCCTCCTGTCCCCCCCCCCCAAAAAGGAAAAAATCACAAAACGGTCATTTTTGACCAGTTTGATAGTTGTAGCGTTGATAAGCCTGCCAACCGGGAGGACCGCGCGCGCGGCCTCGCCGAGGTGAATATGGTAATTAGATTCTCGCGCGAAGACGTCATCGCTTTGGCCGGTTCTCCCTTCTTCCTCCGTTCTCCCTGGCCCGGCGTCTCTCCCTCTTTGTTCCATTTCCATCCCTTCCGCCGGTCGCCCTCCTTTTCCCGCCATTCACGAGATTCAGATGCAGATTACTCTCGCCGTCTTGTGGTAGTAAAATTCGCCATTGGCCGCCGGTATCCGACGGTTTCTCTATTCATACGCGGCCGTCGGCCGCGAACCGTCATTATCTTCGCGGTAGAAAAGAATCGGAGCCGTAAGAAGGTCCGGCGAAGAGAGAAAGAGAGAAAGATAGATAGAGAGAGAGAAAAGCGAGACGAGGATGGGACGAACGGCGCTGCACGCGCGCGAAACAGAGAGACGGAAAGAGAAAGGGAGACGTGCGGACGAATTACTCGTTTGACGGCCTTATAGAGATTCATGAGACGCCGATGGGAAGTGGGCAACCATCCAGACGTAATATACCTTCTTCGGCTACGATGCGAACACAAAAATGCCAATCCATACGGGGGCGTGGTTTGACGATACTCTTTCTCTCTCTCTCTCTCTCTCTCTCTCTCTCTCTCGTTGAAATTTCCACTCGTGCAGTTTCTTCCTTCGAAATGTTACAGAAAAATCATTGCAGCGCGCAGGAATAGGAGAGGCAAGAGATCAGAGAGAGTGAAAGAACGAATTTCAAACCGTACCACGCTTCGTCGATCGTCGCTGACGTAACAGAGATAAGATTGTGACTTAACTTCACCTTTGATCGAGGTTCCAAGGAGGCCAGCAACAGCTCCGGGGGGAGGCCACTCGAGGGAGAATCAGACCAGAAGAAGGCGACCGCGTCCACCGTGGACGGAGGATCGAGTTTCACCGAGGAGATCCACCGTGGAGAGAGCGAAGTTCTCCGCTACGGCTCGAGCCGGCAACGACGACAACGAGAGAGACGAAACGCGTGTTCCGTTCACCGGGAGCACAGAAACGGCACTGTACGTTGCAAATGCTGCACGATGCTGATCACCAACCACTACCACCGCCGTCATCGCGATCAGCATCAACCACCACCACCCGGCTACGTCACCGCACACCATCGTTCCGCCAGCACACCAGCAACACCGCCGGGGCTTATCGTCATCGTCATTGCAGGCAGACCTCGTTTCTTCCTACGCAAGAAGCTGCCACGGCGAAGTCTCTCTCCTTCTGCTGCCTCCACGTTCCACGGTGTGTGTAAACACGCGTACACACCGTGCCGCGTACCGAGAAGGCGTGCACGATTGCGGTACCCAAGTACCTACTTACTTCCGTGTACTTAATCGGTTTTAGCAAAACAGGTTGAGCTAATTGGCGGTAGAAGCGTCGTTTCGCGTGGTTTATTGTTAGCGCGTCTGGCTTGAAAATAGATCGTTACACGTGTTTGGACCCTAACGCGCGACTTGGACGTTATACTTGCTTCCTTTCGGCAGGTCGAGTTCCTTGTCAAATTGTGTCGAAACTGCGGCTCAATAGCTGACCGAGGAGAATCGAGTTCTTTCGAGTTTCGAGTTGTTGAAGATCAATGCCGATGGAAAGTATTCTTTCTCGTTCGTGAAAATTGAATTTGCATCTTAACTGGGTTAAGTAATTTCTCCTGCGAACATCGAAGTATAATCCACAGCACTGTAAATCGACAAATATCAAGAGTACAAAACAGAATGTACTATTAAATAAGTCTGTCTTCTAAGACATTCCCATTCTACTTATCTCCTTTTTTTATTGTAAATTGCCAGAGACTAACATCAAAGTGCAATTAACCGCGCTTCAGATCGATAAACAGCGATAAAAAATTGTTACATATCGAGTCCCAAAGAGAAGAAATCCGTCTCATTCTACTTACTCCAAGCGTTCAACTTTCGCGTTCCATTGTATTTATTACAGAAAAAAAAAAAAAAAAAAAAAAAGAAAGAAACAACTCAGTGCATCTCCTCCAGCTTTCAACCATCGGTTTCTGCTTCTCTACGAGAACGAATCGTATTCACGTGGTTCCTGACCTGCGTGAAGCCTGTGTAAAGCCAGCTGGAGTGCGCTCACACTCTTCGGGCGAGTATTGCGTGTTCACGCGGAGGCCCCTCTATTCGACTGGCCTCCAGTCGCCAGTCCTTCTACGGCAACACTCAGCTCCGCATTCACGATCAGCTCTCGGCTTCGTCGTTGTCCTCGTCGTGGTCGATCGTTCGAGTCGATATTTCGTGCGTGCACGCACTAGTCCCGGCCGCGAGTAAACGGTACTCACCGCGTGCCGGTGCCACTAAATTCGGTTGCTTTGCTTTCTACGCCGGCCAACGTGCTGACACAATCTGTCTCTGGAATCTTCGATCAGGCTACTTAGAATCGATGGCAAACTTGGCTCTCTCTTGCTTGGTTCCTTCTGCGTGTTTTCCAGTTTCTTCAACCGTGTTTCGTACACACGCTTTTCGGATTGGAATTTATGTGTAATTGGTGTCGAGCTTCTTAGAAAATCTCGTACGAATTTACACTGTCGTGAGAGAGACGGTGGATAATTGCTTTCGCGAGAATCGAAATTCGATTCTCGCTGATTGCGCGAGTAACAATAGGAAATCAGGTAAGTAGATACGGAGATTTAAGAACAGACACTGCACGATTGTTCGGTATATCGCGAAACGCAGCGGAACGAAGATTCAAGCGAACAATTTCCATCCGATGATTAATTGAACACCGACGCAGAACTCATTCCATCAAGTGGGATTGTTCAGAGAACGAAATGACCCGTGCAATTATCATTGACGGAGAACGCGAATGAAAAATCCGGAGTTTGAGTGATTATTCTCTTCGTTATTCGCCGAGCTTTCCGAATCGATCAGAATCGTCAAAAGATTCATTGGCGATTATCGTAGGAACGTTCGTCGATGTGTTTCTTCCTCGTAGAAAGGCTACGGGTGTTTCGTTCGAGAGACCGGCGGCAGGTCGGCGCAAACGAATGACCGGCAATTAATAATTCATCATCCAACGGCGCGATTAAACGCGCGTGGAAAGGACACACGCACACGCGTGCTCGCGTTCAGGTAAGAACAGGAGTACACACTTCGCCGGCACTCGCTTGCAAAAGGACACGTGCCATAACGCGTAATACGCGTCTACTCGTACGAGCAGCAAGAGAACGCTTGCTCGATCGCCGCACGCGACGACTACTAATTTCCAGGACGCGTTACAATGTGTTTTAACATCGGTGCCAACTACACACTCGTTATTTACGGGTATCGTTTCGTACGTGTCTTGTTCGTCGCGATTCGCATTATACCTACAGGTGATCACGGAGTTTAACAGTCAAGCTTTGTCAGCGTGCGTGTAATTGAGCAAAATCGTGGATCAGGTCGTAACAAAAAGAGGAGACACACATACACACGTTGCTATTTACGTCGCTAGCTGGTTGTATTCAATTTCAAAATGTTCGTCGTTTCGAATTTAGAAAACTTTGGAAAACTCTGTAGGACCAACTACAAAATAAGAATATACACTTTATACATTAGGGTTACAGTCTTTAAGGAACGCAGTGTGGACGCGGTTAGAATATTTGACTTAGCAATTATTACGTCGATTTATGTTTTAGGGGCGAGAGTGTTTTGCATTTCCTATGGTTCTTGACAAGATTGAATTCTTTAGGGGTTATTTACGAATTTATTCTGCTCCATACGAATCAAATTTATTACTTCATGAATTTCCATGGTTTTCAATTCGTTCCGTTTCATCGGCGAACCGATATGATATTTTTTATTACGCTCGACGTAATTCGTCTCTTTTCAAATTATCTGCGCAGGAAAATCCAAAAAGGATTGGCGAAGAATCGGAGACAATGCGAAGGATTTCTCTCTTTGCGCGAGAGGAACGAATCGGCGGAAATTTCAGATATTGCATGCGAGTGAAAAAAGTTCGACAGACGCCTTGCGACGCTCTCCTGCTGAGAAATTTCGAATTCCAAATTCCACGATAGAGGCAGGTCGCTGGGCGCCCAGATCTTGCGCGCGATGATAGAAAAGTCAATAAAATCGTGATATTCGTGCTGAGGAATTGGAAATTCTGAATTTCTGACAACGCAATATCGTTCCTCCTCTTCGACTGGAAATCGAGAGGAAAATCAAATTTGCCGCTGTCCAGGCAAATTTTCTTCTTGAATTTCCATAATTTCACTGGTGCCACTCGTCCGCTCGCCAAACGAACAAAATCGTTTCCAAGAGATCGACGACGCGAAACGACGATTCGTTACTCGATCAGAAATTTATCGTTACACCCGATCTCTCGGATAGCCAGTGGAGTGACTCGATCGTCAATCGTGACAGTAAAAAAAAAAAAAAAGTCACGCGTGCCATAACGTACAACAAATTACTCTCGCGCAAGTTTCAAAGTCGGTATCGAGCACGTCGGACTCGTGCATTCGCGAGAATCGTACGCGATACTACGTAACGATTGCTAATCGAGCTGGTGGCCGATCCACACGACACGGCTCGATTCGTCGAACAGATCTGTGTTAAATAAGCACGCGGCGGAGCTGGAACTCCGGTAGCCTAATAATAACCTAGTCGGAGCCAGAGGTCAGGCCGCCGTATAATGGGGCTCATATGTCACGCGAAATTTACATAAATGCAGCGCGCCAGAGGTAACTAGATCGCCCGAGATCGTCATTGCACGATGACGATCTCGGCTAAACCTATAAATCAGCTTGCCTGAATTCCGAGCTTCGTTCCACTGAAGGAGGAACGAATCCATCCTACTTTGCATTTTCTCGACACTTTAAGACGATCGTGCTTATTATTTACAGCGAAGCCTCGTAAGAAGCTTCGAGTGACTCCATTTTGTTCACCGAATTTCTCTTTCTGTGGTTTCTTCGTTCGTTGCACGTGCCGAAGCATTTTATAGGTAAAAGCGTTTGTAAGTCTTCTCCAAGGAATAATTAAGAGAAATCTTGGATACTGTTCGTGGAATTATTCTCCTCCATTAGTGTTCGTCTTCGTTCGTTAGCCTCTGTGCTACGACGAGACTATCTATTCTACAAGATGTTCTTTAAGATCTCATTCAAGGGGAAAAATTAGGAAGTCTCTCTGAGCTATTCTTCCCTATTCTCCTCGCGTAGTCAAATTTCAAATTTTCGTTCGCTCAAACCAGAGACTGAAAACCGAAATATTTTGAGATTTAGGTATTATACCCAGAGACTGAAACCGAAATATTGTGAGGTTTAGGTATTATATCGGTATTTGCTTCCATAGTATCGTAATATAACCGCTATTTGGGAAATCGGTTTTAATACCGGTATAAGATGGTCGTGCCGATATTTTCATACGTATTTTATCGATATTTGTCCACAATGGTAAAAATACCGAAATATATACGGTACCGCTTTACCGACGAAAACACATTTTTTATTTTCTACGTACAGTGTCTCTTATTAATATTCGGACATCATGTTATTCAAAATATTGTTGTGGATTTCGATTGTTTATAATAGTAAATTTGAATTAATTTTTTAATAATAGAACATCCATTATAGTTTATAGTAACATAAATTTTATTCATTTACTGCACATACTTTTCTTAATACCAAACAATAAACTGAACTATGTGGAAATGTAGCGTGGCAAAAATATTCGGACATTTGAGGAACTACAATATTTGAATCTGAAAATTGTTAGCATAAACGATAATTAATATTTTGTTAGATAGCCCTCAACTTCAATAATGTATCGCAGACGCTTAGGCACACTCCAGTATTTTTTTAAAAGTAATTTAGCGGAATATTCTTCCACTCTGCGATTAATCGTTGTTTTAACTCCTCTTTCGATTTATCGACGTACGACAATTAGTCATTCTTCACCGAGAGAAAGGAGAAGCGTATCGAAAAATCGGACATCCTTTAAAATTAAGTAAGAGTATCGTGGCTTATATTGTATGGAGATACAACGATGAATTAGTATTAGAAATAATAAAGGATACGTGTGTAAGCGTCATCATATTTACCATCGGCAGCTTTATGAAAACATTTGATCATTGTCCCTTTTCTTTTTCTAATATATTTATATTTTATTTATCGCTATTACGCCGAAATACATCTATCGACCTAACATCGTTTTGATAGCATCATACCGGTATTCGCACCATTTCGGCTTCATCAAACGTAATCGAATAGTAACCTAAAAATACCGATATTTCACCGGTATCCGTAATACCGATTCGGTCTCTGGCTCAAACGTTTCCAAACGTTTCTTCGACTCGATTCAACGATCGAACGATCGAAAATTACGAAGTTCGCGCGTGACTCATCAGCGCGATAAATCCAGATAGGTGATGTTTGCCCGAACAGCAACTGCTCGCGCTCGTCCGAGCGTATCGTGGCTATTTCTACTTCGGCCAGTGACGAGGACGGAGCGAAAAGTTGGTCAGCTAGCGTTGGCAAGTGGCGAGCGGTATTCCTAGGTAGTCCCAATCTGGGACAAGGACGCGTGCACGATTCGTGCGTGAGGTGAGACGACGCGTAATGCGTACAGCATATCCGCGGAAAGACGAAACTGTGGGAAACGGATTCCGATCGTTTGTCACAAGCCCAACAGTTGCAATAATCACACGAAATTTCACTACGATATACATACATACGGTCACGAGACAAATCGTGCAAAGTGAGATCTCCGTGTTACAAATTTATACCAATTTCTCTTCGAGTTAGTTCGCAACGGTAATTTTCTCTAAGGTAAAAATTTCCAAAGTGGCAATTTGTAGGGTTGGATTGCGAAATATGTCTGCGTAACGACATAGCCGCGGACTGCTCAGAAATAGACACGAGAATTGAAACAAGTTGACGGATGCCAAAAATAATAAGCTCTGTGAATTATGAGACGTGTCTGTGTGTAGCGAAAGACGTGCACTACTTCAAAATTAAGATGAAAAAAAGGAAAAGATAAGAAACACGTTCGTGGACACGAGACTCCAAAAAATGGCAAAAATATGACAAAAATCTAATTTAACAGTCAATAACAACCTGAAATGTAACCAAAGGCCCGGTTAAATGGAGAATTTTGCCTCCGACCATACTTTAATCTTCCTCGTGGCGTATCGATTCCAAGCGAACGCCTCTGTTCAGCGAGGAATTATTTTTAACTCGACACAGCCGAGGAACAACGGCAGCGCGTGCATCGTGTGCCTCTCAAAAATCGTTTTCACGACGCGACCTCAGCCTTTTGCTCGACTCGATGTCGAAGAAATTGCGCGGAGCAACGAGAGAAGAGAAAACGTTTGTCGTCGAGAGAGAGAGAGAGAGAGAGAGAGAGAGAGAGAGAGAGAGAAAGAACAGAGACAACAGGACCATTGTCTTGTCGCTCTTCGGTCGTGCGTCTTCCTGCTGTTACGTCACCATTGTTTACTCCAACCCCCTCGTGCAACTCCCCCGTGCACTTTTTATTTCGTCACTTCGGTACCCATTGTGCAACCGATTCGCCCTTTTATGGCAGGCCTTAACAGGCCTCTGGCTATAGTGTGGTCCTGTCAAACACACCGATCAATCGTCCCTTTTCTTCTTTTTTTCCTTTTTATCAAACCATTCAGTTTACTAAAAGAGAAATCAATCGTCATCCCCCTCGGTTGTTTTGCGGTACAAGGAATTCCAAACATTAACGCAACTAAGAGTTTTCACTGGTACTGAAGTTTCTTGAGATTTCATAAAATACACGGATGCAATCCTTTCGCACGATATCGAAAGTCAGAAGGTTATAATTTTTCCAAAAATTCTGTCATCTGTCCCAGCATCAAGATTTCTGTCCCCACTGCAAAAACCAGTCTTTCAGACTATGAGTCACCAACGAGTAAAGATTAACACGTCCAATGAACCATGTGACACACGAGGTCCGCGACACAGCTGCAGCCTCGGTGCAAGGCAAAGGTCGGGATTGCATCGTCGAGCGTGCAACGACAAATTGGAAAGGAACCTCACGTCGGATCCCGAGAACCCGGAGGAGAGATCGTTCCTCCTCGAAAGTGCCGCCGATATCGACTTCGAAACCTGCGTGAACGGTCAAAGTGGCTTCGACTAGAAATCGGCGAAAAGCGGCATAATTATGACACTCTACTTGACAATATCGACGTTCAGCGATCGGACGCCGGTGAAATCTTTCCTTCTACGCTGACGGAAGTTGTCCACATCCGCGTGGTCACTTCCATCTACGGGCCGTTTTTCCAAACGTTACGAACGGCCTTACCCAAGAACGGACTTTCCACCGGTACGTGTCTCTTTTCTTTCCTTTTTTTTTTTTTCTTCTACATGGAGCGAGAGTAGCCGCGACAGGCTGACTTACCAATTTTGGATCGAAAGTCTCTACTCTGTGCGCGCTTTTCCCCTCGCGCGTGCGCTGTGCGATTTTCATTGGAAGAAACGTACGCGTTTTCTGCGTTTCTCGAGTGTCGAAATTGTGCAGAAGAATGCACGAAGCGCGTGTCGAAGAACTTGGAAGTTGGAGTATTTTCGTTTTTGACCCACTGCGCTGGCAACTTGGTTGCGCGGACCATAACGAGTGACCGTATACAATAATTCGTCGCTTTCTTTTTCTTCTTGAACTCGTTGGTATGATATATCAGAAATTATTAAGAGGTAATAAACTTGTCATTCGGTTTGCCTGGGTTTTACATTGAAATATACTTTAATACTGAGAAAATGTTGCAATTTGGGGCAACAAATTCTCGACGTGTGTGGCGCAAGAATTTAAATAGAATTGGCCGTGGAACGATATTTTACAAAAGATCGAGAAAATGAGTTACACTATTTCAAGCACGAAAGGGATATCAGAGTATCTCGAAAATTTTCTATCAGGCAGATCGAAAAAGAGGACACTCTGGCCGATAGTTTTTCAAGGTGCGTGCTTCGTGTCACTTACCAAATGCGTTCCGCAGCCACGCCGAGTATTCACCGTGCGTTTGACAGGTCGCTCCGGTTTCACGTCGAAACTACGGTCGAATTGCACCGGCACGCTGGATATATAGGTGGCAAAGAGACCGGTGAGTACCGGGGGGTTGGAGCAATATAAACAAAATCGCGCGTACAATTGGCCGTTCGTGGAAATCAGGGGCCGCTCGAAAGGCTCGTGCTCCGACGTCGAACCGCGCGAAAACTATTAACCGCCGTCTCGTCCCGACGCGTCTCGACGCCAAGAATAAACCTGCGTGGTCTCCCCACCACCGAGAAACCACCTTCCTTTACATCTCCGTTTCTCTTCGAGAATCAATCTTTTCAGTAAACGAGCCTCGTTACGAGAGATTTCCAATTAATGTCAATTGTAATTTCGCACGAGTCCCCCGTTTACGTTTTACGTTTTCGCTGTTTCGCGCAACTCGCTTAATTAGCAAACTACTGAAATAATTAATAAAGTGAAACCAACGGGTAGAAAATTTTTATTATGTTATTTCGTATGTTTTATATTATGTGTATCCTTCGAATTTTTGCACGCTTGGCAATAATCGTTAACTGTAACGATAATAGAGCATCGTCTCACGACAGGGTCAATGAAAACGTTTCGTGCGATACGGAACTTGCATACCTGGAATAACTTTCAAATTATCCTCGGGACAAATTACAGTGAAATATCTCCTTAACCATTAGGTTTAGGACCGACGTTAATACTTTTCTTTACTTCCAATTTAATATTTTTTCAATTTACGATAAAAAAAGTATATGACCCAATTAAAAAAAAAAAAAAAAATAATAAAGACGAACCTTGAAAATTTTGAAACCCCTCAACAAACACAAGAAATTGACACGCCGTATTTTTCCTCGCTTTGTATTAAACAATTTTGCATTATTACACATAATTGAAAAGTTATTTCAGCCGTGCAAGTTACGTCAATCACCCCGTATACAAATGTTCGAATACTTTCACAAGCCGGCGGATATAGTAATTGTAATAGTTTAATTTTACGTTTTTCGCCCGCTTCTGTTTCCCTCTTGTGCCTGCACGATGAAATTTTATCGCCGGGGAACAGTCTCAGGGCGGAGTGCTTTTCTATAAATTCGCGGCGAAGCTGCTCGAGGGGAAGTAGTTTAACGATCGTTCCGTTTCTCGTATATATTTCCTCCGGAAACGCGGGATCGGTAGAGCATGGATGCAAAGTGAGAAAAAAATCTCGAATGAAAAAGCGACGAGACGGTGAAAATCTCCAGAAAGTGGCGCGATATCGTAATCGAATCTCTCTAACTCGCGTTTGATCTTCCCTTCTGGTATTGTTAAGAGATTCGAACGAGGCCGAGAATAAGAGCGAACAAGAATGAATCGGCTGGTGGGATAAGAAAGTGGACAATCGTGATAATCGCCGGCGGTGCGAGAAACACTTCTCCAAAGGGCACGGTTATTTTCTGTCGGTTGATTCAAGGGGCGTGCTCTCAATTTTAGATTTCCACGTTGCCACAAGACTTTGATCCCTCCCTTTATTCCCTTGCCCTGTTGTCCCACTCCGTCGTGCGAGCGAGATCGATAGAGCAAACGCAATAAAATTCATCGTTCCCCGAGCGAAGAGTTCCTTTTGAAAAAAAAAAAAAAAAAATCGACTGTATCCAATCCTCGCGAATGTTTCAATCAGATGGTAAAGGTGGCTGCCAGAATTTTGGAAAAAGACAAAAATCCCGTGAAGGGACAATGGTTCCCATTGAATTTCAAGGTACATTTGTCGCATCGAACGTGTCTCGAACGAGAAGAAATGTTTGAAACATCGCGAAACGATAAGTAGAAATCTCACGAATTATCGCGTAAGACCGATAAAAGATCGATACAAGATCGATCTGAAGTTGGCGGAAGGAAAGCCAGAAGAGTCAGAGGCGTCCCGGAAGTCGCAAACGTGTGCAAAAGTGTTTCAGTGGAAGAACATTCGAAGAGGTTGGCTCATAGATCACGTGGCTCATCGAGTCGTTAAAGTCGATCGTTTGTAAAGCGAGAACAGCGCTCTTGGATTCCTATTTTCTATCGCGTGGGTGCATCGTGTGGGTTCACGTAACGTTCTCTTATCTCTTCCCCTCCTTCAAAGCTCGATCCCAACGTCCACTATACTTTCCATTAAAATACGTAAACAAATACCAAGCGATAACAGTCTTTTCTTCTTTGCTTACCGATCTCAATCCGGTTTGCGAACCTTCAATTTTTCATGGCTCTTCTCACGCTGCTTCTCGGTGTCTTCACAAAAGGAGAGTGGAAGGGAGAAAGAATTTGAAAACTACCCTCGAGAGAAGGAAATCTTCTTTCCACTTTTGCAAATTCCAACTCTGCGATTAGAAAGATTCTGTAATTTCGTGAAGTTTCAAGAAATGAAGAAATTTGTGACATTCCGCTAGATTATCACTTGGTTACAGTTACTTTACTTTATAGAGGATTGAAGATGAAATTGATATTTCGAGACGAAAGATATTCCAACATCAAGGAGAAGAAATTCGTTCTGCTCGAAAGTGAGCCAGACGAAGAGATAATTTTAATAGAACTATTTTCAGATAGTTCCCCATTTCCTAACGACAGAAAAACACACGCGAGGGGAAGAACTCCGAGAGATTAATGCATCACGCTGCTATCTCCGGTGGAATGGCAGGTGGAAGAGTTAGTAGACCGCAAGGTTTCCACGTCAAAAGTAGCGATAAACTGCTATCGCGGAAATTCATGAATTTACGATGCACGGCGGTTCAGTGCGTTTTCAATTACGACGGGTGGGTGTATATAAAAAGGCCGTCCCTGCAATCAGGTGCCATTTATCGAAGGCCCATTTCGATATATACACCCGGATACCCGAGACAAGGGAGAAATGAAAAACTGTTGGCAGTGTGACGCGGCACGTCAATAACAGGAAGAAAATCCGCATCGGACTGACGGAATATAAATGCACCCCCGAAAATGAAACCGATACAATCGATTCCCCGCCGTGACAGTGACCAAACGTTTACATTTTTCCCCGCCGAAAGTGAATAGTCACAAAATTGAATAGTTATCACGCGGCGAGATTGATTTCTATTCGGTTCTGACCGAAAAAAGAAACGCGAATCTCCGTTGTTATTATCGCAAATTAATGCAAATTTAAACATCACGTTTCGCGTTGTGTGCGATGATTTGTTCGTAGATTGTTTCTAAGAGACAGATACTTATCTGCAAGGGATAACTTATTAATTCAATTTCAACGTTATTTTCACTTCGATATATCGAAACATAAAATTATCGGTAGGTTATCCTACCGCCGAGCGCACAGGGAGAACCTATGTCAGTTGTGTCCAGTTTAAGTTTCATTCTCCTGTTCGTCGAGGTTCACAGCGTGCTCTCGCTCTTCTTGCTTTCGGTTTCGTTTTCAATTCTCGTAAACGAACCACATCGATGTAACCATCGCCGGCAATTTAGGTCACAGCTTTATTGGAAGCACTGGGCTGATCGTTAACGAAACGAATTGAATCCGAGCCGTCTCTCGTTTCATCGTCGTTCCTTCTTTTCCCCCGGCGCTTGACAGACGCATCGCGGTGACGTAACCGTTCCGAATATTCGAATTGGTTCGGTGAACCGGGTGCTAGGAGCAGCGTGGGCGGCGATTCGCTTCGTTTCGTGCAACGGTGGGTCGGTATTTGGCTCCGCGAGATCGGCACCAGGACTCGTTCTCTGTTACCACAACGAAATCCGTAATCCCTGCATGTTTTTCCAATTTTTCAACGTTTCAAGGTTCCCAAAAACGCTCGAACTGCGAAAATTGATGCACCTTTGAAATTTCTCAGTGCTCGAGTCTTTTTTCGCGGATTTCGTCAACGTCCTACTTTCCAATGCTCTCGAACAAATTTTGAAAACGGGCAATCGCCAGCTGAATAAATAAAGAAAAGGCTGAGGGAAAATAATCAGGCACGTGGATAACGCAAATTATTTGTCATCGACGACGACGCACCTCAGAGGAGACTCGTTCCTTGGTGGACCTTGCCCAGTCGTCAGTTTCGACCTTTGATCTATTTCCAGACGAACGTCACGATAAACCGGCACGGGCAGGACGTATTTCCGGCGGCGTTAGTCAGCCAGTTGAAATACACTTGCATTAACTACCAGCTTTCCGTCTCTCCCGTTTCCCCCTTCTCGCTCACCTGAGAACGTCCCCGTAGCGTTTTCTTTCTCCTTCGTCGGCAGCCAAGTTGTATTTCTGACTGTTGCTCGCCGACAGATCGAGGTTAATTGGCTACCGTCAGGACGAAAATTAGCGCGAATTAATCCCCGGACGACGGAGTTCCGTCGGCTTTGAATTACGGCCCGCGAGTTTCGGCCTATCAGTTAATTAATCGCGCGACGTCGACCCGGCGCGGTTATCGTCTCAGTCCGCTTCCGAATTGACGCGGCAACTACGGCCAAAAAGCTCGACGGTTGCCGGTTAATATTATTCGAAACGTTGCGTCAGTCAATACTCGCGCGTTTAGATTCCCCTCGCTCGTAGCTAGACATCGTGCCCCTAATTTACAGCCGAGATATTTATTAACTGTGAAACACCTAACTTTCGTTGAATCCATTCAACGCCCAGATGTCTCTATTCAGCGTGGACCATGATCTACTGTCATTGCTCGTGGGATCGTTGCACGATCCGTCTATTGGAAATTTGTGCGGCAATTGATCCAGAAGCGAGACTCACGACCCGGTGAAATTGATGTCTCGAACGCGATGCATCAACGTCGAATGGGGAATTAAGTTCTACGTGCGTGAGAATCAAATTAATCCTCGGACGAGCGAGATGATAAGAAGTTTCTACGAGACCCTCTGGCATAAATCAAAGCGGTCGACACCCACGATTCTTTTCTTCTCTGGTCGACAACTTCTTCCACCTCACCTAACGACGACTTCTTTTTTTTAGCCTCGAGAATGACCTCCCAAGCAACCCGATCCAACGCAACTAGTAATTACGCTAAATTGGTGTGGCCGCGTTGTAATCTACCGTGAATCTAGCTCAATCGAGTGCTTCGTTCCACGCGAACTCCCTCGTCAATAACGCCGTGCGATCGTTCGTCGTCAGCCTTCTTGGAATTCTCGAAATTCCTTTCTATTCCTTGAGGAACAACGCAATGGAAGCTAGCTGAACGAGTTGACTCACCGTCGTCGCTGATCTCGAGATTCGTGTAGCTGTCCCAGTGGAGGATGGGATCGTGATGAGCGGAAGCGTGCGGCACCGCTGGCGTCGGCGCTGGTACCGGCCCGTCCTGACGCTTGGCGTCCGTGGCGAAGTACAGAGTGACCACGCTGTCCGGAGGACATCGTGGATCGTCGCAGGCCACGTCCAACTCCGATCGAGGGAACGACACAACGTTCTCCGTTATCACGCACGTGTGGAACTACGGAAACAGGAGGAGAATATACAAGGTGGTAAAAAAATTTTAAAGTTGTAAAGTTACAAGAGTCGCGAAAATTTTACAGCTTGGAAAATCTTCGAGTTCTAAAATTTCGAAGCTCCAAGGAAATTGAAAATTTGAAAGTCTGAAAATTCTAATTGTAAGATCCTAAAGCTCTCAGATTTTGAAATCTTAATATTCGGAAATTCGAAAGTTAAAATACTAAAATCCTAAGATCCTAAGATTCGGATATTCTAGGATCCTAGGATTCAAAGATTTTAAAATTTCGAAAGTCTTAGAATCCAATAATTTAAAAGTTGAAAAATCCTAAAGTTCAAAGATCCTAAAGTCCCAAGACTCAAAGATTGCACGATCCTAAAACTCTAGACTCTTAGAGAAATTATTCTGATAATTTAAAAATCTAAAAGTCCCAAAGTCCTGAGACTCTAAGGTTCAAAAGTCTTAAAGCTCGGAAATTCAGAAGCTCTAAAGTTCTATAAAAAAAAATCCTAAAGTCCTTAAGATCCTAAGATTCTAAGATTCCAAGACCTCGAAATTCCCAAAGTCCTATAATTTAAAAGTCCGAGAGTCTTAAAGTCCCAAGATCGTAAAATCCTAAGATTCTAAGATTCCAGAATCCCAAAAGTTCGATCTAAAGGTCTGAAGTCCTCGAGTTCTAAAATCTTCAAGCTCCGAAGCCCCGAGATCGTAAAAATCTTAAGAACCCAAGATTCTGAAATCTTAAAGCCCGGAAGTCCGAACGTCCTAGAATCCTGTGATCCTAAGATCCTAAGATCGTAAACCAACTTTGAAAATCCTAGCTTTTCGTAAATCAATTCTCTCAACCCTCTCTCGGTCTCTAACTGGATAAGCGATACGGGATAATTACTCGCCGTGAAACGTGATTGGAATTGGACGAGTTTCCGAGAGCCGCGATGCGGTTAGTTGATAAAAGCACGGCGACTCTCGGAGTATCATTTGCGAGAGGAAATGAGAATGGAAATGGGCTTTATGTGCATTAATCAAACATAATTCGCGGACTAGGGTTTCGCGTCGGCCTCGCAGTTCGAATCAGTGCCAGAGTCAGTTTATAATTGAGAAAGTTGTCGCTAACTCTTGGTCATACCTGCAGCGAGAACATCACTTCTCGACTCTGCTTCGAGTACACCCTGTGGTAACACTTCACCAGGATGTCGCCGCGAAGACGAAGACCGCCGAGGTTCACGGTGAACTCGCGAGCGTTCGTCACGGAATAGAGGTCCGAGGTGTAAACTGGAGTCAAGCCTTCGTAGACCTTGAGGAACGCTCGGCAACCCGTGGGCTCGAACAGCGGAACACCCAGAACCGTGAGATGCGTTAAATACAGGGGTGACTGACTGATCCTCAAGGAGCCGGAGAGAAGTCCGCTGAAATACTTGATGTACCTGCCGGCAGAGAAATTCTCATGTAGTGTGTTTTCACTCTTTTGTCACTGTCGGTGAGAGACTGTAGTTATTCGTAAATAGAAATTCTAACAGAATGGTGGAGTAGCTCGTAAATTTTTATTGTTAGATAATAATTAATCGGATCTATTATTAACAGGGATTGAGCACTCGTTCAAAATTGAAACGTCACATTCGTCATTAAAGATTCTAGTATTACAGAATGGCAAGTAGATCGTCATAGTTGGATGAAAATGAAAAAAAAAGGACGTGTTGAATTAATCAGCTCTATTATTAACTTAGAGATTAAGCTTTCAACCGATTGAAGATTGAAACGTCAATTTAGGATCGAAACATTTGTTTTGCTTGATAAAGATCATGCGAATCATCCGCAGAACGCTCTTCGTTCGAACAGAGCCCCGTTTATGGCCGTTTATCGAAAGTTTCTTCGCGACGCTGTTTCGGCACGGTCGCGCGGTAAAAGGACTTGTACGCGAGAAGTAGAAAAGTCCATTCGTGGCCAGACACCAAATTAACACGCGATATGTCACAGCCACGGAGAAAGACGGTACAATACTTTCGCACGGTGCGTTGCGACAGACTCTGGCCAAATACGGACGGCGTGCGTGCGAAGTAGAGTCGGCCGTACGTGGTCAGACACGAATTATTATCGAAACGGTCGACCGTACGTACGTGCCCGCTCTTTTCTTCGTTTCCCTCGGGTATTTCACCGTGGCTTGGGTATCCTCGTGTCGTTTTACCGACGAGACTGGATGATAAAAAAAAGAAAAAAAAGAAAAAACGCAAGGAGGCTAGTTTCACCTTGACCCACGTTGTAAAAATAACGCGCCGCGCGGGAACCAGCACATACATTTAAGTGGTAATTGCCGGATCGTGTCGGCTGTCGCAATGTTTCCATTATGAAATTTCAGAATACGCTGGTCACCGCGTTTTAATGTCCCCCCGCGGTAACATTGGTCACGTCACAGCGGAAATTGTTGACAGTCGGTATTAACCCGCACGGTACGTGCCCGTCTCTACGTAAGGAAGCAGTCACGCAATGCGACGTCAGCTAAAAAGTCCCCAGGACTCGCTACTAAAAAAAATCCCTCGACGTGTAAAAGTTTGCGCGTGCAAGAAGAAAAAATACTCTGCTCTTGTAAAATATACTTTTAACGCTTGTAGAGAATCCCACGTTTCAGGGAGACGGAATCAATCGATCTCCGGAAAGATCGATTAATTCTCTCGGTTGTAATACACGGAGCAAACACGGAAGAGAGAAGCCGATCGAGCGAACGAAACGGGCCCCTGGTAGCGAGTCCTCGGCTACCTGTCGATTATGCAGCGTCGTGAGCGCTCATGACCGTAATTTCGCCGGATCTCTCACGAATTCCCGCGTGTCGCTCGTAACGAAGCAGATACCATCTCTTCTCTCGATCCCCTCCGGCCTCGCGGCACAGGGAGGGGAAAAAATACCTGTCCGTTCCCCCGATGGCACCTAAGGTGCCGGCGAGCGCGCGTTATACACGCTTCCACCGCGGAGTGGAGTCAAGCTAGCCTCTGCCTTCTTCCCTCGACCCTCGATAATGGATTCATACGTTCGCGGGAGTGCGGCCACGCTAACGACATGCTAATGCTCGCCGCTCGTGGAATTAATGGGGAAAGTCGATCGTTCAGGGATTCAGGGGAACCAGGTGGAACGAGGAAGGTGAAACCGCCGCCACGACGCCCGAAGGAATGTTTCGCGTACAAGGACACCGTATTGGACGGGCCATTATTACGATCATCGACGTAAGCGTCGCACGACGCCGAAACTAAGCGCGAAGGGTTACGGAGGCGAGGATAACGCGTACTCGAATGGATGTAAGAGGTTGACAGGTCTAACTACAGGAATTACGTTCACTTGGATTTTCGAGCGGTCTTAAGTCTCTCTCGTCGGATAGACTTGGCGTCGATGTAAATGCTGTCGTAACCCGGCGCTTCCGATATGCTCTTAACGTTGTAGTTTGTATACTACATTATTCGCTGTGTGGTAGCTGACGGCTTTTATACGAGAGGAAATATTTGTCGAAGACGATATTTTTGATATTATTTTCAATATTTTGGAAACTGGAAACTCAATCTTGCACCTTGTACTTTTGTACTTCGAGTGGTACCTCGAGAAAAGAAGAGTTCTCTTTTAATTCTATAAAAATATTTAAAGACTGGACACTTGGACTCGTATTCAGGATCAAAACGAAGGTGTAGAATGAATTCCTTGTGATTCGGTGATTTCCGAACCGTTATCGTACTGTAGACTCACGTGTTTTATACCTGCGATCGATGCTCAGAAGGACGACCATGACGAGCCTGATGTTTGCCAAGTTATACCCGACCGACTGGACGAACGTGTACGAGCGTATTCAAGAACGCGTGTCGTTTTACCTTGGTGGTAGTCTATCATGGGATTTACGGGACTTCAGCGATCGTTCCATTACGATATAGAAAGTTCTTAGCTCCAACTTTTTACAGGCTCATCAAATACGCATTAGAATCTGCGTAAATACCGGCGAAAACCACTTGAAACGTTTTAAAAATCCTCTTCCACCAATTTGTTAATTGCGCAATCGTCAGGCAATCCGGCGGAACGACGGTGTGAATTCTTGATTCACACTGAATGAACACTCGAGGTTGATTCAGCGGCCGGCGTCGTTACACAATTCTCAGATACTTCGAGATACGGATCTTCAGGTATCAATTTTCCATTTCAAGCGGTCCAATTAACCGCTCGAAATTCACACGCTCGAAATGGACGATGCAGAACGAATTGCGAACCGTTTGCACGAACAAACACACGACGTGTCCCTGGCTCGACACACGCATTCATTGACATTGCATTGTGAACATTTTTGTTCATTCGAAATTGAACGAGAAAAATAACATTCGAATTGCCGAATCTCACGGAACGCGTGAAAGGAAAACTGTACGCGACGAGGCATCGACGACAGGCCGGCATGCTTCGAAACGAGGATTATGAAATGATCAACCGATGACAAGGTGGTTCCCCCCGAGCAGCCACGCCCGCGGATGATACGCTCGTTCGAGCATTATACGAGCGATTCGCGGCCAAGAGCCAGTAAAATTTGCTTTTGCCGTCCAGCGTCAACGGACAGGGTGTCGTCATGCAGTGCAGCGATTTACCTTCGATGCGACGGGACCTGCAGGGATCCGATCTTGTCGTCGAGGAACCTCCTCATAGCGAACCTGTCCAACGCCTGATCACGTCCGCCGCAGATGCTGCTGTAGTTCATATACGCCGACACAGCCACACCCAGTCGTTCTTTGCTCCCCCTGAACAGAGGCGCGGAATGAGCTTTCAATTTTCTTACCGAGTCCAAGCCTCTACACGTTACGTCCTCTTCTCATCGACCGAGGAAAGACGAGGAAAAAGAAAAAGCAAAAGAAGAAGAAGAAGAAGAAGAAGAATGATGGAGGAAGAAGGCTCACCTGGCGTGGAGAACGACCACGCGATTCGGAGCGCCGTTCAGCCAGGAATCCAGCTCCTTGCACAGGGCGCACAGCCTCTCCAAACTGGGCGCCAGACCCTGCGGCCACCCTGCCTCTCTCGTGTTTGGCTCGCCTGCGCGACCCGCCGACGACAGGTTGAATATCTGCAAATTTCAACAAATTTGCGTGAACGCGCTTGTTTGAGCGCAGCGCCGAGTAAATTGAATAGAGGGCACTGTTGCGCAGTTGAACTAATAATTGTTATTGCTAGTTGAAAGGGCTGGTGGATTCTCTCGCACGATAGTTTAGCCTGATGAAACAAGCGAAATTCAACGGGACAAACGTCGCGTAAAATCGCGATATCGAACGAATCGCGAAGGATATATAAATCTTTGTCTACATAAAGACCGATATTTGGCGATTGACGTGCACACACGTCGAGAATTTTTTGTTTCGAATTGCAACGATTTCTCAGTTCGAAGTGTGTTTAAATGTAACCCAGACAAAAGAAACGACAAGTTTGTTACTTCTCAATAATTTCTATTCGGTGATATGACCGACGAGTTGAAAAGAAAAAGAAGACGACGAATTATCGTATACGGTTCGGTCACTCGTTATCGTCCGCGAACCAGTTGCCAGCGCAAGAGGTTAAAGTGCGTTAAATTGCAACGCTGTTTAGAACGTACAAAGTGTATCTTATTGATAATGTTGTAAACCAATTACTTCACAGCAGTTCTTGTCTAACGGAGGATTGTTATTTAATAAAAAAAAAGAACGCGACCATGAATCCACAGCCATTAACTCGCCGCTCACCATATAATTGTCACCGTGCTTCCCTCGCAGGAGTGCGGTAGCATGTTCAAGCACTCCCTGCGCATCCTCCCTGTACCAGAGTGCAATGATTCTTTCGGTGACGTAACAAAGCTCCATTACTTCTGTCACGCGACCTCCGCCCTTTCCAGATCCTGTCGTCGTCGCGTCCGCGCCGACGCCCGGCGTCCTCGCGGGCGTCGTCGCCGACAAGGACGTCTGTACCTGAAACACGACCGTTCTCAATTAACATACGTTCGCTCGCGAAATAAAATTTCTCAGAACCGAATTTTAATCCCCCCTTTTCTCGCTTGTGAAGATCTTTTAAAATGCTAGGAACGTTTGTCCGCGGAAATTTTGCAGCTTTTACGAAAGGAAATTTCGCTACACTTTCAGAGGGGGGGGGGGTGATCCCTTTTGCCCAAAATTCACTGGAAAGGTGATTCATGAAGCACTTTGCTCACTTCGCTACCCAATTTATATTCCTCTTTCACGGAGAAAGAAAGACGACTCGCGACTCGTAACGCTCTTCGTAAAATTTCCTCTTCGATTCGCCAGTAAACACAGCCAAGACGTGCACTCTGCTCGCTTTGCCACAAAACGCTCCTTCTTCCTGCCTCGAAACGGCTTATTTTAAATTCAGGATATTGGAGAGGCAAGTTAAATTTTCTCCGTCTTTCATACGAAAGCGATCACTCTCTTCGCCATTTCGAGAATATTAATTTAATCGATTCTTATCGTTCTATTCTTTTTTTTTTTTTTCCTATAATAAAGAACCTTGGAATATTTCGGCGCGTAGAAGATCCTGACGACGACGGTGTGATTCGGCATGGCGGTGCCCTTGTGGGAATCGCTTTGTCCCAGCGAATCGACATGAAATCCCCTCGGTTTTAACACGATGCTTTTATCTCGGCCGGGAAGTCGACGAAGAAGGACGCGAGGACGACACGGCACGATGGAATGACAGACTGCCGACTATTGTACGCTTCTCTCGATTCCGCTGAATTCACGACGTCCTGTCCTGATCGAGTCTAACCACGGTCTCTAGTTGCACAGCTGACGTCCAGCTATTCCCCTTCCTTCTGCCGGCTCGTGCAACGCGATTTCTCTCGCTCCGCGTGCACGTATGATGTAACGAATTCGTCCAGGTAGCATGATTTCAGTCAAAGTCACGCTCGCTCGTTGGACGAGCGCGAGGCTCGCATTAGCGAGCAGCGCGGAACTACACCGGGGGGGAACGTGATAAACCGCGGCGGGACGGTGTGCGGGTAACTCGACGTCAAGGGCGACGTGTGGAAAAATTCGCGTCGACGAAGAGATATGAATAAGCTCCTTGTCCGCGAATTGCGTCGAGTCTTCGTCGAGATCGCCGTCGGGAGCGGGTGTAATTCCAGTTGGCCGAACGAGTTTCCAAACGAGCGTCTCGATGGAATTTTGTACGGTATGTTTCAGAGACGAACTTGAAAACTGTTCGAAAATCTTATCCCGTGTAATCTGCTATTTCCCACAAAGACTCGAGCGACGATGTGATTCTTCCGCACGTCGAAGAAATATCTCACGCGCCACGGCACGGAGTACATCGTGAGTTTATCGATAAAGCTACCTTCGGAGAATCATAAACTTCCTCGAGAAGGGCCAGCGTACCGTCCGCCACTTCCCAACCGCGAAACGTCCATTTCCCTCGTCATGCCGCGGAATAATTCAGCAGAACGAAGAAGAAAGGATACCGCTATCGCGGAGGAACGGCCGCCGACGGAGTTTACCGGTTTCCAGGTCCTCGATGAAAAATCAGCCCGCCGTCAGACGATATTACGACTTATTCGCGCGTGACGCTTGACAAATCGCGCGAGCAACCCCGTTTCACGACGCGGCGGATTCAACCGCGAAAAAGGACGTGCGTGTGTACGAAAGGCCCCCCCGTCGATCCTCGAATCCTAAGCAAGCGTGAGAAATACGAAGGACACCGTGGCGATGTACCGTGGTAGGCCGAGCTTTCAGAAAACGACAGCTGCGGTAGGACCGTGCCGGTAGGCGTAATGGCAATTTCACACGTGAGACCCAACGCCGGGAGCGATTTATGATCGTGGTGGATCGGCACGTACACTGCGCACTTTCATAAGTATTCGAGCGTTTGCAAATTTTACGCGTCTAAATTCATTTGCGATTGAAATCGAAAGAATCGTTCGCCATTGATGGGGATCAATAGACAGATAAATTTGTCGAATCTCAACTGAGCAAATGTAGACACGTGCCACGCACGTCGAGAATCTTTGCAAGATTGCAACATTTTCTCAGTTTTAAGTATATTCAAATGTGAGCCAGGCGAAACGAACGATAAGTTTATTACTTCTTAATTTTATAATCTAATTTATCCAGTGATATACCGACGAGTTCAAAGGAAAAAGCGACGAATTATTGTATACGGTTCGGTCACTCGTTATGGTCCGCGAACCAGTTGCCAGCGCAAGGGGTTGAATTAAAGGATCGATAAAATGAACTAAATGGAATATATAATATATTAAATACATCATTATTTAAGGCTAGATGTAGTTACTAGATTGCTAGATTATTAGAATTTTTATTATTAGATTACTAGAATTTTTATGAACAGAAAGACTGTCTATAACGTATAAGTTTTACTTGTGGGGATGAAACAAATTTTCACGTAGATTTCGCTTCTTCGGTTACAAAAATTACATAAAATTTTTCAGTCTAGTAATCGCAAGTATTATTGCAAAATGTAGATATTTCTTTCTGATGTTTTTCAATCGAGTTACACCAGGTTTATGAACGACGGTGAGCGGGCGAGTCGAAGCTGGGGTCGCAGCTTGCGAGAGAAACGAGCGAGCCGCGTTACGATCCCATAAACGTATTTTTAGAGGTCGGGTTACTAGTTCCTCCGCTCCCTTCCTCTTCGATTCGATGTTTTGACGAGGCCATCACCCTTTCCCTACGTCTCCGTACGCAGAATCATTAAAATTTCAATTTACTCGAAAGGGACGCGCGAACAGAGATCGCGAGTAGGAACTTCTGGGGTGGGAACGAATGAAAATTTGATCGACGTTTCACACGTGTCACGGACACCGGCGCAATGAATATTTCGCGAGAAATACATATACGACGCTAGAGAATGAATTTTTATTCATCTGCTCTTTATGGAAAGTTTCCATGTTGTTTTAATTCTTTCTCAAAAGTGAATTTATTTATCTCTCAGAGTCTCAGATGTACAAGGTACAACGAGCGTAGAATATTACAATTTCGATTTGAAATTGATTGATTTCGTCGAGTAACGAATGCGCCAGTGAACATCGCGGTCTTGCACGGACTGAACCGTTTCTACTTACGCGCGGTTTCTACATGGCGGAGAGAGTAAGCGTTCAGAGATCAAGACCACGGAAGAATACGACAACTACAATTAATTATTCTCGTAGAGAATATCGTTCAACTGAAATGGTCCTACGTAATGATCTACGAAAAAATAGGATGTCATTCATCCAAGTTCTCAAAACTGCACGTTGCCTGCAATTTCTAAAATTTCTAGGAGAACCGACGAAATAATCACTTTCACAACTGTAGCCGGCCAGTTCTTGCAAATGGATCAACGAGTCTCGCTGCGATACACGTGTAACTTCAAACGTGCACAGCAAATTCGAAATACACAGCTTGTTTTCATTCCGCGAAACGTTCAAAGACCCAACACACAGAAAGCGAAGGAGAGGAGGGGAAGAATTTACTGTCAGGGATATCGTTTTTTAGTTGATTTCTGTTTGCGTTCTCTGGGATTCTCTGTGTCCATTGACGAGCCGTGTGTAATTCAGCCGCAGACAGTGACATTAGTAGGAAGTAATTATTCGGGGGCGTGAAGGAAACCTAGCGCCGGTAATGTCAATTATCGTTAATCCGCGTAATTGCTGCCAGCTAATTTCTAATTGCGAGTAGAATGCCAAGCGAGAGAGTGGGCTTTATCGTTATCGACTTCTTTCCGTTCTCTCTCTCTCTCTCTCTCTCTCTCTCTCTCTCTCTCTGTGCTAACTAACTAGTACCCGTCGAGATCCGATCGATAGCGGAATGTTTAGCCAAAGATCCGGAAAGGATGCATTCCAAACCTATCGCAATTCTAAATTATTCGCTCGCCAACGACCATGTTTCTTCATTCCTTCGATTATTTCTAGCTCCAATTCTTTCGATTCTTTCGATCGGCCGTGCACGGTGCCTCGACTCGGCTCGATTACGCTCGCGAGTCGCTCTGTCGACGTGAATTTGTTACTTAAACTCGTTAACGAGTCGAAATACGGTATTGCGAACGCTTGGATCTCTCGAAATTTCATAAAATCCAAGTAGAGAAATATTAAATTCCCCGGGACCAGGAAAATTCCAAGGGAACGCGTAAACACGTCATTGATCGAGAAAAAATTGCATCCGTCAGCTGTAATGTAATTTCGTTTCAAGTTGCTCGCTTCGCTAACGCGAATGCTCGACTCCATAATGGTTGAAGTGCTACTTGAAGTATTCCTTCGAGCTTCGGATGAGTTAAGGTTCGTTCAACTGTTCCATCAATCGAAAGGAACAACAGTTGCGCTACGAATACGTTCAATCATAATCGGAGAAGTTATTCCTTCTTGTCCTTTCGGAAATTCATCTCAGACGCGCCAATCGCTTTTAATCACGCGTCAGTTTCTCCCAACATTTCGTCTCGTTGCTCGAAACTGAAAGACTTCGTATCTGTCAAAAATTAAAGTTACAGAGATATCGATTTTATATTGTTCAGTCCTCGATAGGCTTTAAGTTTTAAGTTCACTTTCTTTTAAATCGTCAACTCTCTTTGCGCGCCTGTCTCTCTCTCTCTCGCATTTCGAGCATTTTCATCGACACCGAATGCCATCAGAAATCGATAGAGCAATTTCGCGATGAATTCACGCGCGATTGCCTACGATCGTAGGTCATTGAGAAACGGTTTTCTCGCGACAATTGGTAATAACCAGTTACGAGCGATTGTCGGAATTTCCTCGTATCGCGGCGCGTTTTGCATTCAACTTGCTCGGCACCGCGCGTGTATTTTCACGGTAGAAAAGCAGCCGCCGGTACGAGCGTGGATAAGGGTTTCGCGAATGCATTACACGGCCGACGTCAATATACATGGATTATCTCGGTGGAGCATCGGTTGATAGTTGCACCGTTGGTACCTGCAGTGTGCTAGCTTACTGCCATTTTACCGAATAATTTTCTCCGCTGTCGACGTTAATGCATAAAAGACCTGGCCTGGCTGCCGGTCTACCCGCTGTTATGATTAGAAAAAAAAAAGAAGAAAGGAAGAAAGAAAGACAGAATGAAAAAGAAAGAGAAAACTCTAATAAAGCGTAAACGTTCGCCCCGAGCGAACTCGTCAGATTCGTTTTTTCATCCTTCCTCTGGCGTTACACTTATGTACACACATACACACCGTGCACGCGTGTTTTCAGATATCAGAACGAAATCTTGCTGTGGCATAATAACAGCCTACGACGAGATAAACGATCTACGAAATTAAGGGAAAATTATAAACTTCCTCATTGTTCGGAGATGCAGACGGATAAATGTGTCGTGAAGTACGAAGCGAAAGCTCCGAGACAAGTTTAGTATTGTCAAGATAGACTAACTAATAAGTAAGTAACGAGAATTTTCTGGAAGCTGTTTCAACGAATTCAGTGGAAAACAAAAGAATTCACGATCTACTGACCAAGTTCTTCGCCTCTATCAAAAAATCGCGTTACTTACGAAATCCATCGAACAAGTATATAAATACTATACGAAGTATCTTCAATTGCGTCCCCCTTCTAAAAAGAAACTGTACACTCTTACGTAACACTTTCTACTGCTCTTTGGTATTTTCTTATTGGCGCAATTTTCCAAATTTGGCAGAACCGAAGTCGGTAAAAAAACGAAATTACCCGCGAGACCGCAGAGAGAAACGAAATCACGAACGAAGCAAGTGACAAGACTGTTCAAAATTCACCGATCCTCCTGCGCGATTACGCAGGTGGCGCGATGCAAATGATTCCGTGTGTACGTTTTGCAGGTAATCTCGAAGTCGAGAGGCAGCCCCGCGCGCAGTTCCGCATGGCGATCGTTGGCAAAACGGTGAATCGTCGGCAAACCGAGTACGCGTGTGAGGAGGTTTGCTCGCCGTAGACGACGGAGCGTCGTTCCGAATGTAAATGGGGCGACCGACCGTGTTTTCCCGCGGACTAAACGAAGAACTGCACCCGCCTGATGCAATCGACTCACTCTCGTATCCTCCGCCGGCAATAAAACGCCATTTCCTCGTAGTTCCTTAACGTATCACGCTCCGTTGCTTTAATATCAAATATTTAGAGTTGGCCAGAGGCGTAAATCGCGAGTTCTTATCGGCCAGCCCGATAAGACCCGTGGCTACGTGGCAGGCCACTTAGCATAACAATCGTACCGTGCTGCGTTTTCTTTCCTTTTTCTTCTTTCTTTCCTTTTTTTTCAACGCGGTCGCGACGAATGGCAACGATTAAATTCAAGAGACTGCTCCGCCTCGAGCGAGCCAATAAAAATCTTTCGTAGCCAAAAGTCCGTTCGTTGGAATAAAATTGTAGCCAACGCGATCGAATCCGCTTGTCCGAATTTACACGTGAATTTTTATCGGTTAAGAGTACTCGAGGTACTTCTGGCAAGTTCAGACAATTTTTAAAAGCAGATTTTTGGAACATCCAACGCGAAACTTCCATCTTGAATTTGTGTTTCTCTTTCTTCGAGAGAGCGGGAATGAAACGTTCCGAGTTAGATCGAAGTGCGCATTGAATTTGATTATCAATGTAGTAGTTTACCTTGTAGAAGCTGCAAAGTGCCGGCGTGAAGGGGTGAAATTAGAATCGACTCTAATTAGCAGACACGGCAGCCGAGATTCCGATGAATAATTCATGGGCCACGCACGGCCACAATTTTCGCGCGAAACAAAAAAAAGCAGAAATTCTCAATTACACGCGGTGGTTTGTTCGTGAATCGGATGATTTACAGCGAAAGTGTAATCTCGCAGAATGGCGAGAACTTATTGCGGGATAAGGAAAAAAGTCGATGTTTTACCTGCTGCAGTTGCTTGCTTCTCGATATGGTGTTAACATTCTTCGGCTGTGCCTCGTAACCGCCATTATGCTGCAACAGAGAAGAGGAAAAAAATACTGATTTATATATTCGCGTTGCGTGCACCTACGATATATTATGCGAAAGAATATGAAAGGGGGGAAGAAACAGCTCTTAACGAGTACACCCTTGGAGCAGCATCATGCTGGATAGTTTTACCGTGGAGGTTACGTCAAATTTTACTCTCAATCTTAATCTACTTGAGAGTTGCTCTAATAATGATTGACATCAATACACTCTCATTTCTATGTAGCAAAAAATTTTTATCAGATTTTATCTTTCGTGTACTTTAACTGTTTTCTTTCAACTGTAAAGACCGTATTTGCAAGTATTGTCGTTACATTTGCAACAACGTAAATTTATTACGTTCTAGCAAAATTCTATTTAATTCTACTCTCTTGTACGACTTTGTCATTGCTGTTCAAGGATTAAGGGCGTCGCGGAAGGTAATGGTTTGGCTGTCGCGGCGCAGAAACGATAGCAAATGCCGCGCGTAAATTATTTCCATTGTTCGGGCTGAAAACAGCTGTTGCGTAAATTCGGGCCGACGCGCGGTACACGTCTGATAATAAACAGCATCGATTCTCGTTTGCTACGATTCGCGCAAATCTCAAATGGCCTGTGAAAATAAATCTCCAGTTTCGCGGCCACCCTCGCGACTGCGTCGATTAAATTTCCCAAATTGCAAACTCCGTATTCCACCGCCCGTAATTCTTTCTCACATTTCATTTCGTTCGTCCTCTTTTCCCTCTGTTTCCGTTCGCCCGTCCAGACGAGCGAAAAATGCGGAAAAAACCAAGCGGACGAGAGGCAACACCCACGCACCTCGCTCTCTATATGGAGGGCAGTGTGCCAAACGGTGAACGCGATGCGATGCAAGAGGGTTTCGGTCTCCTCCCGCAGCGGTGTCTCCTCCTTCAGGTTATTGTTCATCGTGTCCTGGCGCGTGTCGCCGCAGCGGCAGCAATTCGCTCGCAGCCAAGCGCGCGACAGCGAGCTACTGTTCGAGTTTGTCATGGCTGCACGATACTTTATTTACATTACTACGTTAAGCTCGATCGATGGCCTGAATGGTGATGGATTTTTCAATTTCAAACTCCAAGTCAAGTTGTTTGGCTCGTCTTCTCGCATCTCCTGGTAATCTTCTTTCGGACGAAGCACACGCGCGCGGAAGATCGCAGTCAGCAACCGAGGAGGATGGTAATCGCCAGCGAGGAAAGAAGCGTCGAAATGTGACGAGCCACGTGTCCGGGAAGGTTGTACGTCGGCGCCGTGACGCGGCCGTGCTCGTTACGAATTGTTCCGCAAAATCGGGCACCGCCTTTCTCCTCTTCTCCGCCGATCCACCGAGAAACCGCGATCCTCGCCAACAGCGTGCGATTCATCGACGAAAACCTCGCCGTTAATCTCTCGATGCCTGTCAGCCGCGTTTCGTCCGCGTTTCCATCGCGCCTCGTTCCTCCAACATCCACCACAAACAGAGACAGAAACGAGCGATCACCGCTTCTTCAAACCTTGCACCTTCTACGTACATGCACGTTATTTGTATATCTTGTAGGAACTTGTAGGAACTTCTTGCTCGTGCTAATTGAACGCTCTTCACCGACACGATCTCCGACCTTTCCACTTCTTTCTTCTCCTCGAGTTGTTAACACCGCGCGTCATACGAGCATCGGGCCACTTCCTCCCGATCGTATCGCGCGATCCATCGATCCGTTCGATCCACCGTCAGAAAAAGAAGAAAAAAAAAGAAGCACACACACCATCCGTCAGTTTCATTCCGATCCTGTTCGCAGCGTAGCCTCAAGGTCACCAAGGTGTCTTCCACCCTCAGCCACTCGTACATCAGCTCGTCGATCTTCCTCGTATCGTCACGCAGTTGCGCGTCGATGGATACCCGTCGAATCAACGGCGTGCGTCTCGTCTCTCGCTTCTCGTTGCGTGCACGCGTTCGCGGAGGGACGACACTCGAGCGATCAGTGAGAAAAAACGCCAGCGGGTTCGGTGGACGAGCGAGGATCACGCGACCTGGGTCAACCGGCACGAACGTCTGCGCCGCACGGGAGCCGCCCCGGCGCTGCGGCCGCACAGAGGGATGAAACCCTGCATCTCGGCTCCGAAGAACGTCCACGGGGGTTAGAAGGGGCCGGAGGGACGGGAGGACGCGACACGTAACCATGGAGACGGGCAAGCAGCGTCGCGGGTTTGCACGCAGGCCTGGTCCTGCGCCGCGGATTCTACAGGATCCGCGCGAGTTCTGCCCGTTCTGCTCGCCGCGCAACGGAAAAAGGGAGCGAGGAGAGAGAGAGAGAGAGAGAGAGAGAGAGTAGTCTCGGGTGTAGGTCGAGTGCCACTCCCTGTAAATATAATTACCCCGCGAAATTGTCGCGCGCCCGTGTAACTCGATCGCCTCCTTCGCGATCCAACCCTTCCCAGCCCCTCTTTCTCTCATGTTTGCCGTCCGTTCGGTTCTTTTTTTCTTTTTCTTTCGTCTCGTGCTTCCTAAATGGTAAACGAGGTTAACGATTCGACGCGTTCCTCCGCGGGATTGTTTCGGGGTAATTGTATTTAACGGTTTGCGGCGATTGTTTTTTTTCTTCTCTTAAGGACGAGCGCGTCGTGCGATTGTTTTACAGAAATTTCGTTCAACACACGCGAATTTATTTTTTCGCCTCTTTCGATCTCGAGTAAATTTAGTTAACTGTACTGTAACAGTTTCTGGGGACTGTTTTCTAAGGGACGAAGATGCGTCGTGCGATTTAAAGGAATTTCGTTCAACACACGCGAATTTATTTTTTCGCCTCTTTCGATCTCGAGTAAATTTAGTTAATTGTACTGTAACAGTTTCTGGGGACTGTTTTCTAAGGGATGAAGATGCGTCGTGCGATTTAAAGGAATTTCGTTCAACACACGCGAATTTATTTTTTCGCCTCTTTCGACCTCGAGTAAATTTAGTTAACTGTACTGTAACAGTTTCTGGGGACTGTTTTCTAAGGGACGAAGATGCGTCGTGCGATTTAAAGGAATTTCGTTCAACACACGCGTCGTGCGATTGTTTTGAAAGGAATGTCGTTTAAACTTTCACAACGTCGAAACGTAACTCTGTGTATTATTCCACGATAAAAATGTTTTCGTCTGTACATATGTACATTGATACATTTATAGATTTATTATCTACAACAGCATTTTAGTCTTGTGTATTTTGATCTCGAGGAAATTTAGTTCATGGTATCTACCATTCTAATGTCTAGTCTAATTGAATCTGCCATTTCCAAGGTGTTTGGATATAATTCTTCGTCTCTCTGTGTTTCAAGAGATAAATACGTCAGCGGTGGATTTGAGCGGAAAGAAAGTTTATTTCCAACAAGTCTTGATTCGATTTGATTCGTTTAAATTTAAATAATACGCTGTGATCTACTTCGCGTTTCAACGGGTAGCGAGTTAGCGGAGGAAATTTTAAATTCATCCGGGAGATGCGTTTCAAATCTTCTGAATTTATGCACACGCCGCATCAGCGATTGGATAACAATCTTATTAAATTCAATACCAAGTTCCAAAAACGGGGAAGATTTATTCGAAAATTGAATATTCGTTCGATCCACTTCAGCCGGGAATTTCTTGGTTTATTTTCAAGTTTCAGCGAAATCAATTAGCAGTACGAGGAATGCGTTTTACATGTCGATCGATATCGGTTTTAAATCCGCTCGGTCCCCCGGATTAAAATTTCATCGCGGCGCGGAATTCCAGAGCGATTGTAAAAACCGAACGACTGCCGAAGAAACGTCTGCCAATATTTCACGCGGCAATAAAACGTCGATAAGCAGCGACTAAAATTCAACGACGGACGGCGATATTTTCTCAATCGATTCACGCTGCCGACTAAACGCTGCTTTAGCCTCATTCCAAAAGAGCAACACACTCCGCGCGGAACAATGGATTTTCCTTGACCATTGCGAGACATTTCACGCAAGAATTGAAATCAAATTGGTGTGTTTCAGCACACGGGCACACGAGAGCGGCCAAGAGGAATATTTTACGGGGCGATAAATCATTGGAACTGGCCCCGTAGATTTTCGCCGATAGAACACGTTCTGCCACGGGATGGCTAGATGGCTGGATAAATAGACGCGTGTCCTTGTCCGGCGAGCGGCGCGAACAAAGATGCGAGACGTAGCGATTCAGATTCAGCGGTACCGATAATTTAACTGGTAGCCACGAAAATACCGAGACCCGAGGGTTAAATCCCGTGGCCGTGTGATTCTATAACATGTAAACTTGCTTGGCAAATGTTTCCCCGTGCCTCGTGTTCCAAGCCCAGAAATCGTCGATAAATCAGTTTTACATCTACGTTCCCCAGAAGCGAGTACACGTTACGCGGAAGAAGAAGAAAAAAAATCCTTGAATATTGTACCGCGAAGAAATATCAAACCGTTGCTATATTCTCTTTTTATTGCTTTCGGAGCGAGAGATACTTCGGGAAAGATCAAAGGTAGAGTTCTGTGAAAGGAACTCTTAAGGAGTCTGATACAAAGAAAATAAATTACGAACGAAAATAAATTGTTTCTTTTTCTTTTTTCGTCTTGCTTGTTTCCCTGATGGAAATGACGGAAGCGAAAAATACAGAAACGAAAGGAGAAGACAGAAGAAGAGGAGAAGAGGAGGGAATGTGCGAGCAAGAGCATCGTGAAGGAGGATACGCGTGTAACAGTTGGCGAAGCTCGATGCGGCAACGACATTTTAATACGAGAAATAGGCAATACTGGCGTTCCCGAGCGTCGCCGCCGGTCGAATTGCTTAGCTGGCGGCTCTCGAGTTTCCAGAATTGGAAACGTATCTGTTCACCTTTCGATGCCGCCAGCTGAAACTCGAAAAAAAAAGAAGAATGCAAATCCTCGTGGCGGGGGGAATCGCATATCAAATTCGCGAGCGTGTCTTTCGCGGCGACGTTTAACCTTCTTCGATGCTAATTAGCCACGTCAACGAATGGAGTATATATATATAATTTTAGTCACGCGTGACAAAGGTGTGTCGTTTAAAAGAACAGGGGATCGTTCGAAATGGGCTGTGAATAAAAATACCGAGAGTCGCTTGTGCCTAACGAGATATACATTTTATCGCGCGTATATAACTTTATCGAAATAACAAAATACAGGTGATTCTAATGCCGCGTGCGTGAAAATCGCAGTTACTTTATCACTTCTGGCAAACTTCAATTAAGACCTCTAATCAATAGTGAGACATCCGACGTGAAAAGTGCAAGCAGTGGCATTTAAAAGTATGCGGTAACACATGTGGCGAGTAATAAATACATCGATACTTTGACATTTCATTTACTTCCAGTCTTTTGCTTTTCATTACTAATTCGTGGAGTTAACTTGTACTTGTATTTGTATTTCCTACTAAATTCGTTTTATCTAAAAAGAGAATTTAAAAAAAAATCTTTCTGCATCTTGAACCATTGTCGCCCGTGAAAGGATATATTTAAAATGTAATCGCTTGTCGCTTGTGTCCTTAAATTTGCCATGAATGCAAATAAGGAGAAGAGAAACGACCAGAAATACATCATCCGTGGAAGGATGAATTTAAAATATAATCGTTCGGTCGCTCGGTGTTGAATATCTCGTTTTGGAAGTTTGAAAGTTTTACATGAGATTATCGGCGATCGGGTGATCAGGAGAGTATGTTATATATAGAAATGATACTGTCTCGTATCTCGTGCAAACGTAACGAACCAAATAATCAAGTACGAGGCAAGCTGCCTCGACAGAAAGACACCCGATTGGCCAATACCAGCTTAATTGACTTATGCCCCGCAACAAACCGCGCATTACGATTGAGAATCACGTCGAACGAGAGCACAGCTGCAGGGGGAATCGGTTCTCGCTTCGGCACAATCGTGACCGTGCCATGAGGAAACACTGTCAAAATAACACTGACGATCGGCCAAGTCACGTCGCATTTGCATTAAACGGATAAATTGCGAAATTGTACGACGGCAATCGTACGACAGGCTCTCGAGATACACTCGGATACGAGAGATCATCGAGTCGCGTGAAATTCACACACGCTCTATCTCTCTTGCAATTTGAAACTTCGTCTGGTTTGCGTCCATTCTCTAGTAAAGTAAAATTCCTGCTCGCAAGAAGATTAGCCGATCGAAATCTGTAGTTCTTTCTCTCTCTCCCTCTCTCTCTCTCTCTCTCTTTGTGGAAGTTCCCTCTTCTCGATTGTCGAACTTTTGCTCAACGAAATTGAAACGTAGGCGGGAGAACAGTCGACTGTTTAAAAATATGGATGGCCGAATATTTGAAAAATTGGAGATTTGAATGGTCGAATATTTGGAAGCTTGGAAACCCGAATGATGGAATATTTGGAAACTTGTGGAACTTAATATCGAATATTTGGAAATTGGATGGTTGAATATCTGAATTTAGAGAATTTAAAGATTTGGATGGTTCGAATATTTGCAAGTTCGAGAGCTTACAGATTGCAATGTTCGTGCACTTGGGAATTCGAACATTCGAATGTCTGGAAGTTGGAAAATTTGCTAAGGTAGCGAAATATACTAAAGGACGAGTGGAGACTTCAAAACGTAGATTAGTCGAGGACCGATCGCTCGAAACTTGGGACGATCGTAACTACAGTGGAAACAATAGATGCAGCATTGAACGCATCCTTGACTCGAGACAGGAAGCTTCGCGCGACGAAGTAACGAGTACTCGTACGTGTTCTCGTCCACCCAATGACCAATTGCTTGCGCAACTCCTTGCCCTCCTCTTGCGCGAACGAGCACTTTTTTTTTTTTCTTTCTAACGCCGCTCGCGGCGAGTTCTCTCATGACCTCACAGGAAGTGACAACCTTCTCGCTCATCGTTATAAATATCCATTCTTCGTGCATCGCAGATTCATGTATGCAATCGATGCGAATATAAGAAAGCGAGTTCTCCTTTTCTTTTCCTCTGTTCTTCCACTATTTCTTTATTTCTCTTGGTTGCTCTTCGTCGCGCGACCTCCGCGAGTTTACGTAAAAAGCCTCGAGCATCATCGTAAGCGCAATATAACATCCGATAGAGATCGCGGAGAACGCGGAGGAAGCGCGCGTTTTATCTGAAGAAGCTACGCTTTATCTTCGACCCGTGACCCTTAGAGCGCGAACCAGCCGGTTTTCTACCCTCTTCTCTCGATCGCCGCGACTGGACACGATCGTCGTCTCGGATATTTATGAACGCTTGACAAATCACTTTATTCGAGTCTGCCTTTCGAGAGCCGCCGCAGAAAACACTGCCAGCTTAATCCTTGACACGAATAATTTATTCGTATTTATTCGTTGGAATAATTGAGTGTTTTGCTACGATGTTTTGTTTGAAATCAAGAAAGATTCTGTGTGTGTGTGTGTGTGTGTGTGTGTGTGTGTGTGTGTGTGTGTGTGTGTGTGTGTGTGTGTGTGTGTGTGTGTGTGTGTGTGTAATAGTGTTGATAAAATTTCAAAGTGTTTCAAATAGCGTAATAAAAGGTACGAGTACCTTCACGAGTGTCAGCGAGTAACAGTCTGTTTCAGTTTGGTAGAAAGTTGATATTTTCTGGTCGACAGGAGCAGGAATTTCGACTCTCGCTTTCTCAAATTGCTTAGACCCGTTAATTGTCCCGCTCGTTTTGTTGAAACCTTTGACTCGTCTTCGTTGAACTGATCCACGTTGCTGCCCCAGCATTCCTCTCTCAATTGCTCTCCAAGTTCACTTTCACGCATTTTGTAGAAATAATAACGATAATAACGTTACACGTTAAAGTAAAAAGTTTCTCTGACGAAAAAACGGACAGTTTCTCAAAGAAAGTAGAACCACCGCGAGGAGAACCTTTCCCTTCTGTGCTTTCTGAATAAATGACAGCCAAGATTCGAGATTAGATTGTTCGACTGGACAAAAGCAACGCAGAAGGAGTTTCATAGGTAACCAACACCCCGTGACAGATTCGCTCGCGATACCAGGTTCGATTCGACTCGACTGGACACTCGCCAAACGTCGAAATTTTCTACTCGCGTAACGTACGACTTCTCCCCGATCACCGAGAGAAAACGCAAAACAAGAGGGAATTTCTTTATTAACCTCCTCTCCCGGATTCCTTCGTGTAGACTCTTATCTTAGCGATCCGATAGCACGTTTACGACACGCCGCGTAGAAACCGATCGAATCAATTGCACGAGTTCTCGCTCGACTTGAACAATTTTATTTTTTTTTTTATCTCCGATCGTGACCATTCGGAAATCACGTTGATCCGCGTGTGAAACTGAAAACTGATTCTCGAGCTTACCACGGAATTAGAGTAGAATTAACTCTTACTTTTATTTCTGTTTTCCAAAGAATATTACAACCATTACAATGTTTTGCTAGTCAAGCGTTCTAAAAACTCGGCGCGACGATGTCATTTGGTCGAAGAAGCAACATCTAAACGAATAATCGGAAAGGAGCACGACAGCCGTAATTGCTGTTATTACGAAGCGAAGAAGTTCAGGGTCTCGGTCTCAGCTTTTGCTCAACAAGCGAGTTACGTTAAAGTAATTCCCCCAAGTGATATTTATATGACGGATTGACGTCAACGAGACGAAAATGTTTGCAGCGTTCTCAGATTGACCGGCTCCTCGAATTAAAATGTAACGATAAATCAAGCACTCTCGGACAGGCATGCTAATGACGACGACGGTAATAACGTACCGGCGACGACGACTTATTAAATTTAAAGCCAGCAACTGTGTCAATAGTCGTGTTGCCACGCTGGTTTATGCTGGATGCTCGCGACATCGGTGCCAGTCGCAATCGCGGAAATATACCCCGGGAACGATTAGAAATCCGGGATTAGATTGTACGAATTAGTAGTGCGGCATCTGGTGCTCGGGTAGAGGCTAAACGAGCGTAGTTACAGCGTAGCACGCGACGTGTATGCGGTGTACGCGGAATCATGGAAATTGCTTGCTACTGCTCGTCACAATCTGCTGAAATGACATGGTTCGTCTACTTCGTGGTATCTACAATTGGAACACCTAATAAACCTACAGTATTCGAGTTTTACCACTCACTTTTTCTTTCTTTTTTTCTTTCTTTTTTTAATTCTTCGTCTTCTGTGTTGCAATACGTGCACAACATACGTGATTGTATTATGAATATATTTATACGCTGCGCAATGTAATGCCTATTCACGCAAGTCTGTGCGACATGAAGACAGACGAAGAACGAATCGTCGAATCTCTCAACTATGGACAAATTATATATAGTGAAATATTAACTATTAGGTTTAGGGCTTAATACTTCTTTCATTTGGAATTTAATGTTCTTTCGATCTGTGATGAAAAAAAAATATGTGGAGAATATAAAGATTGACCTCGGAAATTTCAAAACCTAGGAAAAATTGCTTCCTTAAAACTGTACGACTTTCCTATTAAACAATTTTTCATTGGACGTAGAATTTAAAAATTATTTCAAATGTGCAAGCTAGGTGAATCGCCCTGTACAATATTTCACAAGGCGTTACAATCGGACTGTATTTATAAAACCGCAAAATTCCACAAAAATCAATAGTCGTTACCTCTACGAACTATACAGTAGATTTAGTTGAAATACAACTCACATAAATTACACATCCACGTCATCCTAATTACTTATACTTCCCTAGCAGAAACGAATGTGACGTATGCTCTTAAAAAAAGAAAAAACTAGTCATTAGTGGAATTTTAACGCCAGTCGACTCTCCCATAATTCGAGTTTGCGTTTGGACGATGATAACTACACGACTGTGCCCGACGTAACGTGTCGGAAATACTTTGCATTAAAACGCGCGTTACGCTTTCCATTTCGCGTCATCTAACGAAGTGATAAACGGCTCGAGGCTGCGGACAAGCAACGAAGGCTGATCGACAACGAGGCAAAGAAAAATCGACGTCGACAAAAGCGACGTCCCTCCCTCTTTCGAACAACGCCGTTATCAACTTCCTCGTGTATGTACAAAGCTCGTGTGAGTTAGCAGCATTCAATGAAAAGTTGCGCTCGATGCGCGGCGAAATGATCCGAGCTGGCGGCTCGTCGACAAACGTAAACGAAGGCGTCTCGATCAATTTTTCTTTCGTTGAGAAACGAGACCGGTTGAGAAGCCGGGAATCGGCGCGTACGAACGTTCTCGAACGTTCTCGAACGTTCACGAGCCGAGCCTCGAATTGAATCGAGTTTCGCGGGCAAACACGCGCAATAAAATCGCCGCGTATCGCGTGCATGCATTGGCAACCAGATATACGTCGCGTCAAGTCGATGAACTTGAGGACTGAACGAGAACTGGTACCACGCGAACAAGACCATACACGTGCTAAACTGGTTCTCGCGCCTGGTGCTCCTCGATTTTGTCTGTCGGACCGTGGTGTAATCGGCCGCGGCATTAGGCGCGTACACACACGACTCGCCGAACAAACCGAAGGCGAATCGCCTTTAGCTGTCTGCCGTTTTCCTTTTCGTCCATCGACCGGCCCATCAATTAGCCCGGCTGGCGGCAACTTGTCGTTCGCAATCGTAAATATACGCCCCCGCGCGATCCACCGAACAACGATCTCGAATCCTCTGCCTCTCCTACGCGATTTCACTCGGTCCGCTACGCGTGTATTTACGTTTGAAGAAACTTTGCATCCACAGGGCTCGTCAATCGTCCTCCTCTTCGTTTCGAGCGTCACTAACTAACGACGTTGTCCAAACGTTTGTACCGGTAGATCTCTAGTGTGAAAACAAACGAAGAGGCCGCGAGAGAGACGAAGCAGATTCTTTCGTCCAGCTTCGATTCATTCATGATCTTCGAATCTTCTTCGATTCTTCTTTGTCGCCGTTACATTTTTTTAAACGATCGATCGCGAATCAAGTCTTCGAGTATTATTCGAATTTGAGGAAATCGAACGTCCTACCCTTGGTGGAAAAAGTGTTTTACATTTTGCACGCACGAGAGGACGTGGGAAATGTATTCGAGCACATACTCGGTGCTATCTAATCAATTGTGACGTTGATAAAATCACGGTTCCGGCATTATCTCGCGGATCTACCCCAACAAACCAGGCGGGTGTGAACCGATCGTTTCCACCGCATTCCGTCCTTCGAGCGCTCGCGCACGCCCTGCTCTCGGATTACAAGCGCGCACATGATACATGCGTACTTCCGCGAGAGAGTCACTCGATGCCAGTGCACACTCTTTCGCCTTCGTTCACGCTTTGCAAAAGCGGGGCGACAACGCGACGCGCTTCCTGATTCTCGCGTTTCCCTCGCGGCGCGGTTTCACGCGTACGCGCGTCGAGAAACGCGCGATTTACACCGGAATCGATCGTTCGATGCGAACTGCGAAATTCTGATTCATTAGCCGATCGTCGGCAATTCCGGTTGAGAATGCTTCGACGACAAATTCGATTGCATCAGAGAATGCAATCTTCAAACTTTTTCAAAAACGAACTATTTTGCAAAATTTGAAAATTATCGCAACACTTGTGTAACGACGCTTGGAACGAAATTGACAAGAGGTGAATGCGAGAAAATTTTTGTACAATTACAGAAGTAAAGTCAATATATAAAGTCGTATCGTTTCAATTTGATCGATTACCTTTCATTCTAGGAACGATGAAAAATCTTTTATTTTTTAAATATAGAAAATAGATATATATGCAGGGTGTTTTGTAACTTGTGGGACCCACTTCGGGAGCCGATTGTACGCCTAAAAATAATGAAAAAAAGTCATATAAATATATGTCCTATCCTGTCTCCGTTTATGAGATATGATGAATTTTCTGTTTTAATTACTATTGCAAAAGATGCTCGAAATGACCACCCTGCACGCGTCTTGTCATTGATCTGGTTACTCTCTCTCTCTCTCTCTCATTCCTGGTGTTTCTCGAATTTGTTCGGAAGCCTAGCTCTATTCTATTTCGTAGTATTTCAGCATTTTCAATCGATGTTGCGTATACAATGGATTTTAAACGTCCCCACAAATGAAAATCTAATGGATTCAAATCCGGAGAACGAGCAGGCTATGCAATAGGACCTCCACGACCAATCCATTTATTTGCAAAGTGTTGATTTAAAAATTGCCTAGCCACTCGGCTAAAACGCGGCGGAGCTCCATCATGCATGAACCGCATACAAAGTCTAATATCGACTGGAACTTCCTCTAATATTTCGTGTAAACGCGTGCTTAAAGAATCAATGTACTTTGCGCCTGTTAGTTTCCTATCAAGAAAAAAAAGTCCAATTAAAAATTTATCAATTGTTTCTGCCCATACGTTTAAACTAAACTGGTGTTGATGCCTTGGATGCACAGTAACATGTGGGTTTTCTTCATCCCAATTATGATTATTATGAAAATTGAATATACCATCGTTGGTAAAACTAGCTTACTAGAGTTTGCTCTGTTTATAAAATTCATTACATCTCATAAACGAAGACAGATAGGACATATATTTACATGACATTTTTTCATTATTATTAGGCGTACAATCAGCTCCCGAAGTGGGTCTCACAGGTTACCAAACACCCTGTAGATTCCTATTGTAGTTGATCTTTTCACAGATAATTGTCAATTTAATATAGAAAACAATGCAGAAAATAAGAAAAAAAAATTAGATTTCTTCATTTCTCTTTTCCTCTCTTTTTCAGCGAACGTTAAATGAACGAAAGAATGCAGAATTTTAAATCAAATTTTTAAACCGGCCATTGGTACGTTTAGTGCCGAACGTTGCCATATGTATACATATGTATTATCGATAAAGTAAATATAAAATTTCGTTGGCGTTGCGATACGCTGCAGAGTATTCTCGCGTCGCGGGAAGGTTATCAGTAGCCAAATAACCCGTGGTCAAATAAATCCTAATTCCTGGCCAGTTAGCGTATCGAACAAATCGAAACACGACTTAATCGATCGACCGATCTCGTTGCCCTTTTCCCTCCAGTCGTCGATCGACGGCTGCACGACTGCAAAGCAGGCACGTATACCGAACCGGCGTGCCTCGATTACGCTTAACGCTCGCTAATGCACGCTTATATTCTAAATTATAGAATGTTTAACCACCGGCTCGAACCGGCAACAGCAGCGCCACCACCAGCCGCCGCCTCTCCCGTAATTCAATTAAACCGAGCAGCAAGTTATAATTTACTTTCCGTAATGCGGTTTCCGCGGCGAGTTTCGCATCGGCCGGCACCGTTCCTTAATTCGTTCGGCAACTTGTAACTATCTTGCGTCGTCGACACGTTCCTCTCCCTCTCCCCCCCTCCCTTCACCCTTCCCTCGGTTAATTGTCAGTCGGTTCTCGCTTTTGCCCGCGAAGGATTCCTGAGAGCGAGAGCGCCCCGAACTTTTCTCCCCCGGCGAAGCCGAGCGTCTCTTCGATTCGGGGCGAAGAAAACTCCGAAGAGTCGGAAGGAAAGTTCCTACTACCGGGCGGAGATCGGGAGTTGGCGATACACAGTTCGACACGAATTGCGAGCGGAGTTTCGGAAACGAAATTTTCGCGTGGAGAGAGAAACTCGGCGATTTGTAACAAACACCGATCGTGCTAAAAGTTCTAATTTCCTTTTCGTGTAAGGGGATTCGGATCGTCGAGGGCTTGCTGCCGTCGCGACGCTAGGAGGAATTTCGCGAGCGTCACCATCTCGGAATTCCAGGCACGGCCGCGATTTAATATACGTCCGCGTTCACGGACACAAAACACGTTCGGCTGGTTCGACACGATCGGCAGAAGATGTAACCCCGTAACGTTCGTTCACGGTATCTAATCTCCCACTGGCGGACGGGTTTCTCTCTCTCTCTCTCTCTCTCTTTCTCCTCGGATGGCTTTGCTCCGCGTCTGCGAAAATTCCGCGGCAGCCGGGGTGAACCGCGTTCGCCGCGATAAAACCGAACCGAGAATAGACAAGTGACGCAAGGCGCCAGGAGGTCGCGATGCCCGTTCGATACATCGCCGGCAATCGCGCGAGGAACTCCGTTTTATTGCGACAATTACATACATCGCGCTTTTTCGATACGTTCCAGAGCCGATGTCTGAGATAAACCGTGCTATAGCTTTCTCTTTTCGGAGAAACGGAGTTCTTCGACGCTCGGTTTCAAACTCAGTTTTCGTCTTAGTTGTCGGTCAAATATTTTTCTTGCACTTTGCACGATATATATTGCCTGTAAAACATATACATGCCATCGTCGACACTCGAACGTGTCAACAAGTAATCGATAGTTTCGTAACGAGGTCGATGGTTTTACGAGCAAGTCGATACAAATGTTTACACACTTTCATGCAACGCAGATAGATAGTTTTCAATAGCGTGTGTCGGAGCGAGTGTTTGACAGTTCTGGGAGGCTGCGCGTGTAAAATCAGACACGGGCGTGCTACGTCTCTGTTTCATCGGCACGACGATTGATCGGAGATGGATCGACGTACCAGAGACAATTAAATTAACAAACGACGATTAAAATGTCGACGAACCGACGGAAACGATCACCATTCGATCGACGAACGAGTCAGAGTGAAATCTCTCTCTGTTTGCACGAATGGTGTCATTTCAGGCTCGATCGGACGTCAGGGATATTTGCACGAGCATCGCGTGTTTATTGAAGCAATCTCTATTTCCAACGCGTTACGCGACAGAGGAATCCCTTGGAACGAGAGTTACATCCGTTTCGCTTACATCACTCCACCGATAGTTCATCGTTTCGTTCCATCAACGTTACCAGAGGCTGATTTATCGGCGAAATTTTCGTCTCGACAAAGAAAAAAAAAAAAAAGAAAAAAAAGATAAAAAAGAAGAACGACTCACCGTGTACGCGACGCGATAGCTGCGTTGATGCACGTCGCCGTGACACTGGACGGTAGACAGCATGTTGACAGCTGTCAACCACGAAACAACTGACCGGCGATCAATTTTTGTACGCACTGAAAGCTCACACCGACACACCAGGATTCAACGATCGTACACGCTCGTCATTCTCGGTCACGCAGTTTGGATCATCGTTCAACGGTCGACCGGAAGCGCGTGCTCGCGCCGTCCAATTCGCACGACATTCTTTCCACACGATCGAGAATGGAAATCGAACGAGCAAATTTGGCAAATTTTGCCGAGGACGGCGACGATGAGGAGAAAAATGGAATGACGACACGATTGAACGACGAAAGGACGACGCGGGACACGTTCGATGGCAAAAGCCGACGGAACTCGAATGGAGCTCTCGTGTGTTTCGGATCACGCACGGAACGTTGTAGGTTTAGGTATACGGAATGCGCTTGCGCGGTGCCCCGGCAAAGGCGCCCCAAGACCACGCTCGGTTTCTCCTTGTTCTCCACTTCTTTCTCTCCCTGCTTCTTCTTTCTTCCTCCGTTAGACTTGTCCGCCGCTCTCGTGGCCAGTCGTTGATAACCGAACCGACCTACACAACCGATTTCTGCACACGCGACCGATTCGAATCGATCGAATCTTCGCCTCGCGGTACCCTAAATTTTTCCCTCAAGCGCAAAGTCGAGATTTAGCAACACCGACAGCCAACTAGGAACCTATTCATCAACTCCGAGAGTATCAATTAATTTCTAGATGATTTCATGAGAGGAATTTTCTAAACTTGAAATTATTGGATTCCATTAAAATTCGGGGAGACACGGCAAGGAATTTGCAGGACTTTTTTTTCGAAACAAAGTATCGCTTCTTCTCGTTCTCCGACAGGGACACACGCTTTAAAAATATTTCGTTTGAAATTGGTCTCGGCGATCTCTGCCGAAAATTGAATATTCCGGCTTTGTTTCCGAGTTTCGAAATTTTTCGAGGCCATCCTTCGTTCGTGTTTCGAATCGAGAAAAGAGAAAATTTGAACATCGGCTGTCCGTTTCATTTTCCATCCGTTTCTCAATTTTCGCGTGCATCGGACAGCTTGGAAATCTGCTTCTCGCCTCGAATCGTGTTTATCGAGACAGAGCGTAGTTTAGATTCCCCGTTTTAGACGGAGGAAAACTTGCGGTGATAAACACTCGCGAGTTGTTCAAATCCTTTTGCAACAGTCGTATCTATTTCCTTTTGCAGGAAGAATTTGCTTGCTCTTTCGAAACCCGCCCGAAATTGGCAATTAAACGTTCGAAGCATTCCCGCTCTATTTCTCTCCGGCCCAATAAAAGTTGAAAATCCTTCCCTCTTCACATTTTTACAATTTTCGAGAAATATGACAAATTTATATCTGACACGCTGAATTTGACTAGATGTGATACTTGCAAATGATAAAATCTCTATTTACTTTGTAAATAAGAGTACCAAAATCATTAAGATCGCAAATTGTTGGTCCTCGACGGAGGATTTTGAATGCAACGAGGATGTGAAAATCCAAGTTTTTTGAAGCTCCCAATTCTGCCCAAATCACCTCGCATACTTACAGTTGCCGGGCGATTCAATTAAAATCCCGGCGTCGTCGTCCGTTTAATAGAATCGTCGCGGAATTTTACGGAATATTTATGCACGACGAGGAGGGGAGTGTCGTAAGTTATCGACGAGCAAGGCAAAAGTGTAAGAGATCTGGAATCGTTTCTCTCGCATCGTAATGCGATATGCAAATGCAGAAGGAAAAGGGGGAGAGGAGGAGATTATCGAAAGGACCGAGCGGCGATAAAGGAGACTCAGGACTCTCAATGATCGTTTCTCTCGTGGCAGGGGCCACAATTATCGATACAAATTCAATCCTCGGACCATCCTCGTGTTACTTTTATCGATTGGAAACCGGTTCGTCAACGGCCGCGGATCATTTGTCTCGATCCGCTTCGATCTCTCCTTCGATGTACTGGGCGGCGTGTCATCGTCGTCCTTGATCCTCGATCGCGTTCCGATTCGCCTGCAATTGATCAACGGGGCGCCTTCGTTAATTCACGAAAACGGGCCCTTTCTTCTCTTCCCGACAGTCATCCCCGGTAATCAGTGAAACAAACCGGCCGATCGACCTTTCCAGAGGAATTAATTTCGCGCGTTTAATCGAACGAGGCTTCTCTAATTCACCGAGACGGTTGAACAGATCAAGGGGCCACGATCAAGCCCAGGTCTTCGATCCCGCGTCGTTAATCTCTTCGTCTTCTTCGTTGAAACGCTGAAACCTTCGCGAGATCTCGAATTTCGTTTCGCAAGTTTCCACTCGACTCGAAACGCTTGAAGAAATTGCAAGATTTTCGTATTTTCCCTTTCTCGGCAGAAACTATTTCCTGCCGAATGTTGGAGCGTTCAAATTCTCAAACGCTTTCAACGTTTCGCTGTTACAAAGTGTAAAATCACCAACGGCGGACGCTTCAATTCACGTCGATCCGTGCGTGAATTTCACGCCGGACGATGGTCGGATTTAACCGGACCTCGTCGCAGTTACGCGATAAACGTTTCACCCCGGGCGGGCAAGGGTTAGAGCCGCACGCAACAATGGAGGCCAGCAACCAAACGCCGCGGTAATAATACAGTTCGACACTTTCAATCCATTTCTCGCAGGCATTGTACGAGTGGAACTCGATCGCCGTTTGCTCGCGCCCGTAATAACAATAATCGTTGGTTACGTTTAAAAAGAAAGGAGACGAGAAAAACGTACCGCAGCGTGCTCGTGTTTCGCCACCCACGCTGCTTCGCGCGCGTTGGGAAAAATACGACAAACGAAACGAGAGTGTCGAAGATGAATGTGAATCGAGTCGATTAATAAAGGAAAAAGAAGAAAGAGAAAGAGAGAGAGAAATAACAAGTAGAGAAAAAAAAAAGAAGGAGAAGAGAATGGTTTTAGACTCCGCCCATTTGAATTCTTTATCGGCTCCACGAATCTCCGGTGTAATTAGAAGATATCGAGGAGCATGTTCGGCCAAGATCCAGCCAGTTTCCAGGTGAGTCACGCCATTGAAACGAAACCTCCGGACCGGCCGAGTGATATTTTACGACACCTTTAAATCTATTTTACGCATATCGACGTCGTGCGAGGGAAATGAAATTCACGCCGAGCTGATTGCGTTCGTTCCGTGCTGTTTCGAGCCGAATGACGAAAATAATGACACGGTTCTCCATATCTCGTGGAAACTGAGAACATTTGTCCAATTTTCGAAAATTCGCACGTCCGAATGGTCGTGAAAATGAAAACGTGCAACGATTGGACGACTGAAAAATTGACCAGAGATTTAACAATTCGGAAATGTAAATGATTGCAAAGTCGGCAACTCTGCGATTGGCGATCCAACAACGACTGAAAACGCTTAATAGAATTTGAGAATTCAAGAAATTCGACGTTTAAAGACTCGAAGATTTAAAAGGCTTGAGAGTGAAAATATTATTTTAAAGTTCAAAAGTTTGGTGGCTCGAGCAACTCGTAAATCCGAAAAATTCGAAGGAATAATCAACAAGAAGAATTTCTCGAAGGTTACCAGGAAGAATTATTAAAACATCAGCATAGTCCAACTGACTTACGACACTTCAATTCTTTAAACACCCAGCCACTGACTTAAATCGCAAAAGACGTCCACGATAAATAACGAAGCAATTGCATTTCAGAACGAATGCAATTAGATCGTGCGCGAACGATCTTCGAGGTAATACGATTTGTCACTCGTGTATATCTCGGGAGAGATTCACGAATAGCGAATAGAATGGCTGCGCAGCAACATTTTTCACGTTAGCAACGCGAGATTCGCACGACGGAACGAAACATTAATCGTTGACCAGATCGGAACGCCCGCGGCGAGGAGATCGGAGAGACGTTGGTTCATAAATTTCGATGCACTTAGAGACGCCATGCCCTTGCTACACTGAATCGTTTCAGACTTGTTCGACGGCAGGGAGGGGGAGTTTCGGGACCCAGAAGACGGGATAGACGTTTCGGCACACGATGACAAATCGTTCAGCAGAAAGGATTCCCATTGATCCAAGTGCGATACGACGACACGCGGGTGAAACTTCCGATCGTTGGGAATCTCCAACAGTCTGGAAAAGTCGTAGGAAAGTGCACGTGTCGCGAGATGTTTGATGTTCGATGCTCGAAGAGGCATGCAAAGATGTAAAAGTATTTCATAAACTGGGATTTTCATAAACTAGATTCGCATAGAAGTGCTAGATTGAGAAATAATACACGAGAAATCTCTAAAACGAAATTTTTAAAGGATTTCATTATTTTCTAGAACAAGTATCAGAAAATTGGAATATTTTTATTTAAAATTGATTATCGAGGCTTTAAGTTTATTTATAAATCGGTCGAGTAATAAATATTTTATCGTCTACTCAGGGATTTTTGTCACGCACGAACTAGGATTAAAATTGGAATATTTTTATTTAAAATCGACTATTGAGGCTCTGAGTTTATTTATAAATCGGTTGAGTAATAAATATTTTATCGTCTACTCACGGATTTTTGTCACACACGCATTAGGATTAAAATTGGAATATTTTTATTTAAAATTGATTATCGAGGCTTTAAGTTTATTTATAAATCGATCGAGTAATAAATATTTTATCGTCTACTCAGGGATTTTTGTCACGCACGAACTAGGATTAAAATTGGAATATTTTTATTTAAAATCGACTATCGAGGCTCTGAGTTTATTTATAAATCGGTTGAGTAATAAATATTTTATCGTCTACTCAGGGATTTTTTTGTCACACACGAACTAAGGATTAATACAAAATTATTCATGCTCGAGACTTTGTTTGAATTACTCAGACGACAAAGTTGCAAACGGAACATTGCTCCATTGACATGCTCCTGCGATCCTACTTAAAATCCGTCATGCGTCGCGTAATCCCCTAATACACGCGAGCAAGTGTATCACGCGATTTGAGAATTTTTATTGAAAAACAGATTGACCAAGAGAAGTGAAATCTCTTGCCGATAAGATAACGGATTGGCCGCCTTTTCGAATGAAAACGAGGAGCGGGACTTGAAGAATTAAACGCTCGGCTAAAACGTTCGAGAGGTCAGGAATAGCAACAAATCTTCCCAAGTTCGCCAAAGACATCGTAACTTCTAAATCAGGATGAGAGATCACCCGCACGACGGATCCATTCATTTTCTAATTTGTTGGCCTTCGTCCAATTTTTCCATTGCGTTCCTCGATACCGTTCGGATCAATTTCACGTAAATTTCGACCGAAATTAACACTTCTCCGTCTTCTTTTTATCACAGCTCTTGGTGACCTGATTCTAGAAACCATCTTTGCCGAGCGCAACCGGATTACCAACCGAGAGATATTTATTCTGGTCGATATATTTATTAGACGTTAAACTCTCGATCTCAAGATGAAACATTTCCCTATTAGTCGCCTCATACGACACGCAGGAATTACGTTGGGTCGATTCTATCCCCGAGCCCACAGGGGTACGATGAAATCAATAAAAGTCAATCAGCACATCGTACAAATAACAAATTTCAATATCTCGAATATTTTTAATTAAAGAAATAAAAAAAAAAACTCCAGAAGTATAAGTTGGAGTACAAGTTCCTTCGACTTGCTGTTAGGTCCGAACGAATTAAATTAAATTCTGCTCGCGCGGAGTGGAGGCAGCTCGTTTCCTCGAGCGTAGCAGCGGAGTTGCACGCGTGCACGTCTAAATTTAACCGGAAGTTAGTAGCCCAGCCGATAGTGCGGGGGAACGCCTCGGACGAGATTACGACCGGTGCCTGGCGTCGAAGTGGCCGCTTCCCTTTTTCCTTCTGTCGCCAACGATCGAACGCCAGCTACCCCTTTCCACTACCGTAAATAAATCCATTCGGTTTACGCGTGCCGGTGCAGATGTTGCGCCGCTCGTGTCTCGCTGGCGAAAGGGAAACGTCTTTCCAAGGCACGGACAGGCTCTTAAACAGGCTCGATTATGCACTCTCGAGAGCGTCGTTACGTTTTCCTCGAGTGGATACCGCGTTCGTTTGTGTGTTGTTTTGAGTTGGAAGATTTAGGTGGTTTCTGGTCTTATCTGGGAATTTGTAACATTCCAAACCCGTTGCTTAATATTTTCTTTCTTATTTGGAAATCTCTCCTATCTTTCTACGTATCGTTCTTTCCCTTCAAAATGAAAGCTGAAATTGAAAAATTATGAACGAGAAGTTTATAATCCGGAACTTGTAACTTGTCGATTATCAATGTTCTTAATTATCTAAATTATCGTAGGAAAACGCGAAAGGAAAAATTCTGAGAAATGATCCAAAGTATCGTCGAAACTCTCGCGCGAATGAAAATCAACTTTGGCGAGGAAATGGCCGACAATTCATTTACAAAACGTTTAAAAATATATATGCGAAGGTACATAAAACAATTGCACAGAATCGATCGTTTGATCGTTTTCGTTGTGCATTGAGAATTTGCGACGGCTGTCACGCGAACGCGAGTAGAATTTTGTTGCGCGACCGTGTTTGCAGAAACGGTCCGGGCCAACAAAGCAGGCCACGCAATTAAGTTAAATAAGATTAATGCACGACGTGATGCTACAACTTCAATGGCGAGACGTGTTTCCGCCGGTCCGGCGTAAATTCGTACGATCGTTGGCGGAACACGAGCCGACGCGAGATTAATTGCATCGAAAATGCAGAAAGGGTTGCGCGCAAAAGGGAACAAGGCTGCTCTCTGTTCCGGCTTCTTGCTCGATCGTACGGCTGGTACGCGCTCGCTGCACGTATCAATTTCGCGGATTATATCGCCGTTTTCACCAATCTGTCGCGTTTTTATTGCTCAAAGGAAATTTCGACATTGAGTCAGCGACAGCCTACACTCTCTTTTCAGAAAAATTCAATTACGCTTGTGCGAAAGTGTGTGCTACGTGTTGTATAGAATAAAAAAAAGAAACAAATTCTATCGAGCGATTAAGTTATCATAATAACGTCTCGTGACAACGTGTATACATGTACTTCTTTAAAAAGAAAAATCCTCAAGGCAATGAAGAAAGCAAGATGCTGTACCCAGCTGCCAAACGTCCAGCTACGTTCCGGCCCCCGTCAACACTTTAACGAGCCTCAACCCTATTTTCTAGCCCTCGGTGAACGTTAAACGATCGGGAGGTGGAACACGCGCGACGGTTCCCTCGCGTTCAACGAACCGACGACGACTGGCAGCTGCAGGATTCTCAAGGACCTTCTCTGCCTTCTTTTTTCACCGACTCGAGCCCTCTTGACCTCGTGCCTCCCGTTTTCTTCCTCGCCGGGGCATTACCATAAGCGGCAACCGATTTCCAAGCGGCCGAAAGAAACGGCCACCTACCAACGAAACTCACGGAACACGAGAATACATGCGAATTCCTTCTCCCCCCTTGACTTCCAAGAAACGATCAAGAGTCGGTCGAAACACATCTACTGCAGAACTTTGCAGATTCGAACGATTCTCGGCAAAAATGAAAAATGAATCGACGGAGAAAGGAGTTTGTGTTTCTTCTTCGATCCTACTTTGAATTTCTCCCCGTTCCTCGCCTTCCTTTCTGATCATTTATCCGATACGAAGGTTGCAGTTTGCTTTGGCCTTACTTTTCGTCCTAGCGTTAAACGCGATACACAGGAGTGATACGGCGCTGGGTAATTGCGATAGGATCGCCCGATTAAGACGTTAATTATCGAAAGATTGACCGGCCGTTCGTTTTATCCCGTTCGCGTGGAAGAGCTGCTGGTGGGTTAATTAACTCGTGCCACGACCAAAGTAGCCGAGGTATTGCGCCTGGTAAAAACCGTCCAAGGATTAATCATGACCCGGTAAGACGAGCTGCTCACCTGCGAGCGTCGCTGAAACCTCGCAAACGACTCACGGAACTCGCTTAAGTCGCGGGGGTAGTGCACTTCTTTGCATGCCAGAAGACTGGCAAATCCAGTCGCCGGCCTGATTTCTGCCATCGCTAATGAAAGAGAATCTCTAATGCGGTTGATTGCTACGCTGATCGCCCGCGTGCATCCCGATTACATTTTCTGCGACCGCTCGAACTTCCACCTTCTCACTTTCGCATAATTCAGCACGATGAATATCGTAATCTTTTTTGAAGCTTGCGCGAGAGATAACTCTCGTTCGAGATATATATCGGTCGTCTTCGAATGTAGATTTGAATAAATACAGCAGAGTTTTCATGGAACAACAAATTGGAAAATTTCTATAGACAGTGATTCAAATACAGTGATACTTACTATCAACATTATGTAATCGCGCTACCGTAATTTTTTCAAGCTTATATAGAATTCGAAAATGGATTCTTTTCGTCGAAAAATACGAACGTCTTCGAATGTAGATTCAAGCAAATTATTCAAGTCCAAGTCTACAGCAGATACTGACTAACTTGATTAAAAATCACACGAAAATTTTTGCAGCCGAGTCAAGTTTTTACAGCGAAGTCAAATGTAGCATATTGGAGCACGAACTCGTTGTTAGCGTTACGCAATCTCACTATCTGTGATTACGAATTTGCATAGAATCGACTAATCACGTGCTCTTAGGTTTGTCTGTCACAGCACAATGACCGATGCCTTCCGGATTCCAAACGGTGTGCAGCAACACGGAATGATCGAACGTATCATTGTGTCATAGTTGAATCGAATGTATCGTACAGTTGAACAATAATTCAGATAAATGAACATCTACCGCAACTTCCATTTCCAACAACTGTCTGAAATCTAACCTCGAAATAAGCCTCTACCGCTGTTTGCTTCGAGAAATATTCATTTCCATTGCGCCGTTTCTATTAGCGTTTACGAGGCGATCGATTAAGAGCTCGAAGCCTGAAATATAAGGCGGTTTAATGTTTTGACGGTGGTTTGGACGTCGTCGTGGCGAACGAGCGTATCGGCTAATCGGTATTAATGAGATAATAATGTCGAGCTGCAATCGTACGTGCAATTGAACGAGCCTCGATAATCCAATTGGACTTTACACCAATTGGACGCTTCCCATGGAAGCGTGGCCGATCGTTTAATCGACGCCACCGTGTATACATCGTCGTGGTTTTGTTTCCACGGCCGGACGCCTGAATTCATGGCGCGATAGTAATCTACTGGCTGCTGGTTAATTGCTTAATTAGGTCAGCCGGGCAAAAACTAAGAATCGGATCGTCAACCATTCTCTGGGAACGTACGAATCGTGGTCAGGCGAAATATCGTCTCGCGTGCTTCGTTTTATCGAAATTCCACGCGTAATCTCGACGAACGAAAAAACCACGAGTGTACGACCCAACGGTCGGTGGCCCTTGATACATTTAAAATAACTCCACGATGAAAACTATGCTACATTTCCTTCTTTTATTTCCTCGATCGTTTGTCCAAACATCCAACAGCTTAGTTTTGCCACAAAGTGTAGCAGAATGGCTAGATTTTAATATGCAACAGGTAAAGCGTTCATTTTTCCGAAAATCCACGCACGTGCAAATTTGATCCACTCTGTCGGTTTTCAGGTAACGAGATCCCATATAAATCCAGTAATTCCTCATCAAGCTCTGCTGACCTAGAATCAAACTTCACCCAGCCACGAGAGTACAATGCCACTATAGTGAAGGGGTTGCTCTGCCCCATCCCGATTTCTCGATTGAGTTCAATCGGATGTGCAAGCCCGAGCGCCGATAGTCTCTCCCGAACAATGATGTGCATTTAATTGTACGCCTCTAGGAACACGCACATCACGCTAAATGCACGTACACGTATAGAATTACACACATTTGCGCGAGAAACTGAAAAACGAAGAATTAACAGTGCGAATTGACGGTACCCGATGTGACGATGATTTAAATCTAAAATTCGAACGTCTGCCACATTTTCAACTTACAACTCGCGATGGAATGAAATAAACTATTAGGAGGAAAGTGCACGGATCACAAATTCCATGGATTTCGAAATACGACGCAGTGCAATGCGCGAAAGTGCTAACTCAACCCTTGGCGCGCGCGTATATGGGAGGATCCAGTTCGTTGATACGTCCCGGGAGAGTTTCAGAAGATATTCGACGTTCCTGTACCCGTGTCCTATCGCTACTCCCGAGATTTACACCCGAGAAGAGTATATATATCGAGATTTCGTCGATCCCCCGATATAGCGTAGGTAAAACCTCCTCGGGCAGCAAGGAATTTCAGTGCTTCGAGCTGTATCGCAAAGTTTCACGCTCTTCTAAAAATCTTTTGCAATCTCGGAACTACGAACGCGTGTGTTTTAATTTCAAATCGAAAACAAAGTCAGAAGGAAATCAGGGGAGGGGGGGGGGGAAGAAGCTCAACAATCAGTTGAAGAATCTAAATGAAATTCGAACAGTTGGGAAAGAATTTTCTAATTCTAGAGGAATACTCTGCGTAGCTTCCTGCATTAAGGGGAACTTGAAGATGAGGAATTTACCAAGTATTTGGAAGAGAATTTTGAAACGAAAGGAGAAGAAGCCTGATAACTGTTCGAGGATTTTCGTTCAGGCTCGCGGCATTTCGCTGGCTGTTTCGAGCGAATCAAACTGACCGTCGCGTCGTACGGCTTCTCTCGTTCACCGGGTTACACCGGCATTTTCTGAATCGTCGACCCTGGTCACGTCCATTCATGCCTCAAATTCGATGGCCTTTGAAACGGTTTGACGGACGAGAGGAAATCGATAACAGGATCAGAGCTACTTACCGCGACTTGTTGACTGTTGGTGGGACTAGGGCTCGGACTGGGCGTTGAATTCGGGGTTGAAATTTCGCCTGACGCGGGAGATACCGAGCCTGCGGTAACGGGGCCAACTGTTGGAAACGCTCGTGCCGGATCCGCTTGCCATTGCTTATGGATTTGCTGCGAGGTATCCCGGAATCTAGCTCCCTGCGGATCAAAACGTATCGAAATCGTTCAAATTTAACGTAACGTTTAAATATACACGAAGCATACACGAAACATACACGAACAGAAACGAAATAGAAAATGAAGGAGTCTGTAAATAAAAAATTAAAACTCTGAATATATTTTATGTCGACCAATATTTAATTAATCAATTAATATCAATAGGTTCAACATTGAATATATTGAGTGTACTGGATGTACACATGAAAAATTAAGTGTATCACGCAATGAGTATATTTTCAATGCTGTCAACGAATTAAAATTTATTGAATCTCGCCTATCACGTACGTTAATTCGTCAGTCGGATCACCTTTCGATCACTGAGGCATTAAAGTTCAATTAGTTTCAACAAATTAATTTCAACTAAAGATCGAGAAATTGATTTACTAAATTCAAATTCAACGTAGATGCGTATTATATTTTGCTTCAGCCGTGGCAGAATACACGGTAGCCATTGTAAAGGTTTAAAAGTGTCATTGAGAATGACGAATGGCAAACACGCAAATCCTCGAGGAATCAGACCGAGGAATCGTTTACGCACACCTTTGTCCGCGGTAAATCGTACGATGACACACTTCGATCAGTCGCGGATACTTCCTCTCTTCCCGTTATCATCCTCTTCCTTTTTTTTCACCAGCATATACTTCTCTTCCTTTTAATTTATGCAGTCGTAACCGAATAGAGGAGACCACCTATGCCGAATGAATTATCTTAACAAAAGGAATCCTTAAATAAGCGAAAACGGTACATCGCGGTACTTGAAGCTACGTTTGAAAGACGTTTAAAGTAGCCAGGTGAGTGTACTTTCATGATTTATACGTTAGTTTCGACAAATACGAAGATTTCTAATTTCCTGAAACTTAATGGTAGACAATTGACCCTCTTCGCTTTACTTTTCAACAATCTCTTCTTCTAGAAAAAAATACGACTTTGGAACTTTGTGTTTCACGGCGAATTATGTTTTAAGGCAAAGCCTTTGAGTAGTAAAATTTCGAACCTAATTACACGCTTGTTGGACATACCACGGAATTTCGTTCGCTCGCACGGGAGAGTTAAAACGATGTTGATGAGAATAAAGTAAAATCAAATGAAATAGAGGGAAAACAGTTTTTCCAACAATGTTCGCGGAAACGTGAATTTGCATAGATATCTCCGACACGCTGGTAATTACGTTTCCATGAAAGTCTATGTTAATTCTATCCAAGCCTGTCTACACGTTCTAAATAACTGTGAAAAAAAGGAGCCTCGAGCAACTTATTTCGACAGATTTGATACTTCTGTCAACACGCAGGTAACACATTTTATAGCTTGCATGGAGTTTGAAGATTTTAACTAGCAAAGATCGCGTGTAACGGTGCAGTATGACCAAAAAGAGGCTTGCCGCTCTTACCACGATAATTGTAGCTACGCAACAACTTGCCATAATATCGATTAGCATAGGAGTATAATGGCAGGCATAAGTGAACGTGTACGTCGCTACTTGGTGTATTGAAAAAAGAGAAAAAGGACTAAAAGACAAGTTCCTTTCCGATCGTTCCTTTCTCGAAGGAGGTTGAGAATTGGAATATTTTCCCGTGGCCGGAATCGAAGGATCGAAAGCGACGAGAAGAAATCCCTTGGTGCCTCGAAATTAATTCCACGACGAATGAGGATAATTCACGGACTGCGGCGCTGCGTTTACCCTTAAAATTACGAGCACAATGCGCGCAATTTCTTCCATCGCGCGGTGGTTAATTGCGCGTGGAATTGCACTCGACGAAAGAAAGAATCGCGGCCACGATTGTTGTGTTTCTCCGCCGGCTTAAACACACACTATACGATTCAATCTTCTCTAAAATTCTTTCTGTCCTCTCCCACCTTTCTTTTCCTTTCTTTCTTTCTTTCTTTCATTTTCGTTCTTCTCCGCTTTTCTCCGCTTTTCTCTCCTTTTCTGAACAAAGGTGACTCAAGAAACACGCGATGTTTTGGAAAAGAGAAATAAATGTTTGTGTTTTTCTCTTTTGTTTCTTTTTATTCAGAATAAACGTGTCTCTCCAGCGAACTGCCACGCGTGCGTTTCATTAGTTAATCCGTTAAAAAATCTAATCTTTACGCTTGTTTTTCACGAGTCCGTTCTGCCAGACTCTCTCGCGCCGCGAACGATCAATCTTCCGTCGCAGTTGTGAAAATGAGCACGATCTCCAAACAGAGATAAATTCCACCGTTTGAACCACGTCTCGCGCGTAGAAACGACGTCGTAAATCTCTCTGCGGATGAAATTTCGGAAGATTCCAAGTCCAAGCATCGAGAGATTTTCCTCCGATTAAACAGATCGGAGAATTTGTTCTCCAATTTCCTGGCTCGATCGCACGAACCAGAGCATAAAGTTGATCGTTCCGCGATTAATGTGCCTCGCGTAAGATTATTTTCCCGTGCGAGAGTTTTAATTCATTTGTGAATCAGAAATGAAAATGTTTTAATTCGGGGCTCTTTCGAGGGGAGAAGCAAGCGTTCTTCTCGCCATAATTCTTCCAACTCTATCCATTTATTACGAAATTCGTTCTCCCTTGTTACTTCAATTAATCTCGTTTATTTTTGACGATTGAATTTAACGTCGGATTAGAAAGAAACCGCAATCCACCGAACACATTTCCGTGCATGATAGCACCTATGAGGTATAAAAAAAAAAAAAAAAAAAAAGAAAAACCTGTTTCAAAAGTACGTTCGCGTTGACTTAACACCTTCGCTACGTGTAACTCGACAACGACTCGCATGCAACGAGGCGCATTTATCTTCCTCCGAGATATTGTTGGAGCGCGAACAAACGTAGGGATTAGAGAGTAACGAGTGGCCGCGATCGGACGCCCTGGTCTCCGCAAACGAACCTCTGCAACGTCGAGTGATCCAGCACGATCGAGATCGACAGATATACACGTTCGCGTACTGTCCGGTATCGATCCCGTGGATCGTCGGGGGTCGCTTACCGGAATATACCGGTACATCGCGTTTACACCGGCCACGATTGCCTACCGTGTAAATAAAGGCGTGGTTTTAATTAAGCGACAAGGAAGTAACACAACCGACGGTACAACACGTAACAATTACGTAACGACGAAATATAATCACGTAAGAGGGTACATCTTAGACCATGTTGGATCGTGTCCAACCTTTCAGATCTTCTGGGCCTCAATTGGCCAACAAAAATTTGTCGAGGGCCGATAAATATATATATATATATATATATCTTTTTTTTTATCAGTTCAACGTAACCTACATTATTTACGAGGATATTAAAACGACTTTTATAGTGAAACGACAGGGGTGAAAACTAGCCTGAAATTTAGGCATGCGAAACATATTTTGTTGTCAATATCTCGGAAATGATTGAAGATACCATTTTTGTGTAAATTGATGAAATTAATGTTTCTTAATGCAACGAAACCTTCTGTTTAAACAATACATTTAAAAAACTGTATTTTTTTATACCTTTTTTCCAAGTAAAATGTTAATAAGTTTTCTTCAATATTTGTCTATGAAAACTATATATTCGGACACAAGTTCTGCGGCGCATGGTGCATCACCGTAGATAATCGTCGATGAACAAAACGAATATTAAGATACTCCGACAGATTACGGTTTCCCCATTCGGGAATTATATTCCAACTATTCCGCGATACAGAGAGTGTTTATCTTAATTGCATAGATTAATAGAGTGCAGCGAGAAAGAGGGCGCCGGTTCCAAGAAAGCTCCCTCCCGACTGGTCCGACGAAAGTTATCGCAACTTACAAAGTAGTGTCGTTACGGTTCGTTGATAACGTTAAGATCGCGCCAAGTTAAATTAGAGCGAGTTGAGATAGATGCGCGCGATAGTTGGTGACAGATAAACGCGATGTGCCCAAGCGTGGACTGTGAGCCTCGTTCTCAAATCGAATCCCCGATATACGTACAGAACGCATGTTCGTACCAATCATTTTCGAAAGATTGTCGAATAGCTTGTCGCGCTGCTTCACGAGTTTCGAATACTTCACGAATTTCATTAGTTTCAATCCGAAGTCCGTCGCTCGTTCAAACAACGAAACACATCGGTAGAACAGAGTCCAAATGCAGAGTCCTCGACACAAAAGTGCACTACCAACTGCATGTTAAATCAATTCTATCCTCGTTGCATACAGCACGTAACCACTTGTACGCTCGACTCGAATCAGTCCCTCGAATATAAAGTTGCGCGCATGTACGTACGTACGTAGCCCGGCGCGCAATTACGTCAAACGTTAACAGCCGCGAGCTTCGACAAAGTTCACGCCGGTGAACAAAAGAAAGAAAAAAATTAACCTACGATCCAGGCTGTCGCGTGGACTGCGTTTAAGCAACAGCCAGCGGAGAGATCGTCGTGTGAAAAGACCAGTCGGGAAGCCTCTCGTCTCAGCTGCACAAAGCGTCAACACACGCGCGGTTCAATCAATTTCTCTGTAAGCCAGCGTGTTTCTCCGCGTACGTACGCACGTGCTTGCGTTGTTGCGCTGCGCGAACAGGAATTACGTGATAGATAACGGTTGATCGCGCAGCGTGATCCCAATGGTCAGATATCGACGTTGATAGAGGGAAACACGCGGGGGCGAGAAGGAAGAAAATACGAAAATACGATCTTTCGAACGGAGCCCAACGTTCGACGCGATCGCCTCGCACGATACGTTCCATTCAGTTTCTCTAATTAATTACAGAGAAATCAGCGCGGCGTCTAGTCGATACGTAGTCGCCGAAGTTTTCGTTTCGTTCTACATTGTACGCCGGTATGGTTATTAATTGCGGTTAGATTGAGAAGGGATAGAAAAAGAGAGAGGTGCCGAAGATATGGAGTCAATTAGCCGGTATGTCGCGCTTCGGAAAAGGCAGATACAAGATCCCGATAGGGAAATACGAGCTTATCGAAGTCCACGTGGAACTTGACAGCAACGCGAGGCGAGGCGTTTCGTCGGACGGAATATAATTACGGAACGTTTAAACCGAGATTGATTAATGATCGTGGCCGATCTCTTTCAACGCGCGATCGAGCTGGTCTCTCTGGCGCGGTGAAAAACACCCGAGGTAGAAATTATCTATCTACGACGCGCTTCAGCCTAGTTCCGGTTGAAACATCAATTTGCATTCTCTCGATGACGTGCGCGCTGGCCGCCACGTGGCTTAATGGCCGGCCGCAAAAACAGCGTGACCTCAGGAGCTGCGATATAGCGGCGTGCCTATTCAGGTTTATGGTTCGCGGTTGCTCTTTTCCAGCTGGCTGCAAATCTTTTCATTACACGCCTGGCAATTTTCTCTGTCTTCGCAGACGAGGCTAGAAAACCGTTTCAACTGCGCGCAGCTACGACAAGTTTCGAGGGAATTGCGTCTAGAATAAACCGCGATCGACCAGCGCGGAAGCCGTTTTCTCAACAATACCTCGCTAAAGAGATCTTCCAGCTCCTTTCGTGACAGCTTCGCCTTCATCCCGCGTGCATTCTTCTTCGAAACGTCAAACTTGCCCAGAAGTCGAACGGATTACGTACTCGGCCCGCGGCGAGTCTTGAATCGAGTTCTTTATAAGCCTCTCGCCGTTCGTTCTCCTTCTCTCCTCCTCTTCTTCCTCTCCCTGTCGCTGTCCTCCCCTCTCGTTTCGTTTAGACCACGCAAACACGTCGACGACGCGACGGAAGGTCGCGAGCGAGCGAACGACGAAGGTGTCGCACGATCCGGCCGCGCATTCGGTCGCATACGACCGACATACTCGGGTCGAGCGGTCTCGCGCCACTGGCTCTCCCTTCTCTCCTCGATCCCGGCGATATACTGGCTCGGCAATTAACGAAACGCCGCATCGACGACGCGGGACGCGTCACGGCGCGGACTCTGCAAAACGAAATCGACGGATATGACCAATCGTCGCCGAGCGACGAAACGAAACGAATGCGAAACGCGTGGAATTATAACGAACGTCCTTGACGGACGTCAGGGGAGGGAGGGGGAGTGTGGGGCGACTCGCCGAGGCACCGTTGCATCGCGACTTCTCTCGCTCTCCTCTCGTCCGCGATTCCACGCCCTAAATTCGCGTGACTTGGCGCAGATAGGCCAGCAGGTCCTTTCCGAAAGCGATATCGATTCGCCGCGCGTCCTCTTTCGCCGCGAAAACCGCCGCTTTTACCCGTCCCGATGAAAATACTCTGACGAAGCACGAGCTAGTCGAGTGGCTGGTACGAGCAGTACGTACGAGTAGTTTGGTGATCGGCAGATTTTTACGTCGACGCGACGGGATTGCTGGGACTCGAGAAGTGGATCGGCGATCGATGCGGAGAAAAGTGAAATTTTTGAAGAACGTGGCGAACGCGAGGAACAGATGAATGTTGGCGTGCAGATGTTTAGAAATTTCCGCGACGAGTCGTGGAGACGGAGGGGAAAGAATACGGGGAATTTCTCACGAATGCCTACTTCGTAATGTGTAATTAAATTCCTATTGTACACCGGTAGAGGGGGAAGGGGATATTCGAATGCCTTCGAATGCGACGAATTACAAAGGGGGCGAGGATGTGAAACGATAATCTCTCGATTATGCGCGTAAACCTATTGCCGTGGAAGAACGACGTGTTCGGGAATTCGACAAGAGTTTAATTAAACTGGATCAACCCCACGCCGAGGAATTTCAAGCGTTCGATTCGATTCGATCTGCCATTTGGAGACCCCGACAGCCTTCGAGCTCACAGCTGGTCTCCCAACGCCCACGCGAAATTACCAGCCTCTGCTTCTCTCTCTCTCTCTCTCTCTCTCTCCCTCTCTTCCCCTCCCTCTGTCCTTTTTTACTCCGTTCGACCGGTAACTTCCGTCCGTGGCATCTCGTGTTTCACGCTGGTACTGGATTTCGATCGGCCAGTCATTGATACCGAGGGAGAAGGTGGGTGGGAGAGGGGGGGTATGTAGTAAAACGTGTACGGTTTCCCAACGACATCGGAGAAATCGGTGCGATCCACGAGTTCTCACGAGCTCGAGCCAATCGATTCTCCGGTTTGCAGATTCTTATCCGGTCCGCTTAGCACATATTTCCCGCGATTAATTAATTCGTTAATCCGTCTCGTAAATTCAACGATTCTGCTCGCACCGAACACGAACGAGCAAACGAATCGAACGGAGCAGCGTCGCGCGTTGCTGCGAGAACGAAGGAAAGAAATCTGTCCCGGGAATCCGTGGAATTTCTGATCAGCCGGCGCGCTTCAAGGGAGAACTTCCAGCCCTGGCCAGACGATGCTGCTCCGCAACATTCGGAGCCGTCTCTAGCTTGCACGAAGGAGCTGTTTCATTTTCCAGTTTCGTCGTTTCAATGTTTTTGTTTCGTTCAGACGGTAGATCGTTTGGCGGTATTTCTATTTCTACCACGGCAACTGTTTGAAGAAAATTTTTCACGTTACTTCGATACTAGAGACGAGAGACTTTTTTGAAAATTCACCACTTTCTCTACAGTTGGTCACGATTTCTCGTAAATTTTATGGTTAATCTTCGTTTACAAACTCAATGGAAATTATCGTTTTTTCAATTTCGGACTAGCTTGAAGAAAATTTCGATCACGATTTGAGTTACGTTTCTCGATACGTTTCCAAAGATGAAAGAACAAAGACGCTGTCACCAATCACGTGATCGTTAGACTGTCAAATACCTCGATAGCTCCAAATTTCTCGTATCGTTTTGCTCGCGAAATCACTTCCGAGTTTCACGTCACACTCGACGAAAAGAAAAAAAAAAAAGAAAAACAGAAAAAAGTCAGTGTTGCCAGTGTGAGTGGCCGATATCCAACGACGAGAACTCTCGATCGGTCGATCTTTTAACTGGCGGCGTGTACACGTGAGACGCGCAGGAGGATCCACGTGAGAACGAAGCCGGACATAGCTCGAGGGAGGATAAACGACCTCTCGCTCGGCCAAGATCGAGATTGCACCGGCGGGTTGAAAAGCTCGCGAGATCTCGTGTACGGTTCTAATTTAACCGTTGGACGCCGTTTGTTCTCGGTGACAACGGCTTTGTCCCGTCTCTGTAAGAAATTCAGGTTACCCGGGTCGACGCGCGGTCTCCTCTTCTCTCTCTCTTTTTTGCTCTCTCTCTCTCTCTCTCTGAGAGTCAGCAAGCAAGCAAGCAAGCCGATCGGTCGGCTACGTTCCGCGATACTATGCTGGCTTCACCTGCGCGCGCGCCTTGCGTGCTCTAACCCGTTTCTCACGACGTTATCGTGCCGCACCGCGGGCACCCACGTTTCCCGCGATAAAACAATATCGCCGAGGTCTTTTTAACGAGGCACAACTTTTATTCCGCTGTCGTCGATCCGTTGCGAAATCGACGCGGGCCCAGCCGCGCCGCCGCGAGGAACAATCGCGCACGGTTTCGTAACACGCGCGCCGCGAGCATCTGCACGCGTCGTGCGGTGAATAAACATTGAAAACCGGTGGAAGTGGATGCACAGTACGGCACGCTGCCTGCCGCTGAAAGGAGAATCAAGCGTTTCCTCGACGCACGAGCCTCCGCCTTCGTGAAACGCGCGTATCCGCTTCAACTATTTTAACGCTGGAATTGGTAATTTCAGCGAAGAGATCGGAAACTATCGTGCAAACGAGTGCTCGCCGCGATATGACATCTCTAAAATTTTCTAGAAATTTTCTAGGAACGTCGTCTGGCGTGCACAGTTTCGCGAAAGTTTGCAGAAACTTGCGGAAACTTGTGTGTTTCGGATATGTTGCATGTGGCACGGTTATCGCGATCACGTTTGACGTAGAGTTTGAAACAACACGTATACGGTATAGTCGCGAGATGCGCCTCTCAGAAATCGCATAATCGTTCAAACGATCCGCCTATCTCGATCAGTCTTGAAAGTTTTAGCGTCAATGGTAGACGAGACTGTGTTAGACTCGCTCTTCGATTCGATTTAGAATCTGCAAACGTCGACTATTATACTCAATTCAATAGTTTCTTATAGGCTGCTTAACGCCATGCGTTACAAAACCAACGTTGAACATCGACTGAATTCGACTCGTTCGGTATTCTTCTCTTGCAAAGCTCCAACGATCGAATCAACGTTTAATCTCCCAACGAGTTCCGAGACAGAGAAGCTCGATCACGCTGAATTCACGATCGAGACCGCGAAGATTGCAAATTAGTCGGACAGATTGCGACAGCGTACTTTGGCCCGCGAGAAGTGACTAAGCCGATCTTGAATCGGTCGGCAAGCGAGTCCACGCCACTTTCGACAACGTGTGTCTTATCGAAAATTTCGAATCTTTCCTAGACAATGGTCGATCAGGAGAAGAAGAAGAGAGAAGAAACAAAACGCGACTTTGCTTCTCGTCGGAGTGACTCATCGCTGAACTCCCGATACCGAACGACGAAACGATCGGCGGGACGTTTCAGTCTGAACGGCCGCGAAAAAACACGCGAAATCACGAGCGAGGTTTCTCACTTGAGCACGGGGGAGGAGGACGGAACTGCGCGGACTACGTGCTCTCGCGTGTACCCGCGTACCACGACTGGCGAGTACTCGCGGAGAGAACTCGTGGCGCGCCACGATCCGCTTCGCCAGAGCACACGCTCTCTCGCACGAGCACGACGATGCTCCTCGTAAATATTTATTCATCGCTCCGGGAGATAGATCCGTACCGAACGATCTCGTACGTACAGATATCGCACAGCCTCGCGGAGAGGTTCGCAGCCACGTTTAGTCCTCGCAACGCTCGGACGGAGTCCGAGGACAACAAAGTCGAGTCGCTTTTTATTTACGAGAGGGACTTGGCGATGCTAACGACGCAGCTGATTCAGAAGTCGACCGGTGGATCGATTTAATCGAATTGAAATCTCCTCCGGAATATGTGTTCGATTCGAACCGTCATCTCTCTCTCTATCGGCGGTGTCTCTTTTCAAGCACGGTAATTCGATTACAGCGAAAGCTCGTGAAAGCAAACGAGCCTCCCGTGTTTCGAACAAGCGTAATTCGATTCGAAACGAAGGGGTGTTTCTTTCCCATCAACAGAGAGGGAGGATTAATAGTTCACAAGTACTGCGTCAACAGTCACTCGCGTGACGTAACGAGTCGATGTCGCATCGAAGAAAACCACGAACACGTCGGAGATTTTCAAAGGGGAACGACGAATCGACAAAGTGGCCACACACACACACACACACACACACACACACACACACACACACACACACACACACACATACACGTGTAACTGGCAATTTTCCGGTGCCACGGAAATGCCCGCAGCTTCGAGACAGCCTCTCACGCGACGAACGTGCGCTTGCACGTATGCGCGTACCGCAACTGGCCGACCGTGCGGAGATCGCGCGGAACAAGAAGCTAGACCGTGTGTCGCATGTGCCCGTTCCCCTGGTACACGGCGGCGGCCCTCCTCGCTCCAACGACCTCTTTGTCGTGGATCAGTTCGTCGTGAATGCAGATCGCGCGGCTGTGTATCTCCTCATCGTCGTGTTCCTCGCGAGGGAATCAGAAATTGAACCAGAGCTCCGTGACCGGTGAGGCGACTGAACCCGTTCTCCGACTGGCGACTTCGCCGCTGGCTCCGTCTTTTTTTTTTTTTTTTTCACGAGGAAACGATCGATCGTTGTAAAGGACAGTTTTTGCGAAAGAACTTTCCCTCCACTGCTCTATCGGATCGCGGCCAGTGTTGTTACCAATTTTTCACCCTCGCTGCGAACTCTAAAGCACATCATCGTACGGTCTCTGAGTCTCGGTTTCCAGAAGCTCGTTTCTCGTCCCTCGGGTTTCGATGGAAATTAACGTCGGTGTTAAAACTCGGTAATTTCGTAATATCTCGAAATTTAGTAGATTCACAACGACACACTATGAGATTCGTGTCATTTTTCTCAACACTTATCTATCGACTGTAGCCAAGTCTATTACGTGCTCCCTGCCGGCTTATAATTAGTGGAATGAACACACGTATGTCGCTAGTACCGGCCCCCTCTTAGGCTGTGTCGTGCGACAACGTACGTACATACTTATTTCTAAATCTCTACGGGCTTAAATAATTAAACAATTTATTGATAAAATTAAAATTCACACTTTCAAATTCTTTTAACATTTGGTAACGCATGAAACAGTCACCCTTGTGTAATGGAACACTAGTTTCCAGAAATTTGATTATTCCGATTATTTGGTAAAGTGTCAAGTAAAAATTCTCAACTCGCGCAATCGTGTCGATTTTTTAACGTGTTCGTTGTTCTACGAAGGATAAACCTTCGACGTGGAATCAGACAATCCCGCGATTCTAACCGTCGAGGACCGCTGCCGAGTTCCACTTTATCGTCGCAAGTTATCACGCCAATTCCCGCAAATATTGTCAGTCGATGCGTTCACGTCGCGTACAACGAGGAGGAAGAGAGGCTGGAGCGTTGGAACGTCGTCGAGAGGCTTGAGAGTAGGGACCGGACTATAAACTGCAGCAGGAGTTCCTGCAGTCGCGACGATGCGGACCGAACGCCCGCTGTGCTTGCGTAACCAATCGGACCTTGTGCTTGGCGGCAAGAATTATGAACTTGCAGACGAGAAATTGGTTCGGCTCTCGACTCGAGTTCGTCCCCCCCGTGCATGAATATTTCACTCGTACGCTCTGCCCTCGATATTTCCAGTTTCTTTCACCGTCTATCTTCTTCTCCTTGGAAGTACAATTTATAGGTTGCCTCAACGACTGTCGATCGAACGACTATGAATTAATCTCAATTTTTTCGCTTCGAGCGGTCTGCGTCACGAAACGAACAAACGAACTTTACACGTATTGTGCATTGAGCTCTGATATTGTTTTTGTAATTGTTTGGTGGGAAAAATTAATTTGCTTCGAATGTTATTTAGACTCCACTCGTACGCTCTGTCCTCGATGTTTCCATACCTTTCGTCATTTTTCTGTCTTCTTCTTAGAAATACAATTTATAGGCTGCTCGAACGGCCGTGAATTAATTTCAATTTTTTCGTTCCAAGCAGTCTGCGTCACGAAACGAACTAACAAAAGAACTTTACATATATTGATACTTTGAACTCTGGTATTTCGTTGTAATCGGTTGGCAGGGAGAAATTGATTTGCTTCAAACGTTACTTAGACATTCGTAGGCGATCGAGAAATATTTCTGGAGTACCTTCTCCGTTCCACACAGTTTCGCTTCAAATATTCAAAGAGATTGACTCATTTATGAGTTGATCGAACGGCTTGCTCAAATGTTCAAAATATTTTCGCCGTTTGCCTGAAAAGTTCACAAGTTTCTAGAGATCTAACGGCGAACTTGCTGAAATCTGAAAGTCATTTGACCGAAATTCATCAGCGCGTGGGGTTCGATTTCTGCAGATCGGGCAATTTCAAACTGCGCCGCTTTGAATCGGCTGTCACTGTGGATTGATGTAACAACCGGTTCTTGGATAACTCGCCGCGCTGCCAATGAAAGAGAACGTAATGCGTTATTAGCGTCTTGGCGGACGCTTTAACAATCGGCCTTCGGAGGAACGGAAATTACGATAACACCAATAACCGAGTAATCAGGATCAGGCGGAGTTTACCGTGGATCGTTCGAGTGCGCGTATGCACGTGCGAATATTAAACGATGTTGTTTCACCGTGGCATAGCCGTCTCTTATCGGCGCTTTCAGCTGTTTTTCATCCTTTCGTAGCGTATAAAACGTAACGCAGATAACCGCGTCGAGTAACGCTGCGCCAAGATTCGCGTATAATATCGTCAAAACTCGCGTAATGTGGTCAACTTCATTTGCAGTAACCAGAAAATTCTGTAAAGCTTTTATAGCAGCGTTACCGGTCGAATGAAATTTTGCGCTGTTAATAACATAGTACGTGGTATAGCGCGCGACCAGCAGTCCGTATAATGTAATTTTCAGCCAGGTAATTTACGCCAGACTCGAATGTATCTTCCTACGTACATTTTCAAATGCAATTAACTTTTTAACCCAGGGATTATTGAAACTTCTTTTTTTTCGCGAATCGCGCTCCTCGTTCGTTATTAATTTAGCCATTTATATTAGACGGTTGTCTTCCACTGGTAATCTTCTGTCGTGGAACTTGTTTGTCAAGCTGGATATTAAGTCAGTGGGTTTAATGAATGTCGCGTTCGATCGTTTCAACTTTTACCTTTTACCTAGACAAATGGTAAATTTATCGTCTGCCGTCTGATCAAACTATTTGTATCCTTCGAGTTTTCAAAATTAATTCAAAATTCTATGAAAATCTTTTTTATACCATCCGTCAGCAATTTATTTACGATTATCACCACTTTAAATAAAATGATACAGCATTGGAAATGATCATTCAAATGGTATTTAACACGAAATTTTGTTGGCTAAATTTTTCAAACATGTGATATCGTTTAAATTTAGAGCAATCAACGTGTACTTGCGGGTTTGCTGGGACAAGTATAACCTACAAGATGCATAGTTTCAATCTCTGGCAAAATAATATCCTCTGCCATTTTTTAAACTTTTTTTAAGAAGCAATAAGAAGTCCAGTTTATGTGAATTGTTGAATGCCGATTGACTCGGGACTACATTCAGAAATGTTTTCTTCTGAAATTCTTTCCTCGTTATTACAGCCAATAATCTGGCTATTATAGCTAGCAGTTATTATAGTCATTCTAGGCGTCTGTTTAGATACTATACTATTACACATCGCATCGTGCAATATCAAATACGTTCGTTACGATTATCAACAAGTCATAAAATTATTGGCTGAATTTAAATATGACATCCGCTGAGAAGGGACAGTCGAGTCCAAAGGATTAATCCGCGAAAATTTCAACGCGCCACGCAGGCGCTTTCTCGAAGATTCCTCAAAGTTGATCACGGCGTGGTATTCATCGAGGGAACTGGTCGGAGGAGAGTACCACGTCGACCAGAGGAAGGTGGGCACGACACCCACGTGCATCGACCAGACTACGTACATACAGGATATTCCAGCGTGGTCGCAAGCGGGAAAGGGCTCCATTCGCGCGACCCACGCGCCCCTGTAACCCGACTGGTAATGCACGGTCGTTTGCACGAGGAGAACGAGTCCCTTTCTGGCTGTGCCGACACGTGTAAACACCAACGCTCGGGGGAGGATCGGTCCTCAAAGGATGCAAGACACACATCATCGAGAGCCATCCTTCCTCCTTCGGGGGAGCCGAGCGTCGTCCATGGCGCAAGGACACGGCACAATGGAGTCATAAGGAAGTCGCCACTGAGTTATGAGACATTGTCCACCGACCTGTCTTTCCGGCGTAATTGCATGCCAATCCGATGGTTCGCCTAGTGCAATTTGTTTTCTCATCGGCCGGTTTGCATTCGTCGCGTTGTTCCATTGTTCGATTGAAACTCCCGACGGTAATTAAAGTCCGAAAACGAATATCCTCGGTTATTGTTTTCATCGGTGGATGATCGGCGAAAGGACAATCGGCAGGCGCGGATGACTCGCGCGTGAATTTTAATTCGTATTTCGACTCGAGAGAGGTATTTCGACGCGCTGCGTCGTTGCCAACTGGAGAACCGAGGATCCCTCTCGGGCGACGAGGTCGAATTGAACACGAAAGAAAAACGCGTTCGTGACTTTTGTTTCGTTGTCGAGGCGTATATTATCGTGCAGCTCGTTATCGCTCATCGTAAAGTCGAGCAGTAGTTTTTCCACGACGAACGTTATCGCGAGAGCGACGACGGTCGCTGTTTGTACGCGTGTGCACGTTATTGCCGCTTGGATTTCAACACTGGCAGTGCTGCTCATTTCGCAAACGTGCTTCCGAAAATAACTCGCGAGCAATTTCAACTTTGGTTTCATTAAAAAAAAAAAAAAAAAAAAAAAGAACAAACTCCTTGCCGCAAGGAATCGCCTGTGTCGAACGGCGAATCGAAAGAGCGATTTATCAGATTTTATTTCCAAGTAGAACCAGATGATAGACGTCCGACAATGCGCGTTTTTCATGCTATCGCAACGCGTATTCCCATCGAACGATAGGAGAGACTCAAGAGAAGAAACTCGAAACGTCGAGGGACACTGTGTGCCTTGCTTTTACACACACCCACGTGGGTGGCTGGTTGATCGGCGGAGAACCGAAGTACCGAAGCTGAAGTGTTCGAGGCCGTGTCGCGAACGAAGCTAGACGAGACCGTAATCTTTTCGTTTTCCATTCTGTCCTGACCTTCGAGACGACGCGACGAGGTGAACAGCCTGATCTTGAACAGCCTGGCTGTGGTCGATCGAGAATAGCTCTCGAACGTTTCGCAGGGTCGAGAGATTATTTGTTCGAGCGATCTCCCAGACCGTACTAAACACTCGATGGCTTCGCGTAGAATTGAAATTCAATTTTCTTTTTTATCGTCGCGATAAATGTTTTTATTTAGAAAATTCCGAGAAACTGACGCGTTTATAAATCGAGGGAACAAAAGATCTTTTTTTTTAATCGTTCTCCCCGGCTAAGCTTCCCCCGATCGATCCGGATCGTTTACCTCAGCACCGCTCTCGAACGAACGTGCAACAATATCCGGTCGACCTTAGCCGATAAAGCTCGTGCCCGTTTAATCGTTGGTCAAAGCCTCTCTTCTCGGTCAATTACGGGATCCTGATTCGTCGAACAAAGAATGAATGAATTCTCCGTCGAGACACGCGGTACCCTTATCTCCGCGGTAGTACGATCTAAGCTTCCCTGTGTTTACTCTCGATAAGGCCTCGATCGATAACGGGGATTACGCAAGTTTCTACGTCTCTACTGACCCACATACGCGACATCGTCCACGCAAATGGCAAGAAAACCTAAGAAAAAAGAGCAAGACAGAAAAGATCCCTCTTGGGGATCGGGTTCAACGTTGCAAGGGACAACGTTTCAGGAGAGTTTCGGAGGACGATCCCACGAATACTGTTTCGAGAATCGATCGAACGTAATCGATCGAGAGAGACTCCCTGACCCAATTCTACGTCGTGAATAATAACGAGAGAGGCCGGATCACCTTTGAGTTACGACTTTCTTCGGCCGCATCTCGAGCGTTTTACGCGTTAACCCACTTCGACTGGTCGGGGGGGACTGGCGCGGCGTTCAGCGCGCTCCGCCCGACCGATCGTGTGTTTGTTCTTCTTCGCTTTGCTCTCTTTCGGGCTCTCCTCAGAGGGTTTATCGAGCGTGCATGCGTTCCTCTCTCTGGCACTCGTCGCGGCCCCAGCGACGGCATTTTTTCCCGGCACCTCGGCCCCGTGCATGCGCCCGCCGCAATAAGAAAAGAACCGACGCGAGTTCGATCGCAGTCGACTGACTTTGACTCGGAGTCGAGTGTGTCGGTCGTCGTTTTCGAGAGCGCGAGAAAGAGCAGGCCACTTCGTTCTCCCCTGTCTGGTTTGTCACGATCGATCAATTATACGCGCCACAGGTTGTGCACACTTCGCGCACACACCGCGAACTGTCATATTTTTATAACGTATCGACGACCCGACAGTACTCACTTTGCCACGTTTCCATCTCTCGAACGAAGCGATCTCTTTTCTCCTTTGTTCTGCGATTTTTTTCGTTTTTTTGTTGGATTTTCTTTTCTTCAGAAGTCGACTTTTAAAATACCTTGTACTCTTACTGCTCCTTCGTTGCTAGAAATATTTTTATTCGCGAAGTGTGTACGCATCTGTGCGTGTCTCTCGATGTGTGTTCGTTTCTTTTTCTCTTACTACTGGTGTCTACTCGCTGCTCTCTTCTTCCTTTGGAATTCCTTTTCTGGTATTCCCTTTGCTGCTTTCCTTCCCGGCTTTAGTCCGCCGCGTCCTTCGCAACTAGAATTCCTTTCTATCCTCCTTCCTCCAATCCGAGGAATTCCTTTTCCTCCCTTGTAAGCAGTTGCCACGTTAATCGAAGCTACCGTTTAATGCTTCAGCTCGAGACTGCTTGAGCTGTCAGCTCACAGACCGTGATCAAACATTTCACGTCGTCGAACAGAGGGATTCTGTCCCTCGTGCACCAGGAAAATACGAATTTTTTCCAAAATGTTTTGATTTCTTCTGACCACCAAGGTCTTCCAACATTCGTTCGATTTTTCTCTTCTTTTCGCGAATACTGTCTAAGATTCCGTTGTGAACGACGCGTAATATCGACGCGGCGGAGGCCTCCTCTGAGATCTAGAGAAGAGGCCTGACAAGAGGAAGAAAGAAGGAGAGCGGAGGGATGAGAGGTGAGGCCAGGCTGCTGGAGGTTGTTCGCCGATGTTATGGTAGCCACGGCTTCAAGGTCGCCGGGATCACCACGAGGACGTGGCCGCCGCGCCAATCAGGGCTCGCCGGCGGCCTCCGCGATTCCACGGAAAAAGAGAAAGAAAACGAACGAAACTGTGGCCGCGTGTCACGTTTTTGTTACGCGTCCCCCCACGCCGCCCGCCATTAAGAACGCGAGCAACACTCGCGGAAACGTACGACCTCGCGTTTCTTCTCTATCGTTACATCAGCGAAATCCCCTCGGCTCGCTCCAGCAGCCATTAATCTTTCGGTGGCTTCTTGAATTATTCAGCTGTTCCAATTGCGAGAGCCTGTCCGCTCGAAAACCCGCCTCCCGCTCGCTACAATTTTTCCACGCTAATTTCTCGCTTTTTCTCCGTCGCTCGGAGGCTTGCCTCGCCTCGACTCGACTCGCCGTCCCGATCCGCGAGATCTTCACGTGGGATCGATTAGAAAATGATAGACAGGAGGAACTTACCAGGACACGAGCGCAGACACGCTGGGAATTACACTCTTGCACTGCAATGACGCGCCACGCACGTCGAGAATATTTGGCAAAATTGCAATAGCTTCTCAGTTTTATTTAATATAATAAAATAAAAAATGTATTATATAGTATAATATATAGTATATTATATAGTATATATAGTATATAGTATGTTATACGGTATAATATAGTATATATAGTATATAGTATGTTATATAGTATAATATAATATATTATAGTAGTATATATAATAATGTAGGAATCCCGGACGAGTCCCCAATTTGTAGGAATCTCGGGCTGTGATCCCAATTTATAGGAACTTTATGAAATGGTTGTTTAAAGTTGAATAAAGAAAAGTTTAATATTAATTATAAATGACGTTGTACATTAGGTTCTTAACTCTCGCGACTCTCAATACGCTCTGCTCTCTTTCTCGCAACTCTCCAGATCACTCTTTGGCTTCTCGACACTCACTCTTTGACTTCTCGACACTCACTGTTTTCTTCGTCTGCACAAAATTCGTCACTCGTACACACATACACACATACACGCAGACGCATCCAAACTCTTAGTCTTAAACGTTAAGCCTGGAGGGCTAGCCATAAACATTCTCAAGGCCCAACTTCCTCTATTGTTTTTACTATGCCACTCGGGACATCTGCAGTCGTCGAGCACTAGGGAAAGTCCTGGCCCCTTTCCCAGAACTGCTCATCCCACAGTATATTAGTATATAATATAGTATATTATGATTTAATATAATAAAAAGTATATTAAAATATAATCCAGGCGAAACAAATAATAAATTTATTACTTCTTAGTAATTTCTATATACCGATACGAGTTCGAGAAGAAGACGAATTATCGTATACGGTTTGGTGACTCGTTATGGTCCGTGAACCAGTTGCTAGGTTAACATAATTAAGCCGGCCGATGAACGAAAGTGAGGGAAAGAATCGTCTTTTTCATCGTTGCGAACGAAGCTCGTTACAACAGGGGGAGGGCGCAGAGTTTCTCGCCTAGGTTCCCCATCTCAAAGTTTCTCTCGCCATTCGTGACAATTAATTGTTTCTCAAAAGAGAACGACCGCCGGCCGGTTGGTGTATTATTATTTATCGCGAACGAAACAGCGACCGCCTTGTAAATAAGACGACTTCCCAGCCGGTCGGAAGGAGAGATTTAAAGGGGTCCGGTGCCGAGCGTGAAATAATTCAGACGCTTTACGATTCTCCCCGCATGGCTACCTTATGATAATGAAGCTTCTCTTCTCTCCAAATCGAGGGGGAGAGAGGCGAGAAATAAAGGAGCGAATGGAGGCAGAGGAAGCAAGAGGAGAGGCGGAGGTCGGCGCGGTTGTAAAGTAACCGTGTAACAACGGCAGGATATTTTACAGCGACACGCTGGCTACTCTAACGGGATCGTAGTTATCATCCAGGAGGATCAACGAGAGGGGAGGGAGAGGGGGGAATTACGGTTACGTTGGTGCGTGTGCTGCACGCCTACGTGCGGTTCCCCAATGTCCATTCATATTCGCGCGAGTGGCCGATCATCGGTCCGACGTGCGACAAGACGTCGCGGTTTTTCCACCCGAGGGAATATCTCGCTTCTCCGTCACTTTCCCTTCCTGGGCCAGGCGTCCACGCGAAAGCTGTGCACCGCGAGCGAGAAGGAAGGCGCGACGTTTCGCGAGTCCGAGAAAACGAAGATCGATCGGTACGAGTTCGGTACGGGTTCGCCGGCACAGGAAACGTTCTCGACAGATATCTCGTCGTGTCGACTTGTCCCTCGTTAAGGTCCACTTCGCCATGCATCACCGACAGAGAAACACAAAACGAAAAAGGAGAGAGAGAGAAAGAAAGAAAGAAAGAAGGAAAAGAAAAGAAAAGAAAAAGAGAGAACGAGAGGCTTCGCAGCGCCGCGCTGGTGAGTTACGTACTCGCGCGTTCTGATTTTCATTGGTCGCGGGCAATTTCTCATCTGCCCGGCTTCGACAAGTGCGATGCGCGCCGCGATAAATCTGCCTTCGCATTAACGGGCCAGATCGATCTAGAAACCGACGGGAAGAAATTGCCGACGCCGTCGTAATAATGCTCAACGTCTCGCAGATACATTGATCATTTCGCGTCCTTTCTAGCTTCTACTACAGGTAAAACTCCTCGAATTAATATTAAACGTTGTGTATCTTGTGTTGCTCGTCTCGCTACGTTCCATCTTCTCTCTCTCTCTCTCTCTCTCGCGTGAGATGAACGTATGGTACAGCAGTGAGGATAAAAGAATACCGCGTTTCACAGTTCCAAGTAGAATAGGACTGTATGCGCGAGAATGAAAGCGTGTCTTTGAACGAATAGAAATACTATTGTACGCTATTGTATACTATTTATCATGCAAATACTTGAACGATAAACTATTCTTGCTCTATATTCTTTTCGTCTGTTTATATATTCATTTATTAAGAATAGAGTAAAAATAACAATCAAGGCAATATACCGAATCATTCAGCAACTGAGGCTACTGACGGAAGCATCGTTAAATTCAATTAACACGCATTTTACACCAGAGAGAAGTCCAGATTGTAAAACGAAATATACCAAAAAAAAAAAAAAAATTTCGTTCGACCAACGAAGAACACGGACAACTCGAAGAGTTTCCAGAAGAATCGATCGGTGAGCGTAAGAAACTTGATCGATTGCGATTTTCACGGTCGGCAGATGAGAACCGAGGAAGCACGAGAGAGAGAGAGAGAGAGAGAGAGTGTGTTCGAACACCGTCGTTTCTCCAACACCGGTCGAATCAATTCGCGCCGGAGGCAGACGCTCGACCGTGACAGGCCGCGCGAATCCTCTCGTAGCCGCCGACACTTGTAAACGTGGCTTTAAGGTTAGCGAGGGGTGTAGACACGCCACGACAAAGTGGCCATGGTGTTCGCGGTGTAACGGCCGTGCGGTTACCGGTTTATCGCGCGAGAATGCCTCCCTCCGCCAGGCGCGAATACACACAATGAACAACCAGAGGCACGCAAACCACTCCGAATGTGGACAAACTCGAGCCAAACGGCTCTCCGCCGTGAATTCTGCCGCCTGCGGCCAGGCAACCAACCGACGCAACGGCTGATTAATATTTCTAATTACCTATCTCGGCTTCTTCTCGCTTAGCTCGGTCCACCAGCCTGGCAATTACCTCGTAAACGCTATAAATGATACCTTCTGTCCGCCTCGTTTAATCCAGCTCTTGTTACACGAACGAGACGCTCGGGTTGATCGCTTGGCTCCGACTGATCGATGATCATGGATTTTCGGCCCTCTAGGTACACGGCTGGTAAGTGAAGCATGCCCTCGGTAACGAATTCATGCTTCGATGTTTGATCGTTCGTGGAAATGGTGTAAATTGAGACGGTGATATCTCTCGAGAAATAGCGGCAACGTGCAATTTCTGTCAACTACGCGTAACGTGGTTCTTCACCGTGCAACAATTGATCCCACTCTCGGTAATTTCTCTTCGAAAGTAAATTTTGTTGACAAATATTCTCGATCGATGCTCCAAAGTTCCAAATAACATTGCAAATTACACCAAGTTACAACTGTCGTGGTGTCGAGGATCTGATGAAACTCCACGATCAGGCTGTATCTTTCCCGTAGAGCAGAAACGATTATGAACGATCTTCCATCGTCGGTAAAGCACCATAAGATTCGATGCGGTTGAGGCTAACCTTGGAGAGGCGCGGGTCGATACGATTTCTCATCGCGGCGATTCAACGCCACGATTCCATGCTCCTCCTCCCCCTCCCTCCCTCTTGCTATCAGGCGCATTAAGCACGCAGAAGCTAATGAAGCATAGATAGCCAGGCATGCATGTATCGGTAACGACCGATTCTCCATTGATCATACGCAGAAATTGCAAGCCACGGGGGTAGGAATTTCCGATCGAAATACGGTCTCTCTCTTCCTGTTCATGGTGGTTGATTAATAATCGTAAATAATCTCCCCACTCAGATCCCAATCTTCTCGCTATCTTCATCTCGTCCGTTCGTAGTCATCCGCCCTCCCGAGTACCGGTGATTAACGTCAAACAACGTTTCGCGCTCGTCACGCTGAATAACAGCTCGTCCTCCGTTAAATCGCGACCGGAAAGTGGCGAGCCATCCGTTTTCCCTCTTTGTTTCTCCTTCCTTCGACGGCGAACACGAAAGCCTGGAAAACTGGTCGTCGATCGCCCACACGGGCCACTGACACGCAGGCGAGCAGCCTAATCGATGCTGCAAGACTCTCGACCAACCTGATTGATAGTCGCAATTATTGTCCGGCTTCCCTTTTGCCTCGTTGCGACGACTTCACGCTCCTCCATGCTCCACGGAAGCAGGCCAACGTCGACGATCGTCCGTCCTGTTGTCCGTCGAGTCGAGAGCACGTCGGCTCGTAATGAAAGTTGGTAATTAGCGTCGTACGAACGCTTCGAGGGAGAGAAGAACGAGGAACCGATCCAGCTGCGATTCTCCCAACGCGCCGTTTATTAGGACTTCTTTCTTTCCTCCGAGACCAGTCCACGCTAGTTCCAACTACGGGCAACGTGATATTACCCGGTGACTAATGGCCACTCGCAGACACGATAGATCGGCGTGTAACCGGCCTGGTAATAGAGCGATTCCTTCGTCGTCATTCCACCGACGACCACCGAGAATCCTTCGTTCCGCCGGAGGAGCTACAATTTTACTCTTTGATCGATAACATGCTCGTTCATCGTTGTCTTTTTTCCTCGATAATCTTGAGAAACGTGCAAAATTTTGTAAAATAATACATCATTCAGGATCGTAAAAGCGTCTGATTGAAAAAGTGTACTTTTAGAAGAGACGAGATAAGATTTGTTTTGATGTCTGACACGGTACTGATTTTTCTACCGAAGGTACAGAATTTTTCTCGAGTCGTAGGTTATTATTACTGCTCCTTTGACTCGTTCGATTCGTGATCCTCGATAAAAATCAACGGTACAATATTTCTACCCTTGTACACTTGTTGCAAAAAGTAGCTTTCCAAATTCCGGCAAATCACGAGGAGAACGTTCAACAATCGCGTTTGAAAGATTACGATCTTCAATGCTCCGAGCGCTACCTCGTTTCTTCATTAAACTCCGACTCCGATCGTTCAGAAGTCTTCTTCGACGTTCAAATCTTCCCGGCCGTGTTTGAGAAGGCTTGGAACAATTTGATCAAGAATATTTAATTGCCTCGCTTTCTCGAGTCGCCTCTTTTCGTTTCGGTTTCCTCCGGCATTCGCCCCGGGATTAAATTGGCCGAGTATTCAAAGCTCATTCGGGGAATTCCCGGCACGTTTCTTCTCAACAGACAGACAGACAGCGCGCGTTAGATCGAAGCGTCAGCGATCGACTCGGTGCTCGATTCTCCCGGCGATCTCGCTGAGTAAACTTGAAATAATCGCCGAGGAACGATTCGTGAAAAGCGCCTTCGTCGGGGTGCTTAATCGCCCGACGAGTCGGGGGTGTGTCCCGTCAGAGAGAAGTTAAGTATCAGCTCCCCGAGAGTAAAAAGTTCCCAAGCTGTCCTTAAAGGTAATCGATAAAGTAAGAAAACATTCCGCTCGGCTGCGATTTACCTTCAGCTTTTTACTCTGCTCGTTACTCTGCTTTAACCGGGAACTTTTACTCGCGCGTTCCAACGAACGATACGTCAAATTGTTTTTATTTGACGTATTTTATTTCATCGTCGTGGAGATTTTTCACGAGTAACTCGACGCAGGAAATCGATCGTGTGACCGATCACCTGACACGAATCTCCCCTGCGAACAGCCTCTCGTTGGTCAGGAAATTTGACAGCTGATGGACACCGCTATTCCCTGGTCAACGTCTAATCGCATTAAATCGTTTCGCAGCGTGCCAATTGGTCTCGCACGAGGGAGAGACTCGCGTTTCATTTCAGCTAGCCTCCGATTAGATACCACGTAAATGCACCTCACCACCGACTACTCGATTTCGAACGTTCGATAACACCGATTCTTAACTACCGATGTATCACGCGGTGTATATTGCGATTTAAGCCGGCGAAAATGCATTCGTCGATAATGGGACCGGGGATCGAGTACGTACGACGATTTATTGCAGCAGCAAGGTCTTTCGGATATTAACAACTTTAAGGATCGCTCGTAAGATCTTGTTGACTTTCGAGGAGCGATCCCCGATATTTTCCGGCCGGGTTTCTCCTTTTTTCAGCCTGCTCTTTTCCTTTCGTCGCCGGGCAAGTGTTAACGACGCTAATGCATCGACCTCCGGACAGAACGAACCTGCCGCGCATCAATATTCATTAGCGCTCCGTTCCGCCGGCCGAATAATTCCGCGTGACCGCCGCCTAACCCACAAACCCACTGTGTACACGCGCCTTCGTCGCGTGTGAATCCGACCGCGGTGTTTCAAAGGTTTTTCTTTTCGAACGATTCACGCGAGCGCCGCCGTGAACACGTGTTTGCCCGCCCGTCTGGCTTGCTTTCCTCAAGTAGAAAAGCGGTTCGGCCTCGCGTGGAATTCGTAAGCAATTTCGTTGAAATTGAATCTTCCAGTTACACCCCCTCACGAAACGTACACGTGTGCTCGTGTACGTGGAGAATTGAAGATCCGTGTTCATGACGCGTATCAGTGAAACAGCAATACACGGGAATTGATCGAATATTAAGTATTACGTAATATTAAAAATCACGTTGATAGGTGCCAATTGACATTTCAATTTTTAATATTCGAAATGGCATCACTGATTTGGAGACAAACTCCGAATCTTCGAATTTCTTCTTTTATTTGTATCCCTGCAACAACATCGCGCGCGAATTTCGAGACGACGAAATAACCTCGATTATTTGCACAAACGGCAAACGATATCCGACGAAACGCCAAGTCGTCGCCTATCTTATCGGAATTTTATCCCGCGGAATTAGAATGGTCTCTCTCTTTTTCTCACTCTTTCTTTCTCTTTCTTTCCCTCGAGGAAGGTATTCCTCGGTTTTGAGCGACCGGCGATTAAATCGACGTGGACGTCGTTATCGAAATCGACGGCCGCCTCGAAACGCTCCCGAATCGTCCGTGGTTTGGAATTCCACCGACGATAACACGATCGCTGGCTCGGACTCGACCCGTTCTCTCGAATTGTGTAGCTGGCTCTTCGCGAGCCGAGAGAAACCGAGGACATAATCCACACCGATTCTTCCCACCTTCGTGAAATTTATTCCGACGCGTCGACGATTCGGCGATCGTTTCGAACGAAATTCCGCCGGGGCCGGTTTCACCGACCAGGGATCGGGACGCCCAGTGTCATACGCGCCACGTCGACCGTGGCGAATCAATTTTATGCAAGTCGTTTACGGGCTGCTTACCAACCGCGTCCACGCACACGGTGCCCGAGAACCGCGATCCCGACTGGAGTTGCGCTCGCGAAACGTTACGGCTGCGTAACGTTACGAAATTGACTCTACAAAAATCAGCCTCTTCAGGATCATCTGTCCACTCGTTTCGTCCCTTTCCAGCAAACGCGAGTTTCGTGGCAAACGAGAAGCGGAAGTGAGACGAGAATGAGAGGATAGTTCAACACTAAACGTGCCAACGTTCGGTTTAAAAATTTCACTTCAAATACCTGTCTCCATTGCTATTTCTTTCTTCGACTCTTGTCTAAAAAGACACTGTATAATTTGTTTTTTTTTTTTTATCTAAAAGTTATTCCGTACATTGTCTTCTGTGTTAAATTGACAATTAACTGTATTTATTTCGGTGAATGGACCTTTATTTCGCCGTTTGACTGGTCGAGGTAGGAATAAGTATACGTAAAATGCCGGTACGCTTCGGAACGTTAACGACTCGAGAAAAGGAGACGAAGGTGGCAACGATTTTACGATCTTTCGAGAGATACCGGCGAGAAGAGAATTATCGGCGCTTTTTACGGACCATGACTCAATGGCACTCGAACTTGCCGCGACGATTTCGCAATGAACGCGACGCCTAATACCTCGATGATAACGTTGTTTTGCCAGCGACGAAACGACAGGAGCGAGGGAATCGCGAGAGTGTTTCTCGAGTAATGAGAGTAAGTCTGACAAGTCGAGCCTCAGCTGTGAACTTTCTTAAACCCTATAAGGCATCCGCGAATCCTCGCGATATTTCGAGGCCAGTTCCTAGAAACTCTGGCCAACTTTCGCCAACTCGGACGACGCGGGACAGCAACTTTGTCGAGGGATCTTATTCCCCTGGACATGATGCGGGTCTTTCGTTCTTGTTTCGACCACTAGGCTAGGGTCTCGTCGACCAACTTGCGACGACGAAAGACCACAACGACGTGGGTGTATCGTAATATCGGGTCGCTACGTGCGACCTCAACTTCGAATCTGGCAGACTAATATCACTGCGTTAAACAGTCAAGCAATATTTCGGCATCTTTCGTAATTTAACACTGCCAAGAACTACCAAAGTTTAAAATGACCGATTTATAATTTTTGTTAGATACTTTATAGACGTAAAGCGGCGTTAAGTTATTTTTGAAGATTTAAACAATTTTTCGTAAAATATACAAACAGAAGCTTGTACACTCCATCGTGTGTTATAAAGTTTCTTTATCTCTTTGACTTTAATGTCTTCGATGGAAATTTCATGCTTCAATCGTCAGTGGTTCTAGTGTTGACACAAAAGTTCCAAACAAAAGAATAGAACAGAAATTATATTTTGGTAGTATGAGGCATAATTAGCAACCGAGTTCGGAGAGCTATACTCTCCCACGAGGAATTTTGTAGACGAAGAAACTGTAACAAGTATCGTTCCGGACGTTTCGAATAGAGAATTGCGTGGAAATTTTAAACAGAGAATGAATGATCATCCTGCGAATGACATAGAACTTTATTCTACTCTGAAATCGTATGAAAATCTGAAAAAGAAGAAAGAAGAAAACGCACGCAGCAGGCTGATGTATTCAGACAACGGGGATTGTTATTGTCAGACCGTGCAGGAAGAAACTTTTAAACGTTCCTAAGAGCAAAGAGTCATTCGTCTTTGACCAAATCCCGATGGACTTTGTTGCCGTTTCACGGACTCGACGATACGAGTCGAGATTGTGTCTGACGTGTACAGACGATCCGATGACAATCTCGCGGTGTGACCCGATTTTTTTTTTTCTTTTTTCTCTTTATACTTTTGACACAATACGACGAGCACGAAGGAGCGTGATTTTTGTTGCTGGAAATTTGAAAACCATTCGATTCGTTCGACGTCATCGCTGCGAAACTGCAACGCAACGATGCCACTGGCGTTCCGGCGTCGAATTTTCTACGCAAACCACCAATCCCGTTACTACGTTCGTTAGAAATATAAATTTACCGAATCCCGTGACCCAGTTAAACGAAGCCGAAGTGAAATTACACCGAAATTGCGATGAGATCGCAACGAAACTGTACATTCCAGCTCGAATCTTTCGACGATCAGTATTTACTGCCGACGATAAAATCGCGCGTGTATTTTATAACGTCAACACTTTAGAGATTCCTTGCCTCTTAGCTGCGAGTGACGAGAAAAATAATTACAATTTGTTACTTACGTCAAAGTTTTCGTGGAAAGCGAAACACATTTGTAAATCTTAGACATTTTTAGAATACTTCGAGACTAGTTCTTTTTACATCATTACTAAATATTTTCTCGCTATCGAAATATCGGTGTCTGACATGCAAAGTGTCATTATGTGTCGAGAAATATCGTTCTGAAGAAATAAATTATATTTCTGATTTCTTTTCATTTTCTCCAAGTATTTCTGATTCTGTTTGTTCAATAAGAAAATCATGAATGTTTGAGTTTTGTAAATAATATTGATTAAGTTGAACAAATTAAAATTATTGAGAACTAGCGTTATTTCCTTGTAATTTAATTCAATTAAACAAGCAGCTGCGCACACTCTGTGTTTGACGAGTATAATCGTCATCGCGTCCATTACATTTTTAAAAGCGGCACCGCAGCTAAAACGTTAATTTTACCTACTTTCTCAAAATGAACGTAATATTAAGGGTATCTGTAAGTAATATCGTTTTCTTCAAATTTAATAAACATTGTCATCCAGTGACAGTAATTTAACTTGTTATAACGTAACCTATATTCTAGTTAAATATGTTGAAATTTATTGTTAAATTATATTATAGATTAAGACTGTATTAACTTTTAGAACAAAATTTTGTACAGTAACAAAAAAAAATATTACTTGTGGTACTCGTCCTAAGATGTCCAAGCGATGGGAATGTTTTCATCGATTAATTCGCTAATTTGTCGATGACTCCGTTTAAAACCACTGTTGTTGATAAGCGCGTTGTACCACTCCCCTCCCGCTCCGCGAAATTCCATGAATATTTCATACAACGACGGAACTTTCGACTAGGTGTGCCGGGGCAGATTTCCGTAGGTCGCGCGAAACGTACCGTTGCGAAGTACACACACGAAACAGAGAGAGGGACGAGAAGCGGTGGAGAAGACCTCGAAAAGCTTAGAGGAATTTCAGACGAGAAGACGCATTATGCGCGACCTTAAAAACAAAAACGCGTTTCTCGGAAGGACTCTGTTTCGGCTCGCTCGCGAATTTCAACGCGCCTCAGCATTGGCTAGTCCCGAATTCCCCCGAATTCTCCCCCTCTCCCTCCACGTCGAGTTTTGCGAAAAAGAGTCACGTACGCGGCACTGTTCTTCCTTAAATCGAGGATCAAAAGGTGGCACGACGTTCGAAAGACGAACAGAGGAACAGAGGAGGCAGGATCGAGCGGGAAACGAAAACGAACGAATCGTTCGCGAAATTTGCGTTCGCGTTCGTTTGCGTGCCAATTAATTGGTCGTGATTGCCCGATTGGAGAGATTAATGATCGCCGCGCTTGCCGTTGCGAATTAAAAAGCTAGCATAACCAGGCACGTGCGTCGAAACGTTTCAAAATTTCGTTCGAAGTTGTCTCCAAATTACACCGACCTCTTTCGATTCTTTCATAAACCGAGATCGTGCTTCTGTTTCTGTAGAACTTTTTTCTTTATCTTTTCGCTGATGTTAAACACACGAGTTATATATAGCTAAGAATCATATCTTTCTCGTTCTTCGAAATTCGTCAAAACATCAGCATCGTAAATTAAAAGTCACGGCGTGTATTTGTTTCGAAAAAAAAAAGAATCGTATCCCGTCTCACCCTGTTCTTTGTTGCTTCGGCATAAATCACCGGCGAGAACCAACCAGCCGCATTCCCCAGTCTGTTTTTAAAGCCAGAATCAATATTCGACATTCCAGGCATTTCCGGCGAGAGAAGAAACGAGTCTCAAGGCAGTCAATTTGACTCTTGCCTTGCGAAGAGCAAACAAACCGCGATAGCAACTATGCTGAAAACGCGACACAGATATCTACCTACTGATTGCCGAGCAGGAAGCACGATTATCGATGCGCTGTTCGCGAAACGGCCGTGGCACGCGATAGCGACAATGCGCCGCACAAGGGAGAATGAAAACTTCGTCTTTCGTTCGACGGGCGAGTTGCGTGCGGGGAGAGGAAAAAAAAAAAAAAACAAAGAAAAAGGAAAAAAAAAAGAAAAGAAAAAGAACGAGTTCGTCGAACGCTTTTCACTCGATGGCTGGCGTTCAGCCAGGAGGAGAGAAAGAGATTCGGCCATTCGAATCGTCCAATCAATCTGGCAACATGGAAAAAAAGACGGAAAGCCCATCTGGCCTCGATATATATCGAGCTAGTCTAGGTTGCTCGACTATCGAAATTTCAAGCAACGTCGTACGTATGTACATACGTAGGCCAACGATATCGTCGATTCTCCACGTTCGTCGCTATCTTTGTTCGATAATTAAAATTGCCTCGCGTAGATACCAACTTTATCAGCGACAAACTTTATGAACAATTTACTGCAGCAGTTGAATAACGACGATCTGTTAATGCGATTTTCCTTTTCTTTCTCGTTGTCTTTCGTCATTTTGGGCAAGTGTCGAATGCAAAATTCAAAGATAACTCGAACGATTCGAAAGTTTCACGAGAGCCCGTGAAATATCAAGTGTCCGTGTCTTTTTTCTTTTTTTCTTTCATACGCGCGAACAGTGCCATACCTGTCAGTGAACCTTATCTAATCGCTCGGCCCGAGTCTTATCAACCTTCTTCTTCCGTTTTTTTCTTTTCTCTCCCTCTCTCTCTCTCTCTCTCTTTCTCTCTTACATTCAACAGAAATTATCTGAAAATTGCGAGCGAAAGTACAGCACGAATGCTAAGCAAATCCAACGTCGCGCAGAAGCCTTTGATAAACGCGAAATCGATAAATCTGGCTGGTCATTCCCGCGAATTTTTAACACGAGTTCCAAGTACTCGGCGAACGATTAGATCGCGCCAGTCAAGTTTGCCAGATTGAAATTTACGATGGGATCGTCGTTCCGATGACTCGAGCACAGGTGAAAAAACCCAAGTTGGAGACACGTTCGCGCGAACAACGGACGTTTGAACTGGTGGCAGAAGTGGAAAGTTGGGCACAAGTGGCAAGCGAGTTATCCAGAATATCTACGAACCAGAAACCTCGGACACCGTCATGCAAGCTACGGATACATAAGACGTTCCTCGCGAACGTCAAGAATTCTCCGTCTCTGCCCGTGCCATTGCAAGGGCTCGTGCACACTCAACGCGAATCGACGAAGCAGTCGACTCTCGAGCGTTTGTGCAAACCTCTCGGAATCTCTTGCTCCGTACTCCCTCGCTCGAAACCATTTAATTAATTCTCTCTCCGTGGAAATTTCGCCAAAACTCGTCCAATTGCGAACAAAGACAGACGTTTAATTGCAATTTCAACATTTTGCGAGTTCAACTCAGCTGTTCCATGTTCGATCATCGAAAACGATGGTACGAAAAATTTTCGAGAGGTGAGCTACTTGAGCGTCGAGTGTCCAAGTGTTCGCCATTGGGCGGCGATCGGTGTGCACGAGCCCTAAGGTCTGTCGCGCGGCGAATTTAGAACGCAACAAGAAGAAGAAACCGCGTGCGCGCGGGCGACACGGCTAAGAGACGAAGGGGGAGAGAAAAAAAGGCCGAAGAAGGTGGAAAAGAAACGTTGGACGGAACGCGCGCGGCGCAAGTACCTCATTGGTGGAACCGTGACCGTTCATCTTGCCGTCACCTCTGGTATCCCATTACCGGTCTGCGGCGAAACGCTCCAAGGATCGTTCACCTTCTCGCATCGGTTCTCGAAAATGGCGCATCTCACTCGGTTCGGCTCCGTTTCCTCCGTCGTCGTCCTCGTCGTCGTCCTCGTCGTCGTCTTCGTCGTCGTACTCGTCGTCTACAACGTCGCGATCTGCCTTGGCGCGATCTCTTCCAACCTTCTCTGACCGTCTCCTTCTTTCTTACACAATGCTACGGTGCCTGGTTCGGACCACTCTCGATTTTCGTTAGGCTGGTCAACGCCGGTCAAGGTCACGCCACGATCCACGCCGCTACTAATTTCGCCCGAGTGTCCCTGGGTTCGACGACCCTCCTCTCCTCTGTGCTCGTTCCTCGCTCGTCCGCGCACGACACCGTTTCAGGAATTTTATCGGGGGAGCGGGATCGATCCAACGTTCGATATTATCCTGAAATCGTCTACACGAGACAGCTTGCACGCACCTTCGTCGACACACTCGTCAACTTTTCACTCTGATCACGTAAAAATCGTTTTCACTCGACGTGTCGCCGATTCGTGTTACATCTCCGTTCGTACGTAGACGTGTGAAACTTCGGCACTTCTGCGAACAAGTGGCAAATCAAGTCCTTCACAAGAGAATTCGAGTGATTCACCTTTCGTGGTCGATCGCCAAACGAGTCTCCTCGCGTAATTGATCACGCGACGAGCGAGTGGCGAAACGGTGGGGTGGGGAGGGGGTGGGAGAGAATAATAATAATAAATTTCTTGACGGATCGAGCGCCGGCGACGAATCGATCTTTCCCACGTCCTTCGCGTTGGAGCGCTGTTCGCGGACTGGAGAGCCCCGGCATCGCGCGTGCACGGAGCCCATCGCTATCGCCGCAGGTAGACACCCCACCAAATACGCGGAGAGAGACCGACGAAGAAAATTTGTGGTCGAATCTTAACAACCCGCTGTTACACCGACGACGTTCAGGATTATATACGAGCACTTGCTGATTTATCGTGCCGGGCAACGCCGGTCGCGAATATATTTATATCTGTAATGCACAGACACCGCGCGTCGGGCTTATTTATCGGGCGTTCGTTTACACCGGCGTGAAATAATTCACACTTCGGCGGCGCGTAATGCGACCGATACACTTTCGACAGGGAACGCGGCCAGGGAAATTGGATTTTCGAGGGAGCTTGTTAACTCTTGGTTGCGCGCGTCTTACCTTTTCGCGTTGCTACGCCGCGCCCTTCGGTAAATCATAGCGTATAAAACTTCTCTTAAACTTCGCGGTTAATTGAAACAGGGGAACTTCTGTTACCCCTCTCGCGAAACGTTTAACAGTTACTGCATGCACGACAGAATTGCGAATGAAAAGCATTCTCAACGCCAAGGTACATTTTCTTCTCTCTCTTTTTTTTTTTTTTTTTAAATATCGATCAACAGGAGGAAGTCTAGTTTGCAGTTGGATTGGACAACCTTCCACCGGTTTGTTGATTCCCGTTCCTAAGTAACGAGAGAATCGTAAATTCATCCTACCGATCGATCGACACGCGAGCTTCGAGCTTACGTAATTGTCAGTTAATTTCGATCGCAGTGGTTCTTCTTTCGCCCTACGAACGATAGTCAGACGATAAGAAGATTCGTCGATTCTTTCAAAGTGACGTTTTTCACATACGTTATTTTCACCATTGTCCGACAATTGTCGTAGAATTCAAGTTTGGCGCGAAAGAACAAGTCCAAGTAAGATCAAAGAACAAAATCCATAATTCTTCAAACTAGTGCAAACTTTTACGATTTTATCATCCGAGGCTTTGCGCAAGGGCAGCAATCTGTAAACCCATCACTTCAGTTTACGATTCTTTTCTTTCAGATAACAGAGTAATAACTCACGTTCGAGCAAGCAGAGTCGGTATTTAATTGGATTTTTAATGAAATCTCGGTCGACTATTTGTTACGATATCGTTAAAGAGTCAACGACCCAGGAATCGAAGCTTGAGCTATCGAAGCGTCGGCTGAGGGATAATTCGTTGCATAATGGCGGTAAATCAACGGCAGAAGAATACGAGGACGAGCGTGTCCTCGTGAATTCCACTTACTTTCGCGACACGCTGCTCAATCACGTAAGTTATTAGTCATTAGCCGACGTTAGGCTGATCGCCGGAGCCAATGTCACGACCATGTTCCCCTCGTTCTTTTCACGTTTATCCAGCGTCTCGTCTTACCAGCGTCTTCGATCCTCGTTCTCTCTCTGTTCGATCGACAGCTTCGAGACCCCGCTCCGAATCCCGTTACTACAGCCCTCGCACGCGATCGCATCGATTTCCCTTCCGCGATTCCGAAACGTACGATGCGACCATGCTCGCGGGGCGATTACTCTTGAAAATCTGCGTGGTATAACGTCGGGAAGCGTCTTTGTTCGGCAAGCTCGCCGCAAAATACGGGACGGGAAGGAATTTCGATTAATTCCTCGTAATTCCTTATTAAGAATTGTTCAGAGCGTTCTGCCTCAACGATAGTTAGAATCGCTCACCGCGATTTCGACGAAATCCGAATCTTCGGTACGAAATTTTAATAGTATCGATCGACGGAGGAATTCGAATTTTTCTTTCGAGATACCTCTGGGCGCACGGTTTAATCAAGTGCCTCTCGCAGTGGAACGAGACCGTGCCACGTCAGACCTCTTTACTTCCGAAAAAAAAAAAAAGATTGCCCTGTGTGCTGGATATTGCAAATGCTGGTACATATTTTGTTCTTGAATCGAACTTTCTTCGCAAGTCGAAAATTTGCAGAAATAACGTGAGAATGGTTTTGATCGATGGTTTTGGTCTCGCAGTGGCACGAGATCTATCTTTCTGAAAGAATTTCTCCCGTACACTGCTGATATTGGAAATAATTGTACTCTCCTTATGCTTTTCTTCCAAGTCGGAAACTTGCGAGTAATTTGAAAATCCTAACTTTCAATCCAAAGGGAGAATGAAGTGAGAATGGTTTTGATCAAATGATTCTTCTTGAAAAACAATTTTTCCTGTACACTCCTGATATTGGAAATAATTCCACTCTTCTTGCACTTTTCCTCCAAGTTCGAAAGCCAGCGAATAATTTGAAAATTCAAGTTCCATGGGGCGGAATTTTCTACGAGTTAATTTAACGCGATTCGACTCTGATCCAAGTTTATGCGCCCGGGACGCATAAACGGGTACCGTGCGGAGATTCCAATTTTCCTCAACACCTATCTCGCCGCGTTCTCCTTAATCAAGCATCGTCCTGTCTGCCGCGTTTCACCTCGCTCTCCTGCTATTCATTCCCAACGTTTCTTAAGTCAACACCGGCAACAATTCTGCATTCATCGCGAACAAGAGTACCAAGCTGGATCATATCCGAGCCGCTGATGACGCATCAGCTCTCGGCGGCGTGCAACGTCGCCAACGAAAATAAAGAGAAAGGAAAAGGAGATGAAGAGACGATGTATCACAGGAGCGCGGTGCCCCGACCTTCCTAGCCCTGTCCGCGGAAACAATGGCGCGCCGCTAATCCTCCGCTCTGCCTCCTTTCTGATCCCATTCTTCACTTTGAAAATTCCTTCTGGCTTCCCTCTGTTTGCCACCGCCTTGAATTTCCATACTACCCGTTGGGAAAGCGAAGCTTCTGCTCCTCCGTCCGCTGCGTTGCACAGCGACTTCGCTTCGCTACGCTTTGCAGAGGAACGTCGAGCGGTTTCGTACATCGACGTTGCACCTGGACTATCGAACCTCGGGAGGAAGGAAAACGAGAAAACAACGACGACGAAAGAAGAAGAAGAAGAAGAAGAAGAAGAAGAAGGAGAAGGAAGAGAGCACAGAGAGAAGCGGGACCAAACGTTAGTGGCATCGTCTGGTTTCCCCGGTTCTTGCCGGCTGTTTGCGATCTTGGAAGCGCGAGGTGGTGGTACACACCGTGCCAGCAACCGCGTATGGTAGCCACGGGTTTCGTACTTGGCGAGGACGAGATGCGAGCACGGTTCGCAACGGCAGACGGTCGATGCACCTCGCGCGACATCCACCGGCCCGTAAGCCTCCCGTAAACCCGCGCCTGAACCGTGTATCCCGGTTCAGGAGAGGAGCCACCGATCAACTATAAGGGCTTGGCTTGGTCGTTCGGCTTGCAGCCCCTCCACCTTCGCTGCTACCGCGAATATGACCAAGCTCATCGGCAGAACAAGGACGTTCTCAGGACTTTGGCAATCCGTAATTATCTGATCTAAGAAACCAGCGAACGGGAACGACGAACTAGTCAGGGAATAAACGTTGATACGGAAGACAACGTTTGACAATGTTTGAATCGTTGAGCAAGTGTTGGATTCCGTGTAATGGAGTCAACGCGCTTATAATTTTGAAGAGTTTATTCCTTGTTCGTGGTCGTGTATGATGTAGGATGATATAGAATGATATAGAATGTTCTGTGATCTTCTAGTCTGTCTCTCTCTACTGTAGTATTCTATTCTGTTTAACTTTACTGTAGTATTCTGTAGTATTCTATTCTCTCTAACTTTACTGTAGTATTCTATTCTGTATAACTTTACTGTAGTATTCTATTCTGTCTAACTTTACTGTAATATTCTATTCTGTATAACTTTACTCTAGTATTCTATTCTGTGTAACTTTACTGTAGTATTCTAACTCTCTACTGTAAAACATATATATATTTGGTTATCATCGTCAAGTGGAAGGGGAAGGAGCATGGATGACCAAGTATTGGATCTTGCCCTTATGACTAACTATTCACAGTCCACTTTTATGTGGACTGTTGCTAGCTCGTTGTCATTATTAGCATAGATCCGATGTTGTCTGGGTTGGTCATCCAACACAAGATTTGTTGGCGAATGGCTCCGTTTAGTTTCGGAAACCGAGGATGCTAGCCAGAGTTTCGGCGTACTTAACGAACGAAAGACGATGCAAAGAGGAAGGGGAAGAGTCGTGGCGACCTTCGATGTCAAGGAGACATCTGGCCTTTCCATATTCGACGAACGATGTCGTTCGTTAGCTGGTTGCAGCGGTTCTCAGCCACCGCTGCCGCGGGAATTCCAGGAGGAAAGACGTTACGGCTAAACGATGATATCGATACCCTCGTAGCGCATACCCGTGGTGTATCTTGCCAGATAGGTGGCATGACGTACGACTCGTTCGAACGGCTGTAACGTTACACGGCACTCGGAACGGTCAACGACACTATCTAGCCAGCGATATTTCGCAAAAATTTGTATCTGCGGTTGAATCAAAGACAATGGACGCAGTCCGGAGAATCTCGCTTTCAAAAAAGTTATTCGTAACGTTCCAAAGAATTGTATTCGTGCCTTATACTGATAGGATACTGAAAGGTAGCAACTGTTTCTCGGTAACAGGCGCGAGTCTCGCAAATTACATCACACGGTTCGTTCGAAGGCTGATGTTCCACGATACCGCGAATAGAGACTTCTAGATGACACGACCACGTGACGACTCTCGGAAGAACGAGCGCGCGCAGCCTCGAATTTCAAAACGTCCGCTGGGAAGAAACGTGACCGACGCGGGATTCTTGCAAGAAAGAAACTTGGCCGGTCAGCTTCTTCTGCGCCTCCTCGAAAGGACAACAACAACTATCTGTTTCATGGGCCGGGGAGAGGCCTGTAAACTTTAATAAGCCCAAAACTGCGGAGCGATCCACGCGATCGCGAAACACAGGAAGAAGATCGATGACTCGATAAACCGTGTTGGTAGGTTCAGTGTGTATCCGACCGTGGATCTCCCATTAGCCTGCACGCTTCCACTCTCGTTAATATCGAGAAACGCCGAGTCGAATCGCCAATTAGACTAGAATTGTGATCTTTTTTTACCGTTCGTTCGATCCAACTGGATATTCGAGCGTACCGAACGGTTTTCCACTGCCTGGCCGGCCGATCGTGCCCAAATAATCCGCCCAAACGATTCCGCTAATTAAACTTAATACCTTTGCCTTCGTCTACATTTATTTTCTCTCTCTCTCTCTCTCTCTCTCTCTCTCTCTCTCTCTCTTTCTGCCTCAACGATCGAAATGTCATACCAGTCTCGAGACCGCTAATTGTTCGGTAACGGTGACAAGCTTTCGGCGAAAGTCAGGCGCGCGCAACACTATCGTACGATGTAACGCCGACTTGTTAAATGTTAATCGTACGAAGACGTATAACGATCGCCCCTGTCGACTTTCACCGGTTGGTCGGCCCTGGCGAGTCCGATTCGAACGGAACGGATTCCTCCGGCCGGTAATGGAGGTAGCTCTCGTCGAAATAGACGTATCAAAGGGATCGGAGCCGACCGTTTTGTTCGCCGGTGCGCGACAAAACCTTCGTAACAAACGACATCTCGCCACTTACAGAGGAAAGTCGTGCTCTCCTACTGTCTCGGGCACGTTCTCCTTCACGTTCAGCGTTCATCCTTCCGTTTCCCTTCGTGTCCACGCGTATAACCCACGTCCTCTCTGTGTACGTACACCTACGTTCGCTTCTCGCTCGTGTACGTACGTGAACGAGCTGCAACGAGGTTACGACGGTGTTAGTACCAGGTATGACCAAGCTACGGTTCCGTCCGCGGCGTGTGTTGGAGCGAGCGTGAAGCACAGGAGCACTTCAAGATACGAAGAAGGCAAGGGAAGGCAAGGCAAGTAAGTAAGGCTCGTGCCCTGCCCGGTGACTGAACCCACACCGTGTGTTTCACACAGAAAGAGAATCGGCTCTGTCTCCGTCTATTCTCTTGCAGGAACGCGCCACACAGATTCGTCCCGGAGTCGCTTTCTTCTCTATGCTCGTAGCATCGACAGAGGCTTCGGGGAACTGAGAATCTCATCGGGCCTCCATCGGTGGCGTGCTTGAATTAAGATGCATCTACCAAGTGGAATCTCTTTCACGGCGTGGTTCCTCCTCCTCGTTCCGCGAACGATCGTTTCCGGTTCGTTCCGACGGTCGACCGGTACACGCGTGCACGTCGACGCGGAAAAATCCCACCGATGGATCGCCCCCGCGTTCGAGAACTGTATCGTTGGACGTGCTCGCGGCTCGCGGCTCACGGTGGATTCGTTTGAGTACCAGGAAGTACGAACCGGAACCCGTGCACGGGTCTCGGAGAGGCTCCTCGTGTACGGGCAAGGGCCCTCCAGGTATCCACTCTGTCGCGAAGATTCCGAGAACACGCCGCTCGATCGTGTACGCTAATTCGTGGGAAACGACGGACGAGGGACGACGATCTAATTGCCTCTCGTTCGGCTGAAACATTAAAAATGGAAAGGTGTTTGAAGAGAGTCTGTTTACTCACCTTGTCCTCGCAGCTCTTGTGGCAGATGTACTTGCAAACTGAAAATGGAGAAAGAGTATTTCAACGACAATTCTCGTAACTTCTTCGTGAGAATGAAATTTGAGGAAACAAAGCGATAGAGTGTTTTGCGCGAAGTGTGAATGTAATAGACACAGAGTAAATTATTTGAGAGATATTGAGGAGAGAAGTCCCGAAGGGAGACCAGACAGACTCGAATCGATCCGAATTTAAATTTCCCTCCTTTTCCAGCGCGCCACGGTGATCCACCGCGCTTTTTTACCGTGCACAGCACCGACAGAACTACCGACCGAACCTTTTCGAAGCGGTGGCTCGAGCAAACCGTAGGGAATGAACTTATCGACTCACCTCTGCAGCACGACGCCTGTTTGATCACCGCCTGATGGCACAAATGGCACGGACGCGGCTTGCGCAACTGCTTCGTTCGGAACACGTGACATTGCGGCTCGAACTCGCTCTGAAATCAACGAAAGGCAACGAACACGATTAACACAAATCGATCGTTCTCCCCCATCGAACAAACAAGTAAAAGGGAATATCGCATTGAAAACCTTATCTCTTGACACGCCGTAGACGCGCTCCCATGCTTCCTTCCTTTTTCCACGAATTTTTTTCAGCTGGTTTAATTAGTGGATAAGAACCCTCTTCACTGGTTAGTTTCAATGAGGTCTAGACGCTCTAAATGAAGCGGTTGTTCGACGTTGCCTCCATCGCCCACAAAAACTCCTTCTTCCACTCGAAATTATTATTCATGAGCCGAGTGAGAAGTGTTTGAAAAACCAAACGAGCGGCGAGGAAATTCGTCCGGGCAGTAACTCGCGCGGAAAACGACGACCAATGACCAAGACGAGGACAAACGAGAGAAGGAGAAGGAGGACGAGGAAAAAGAAGTTTCACCAGCTTTCTAGCCTCGCCGACGATTGTTGTAATTGTTGTCCCCGGTCGTTTCCACTCTGACACTCAATCTGTTAACAGCGCATAAAGCGAACGCGCCAAACGCTATCCAAAGAGGCGGTTTGCCAAGTTATGCGCAAATAAACGCCTCGAGCATTTGCGATGCCGCGATGCGCAGGTTCCGATTACAAACACGCAACGCTCGCCTCATCCCTGGGAAGCGGATACCTCGCGCTTTCACCCGCTTCTCGATCGATCGATCCAACGAACGATCGATGCATTCGCAGAAAAACAATCTCGTGGATTCGAGCCAAATTTTACGTACCGCCGCGTCGCGTACGTTTGTCAACGACCGGCTTGGCTGCTTTGCGATTCCCCTCGTCGCGGCGGGGATAATTCAATCGGCTTTCGTGGGAATACGATCGTAACCAACGATACGTGTGCGTCCGAGAAGAGTCGCTCGTGCATTTTCACGGATTGTTGATCGTTTCGATCGAAGAAGCGATTGTCAAGTGGCTTAGAGGATGATAGACCGCGCTGGAACGCGTGCAAGGGAAATGGGTACTGCGCTTGGTCAGACCGCGCGGCCAAACTGCTGTTTCGTCGATCGTTGAATTCGTTTTCTGGTCTTTCAAATTTCCCTATTAGTCGACTCTTACGACACGCAGGGATTACGTCGGGACTATTCTTCTCCCGGACCCACAGGGAGTTTTCATTGTCATCATCATCGTTATTATTATTAAATAAAGTTGATTGTTACATCTTCTTCAGAAATCCTGCAAGAGAAGGATTCTTCAAGACCAACAATAAGAGAAAGGTGAAGGAGGCACGTACGTTTTAATCAAATTTAAACTCATTCCACGTGAATTCTCGAACAAATCACTCTTGGATATATGTTTCAAGCCGACATTAGGATCCACCGTATACCTCGTTGGAGCAAACTTAATCACCGTGATTAACTTCCAGCATGAAGTGATTGAAACTGCTTCTTCCCTCCAATTATCTTGTTACGAAGAGTTGGCAAATCGATTAAAAAGATTTTCACTCCGCGGGCAATATATCGATCTCGCTGCTGTTTCCCGCTTATCCGAAGAATCCGTCGTACCTAATTGACCATAAATATATACCAGCCAGAACGAAACTTGGCATTCCCCGGTAGGTTGATAAAATTCGCGAGATTCTTTCCATCGATTTCCACGGAACGATAATTGCAGCGAATGTTTCTGTGTCATTGGTTTCACGCAGTCTGTAATTAACCCAATACCAAATCGCACGCAACATCGGCCTAGCATACCGCGCGCGTTCCCCCTTTTCCTATTCTCCTTATCTCTCGTTCAACCTTCTTCTTCTACTTCTTCTTCTTCTTCTTCTTCTTCTTCTTCTTCTTCTTGTCGTTGCTAGATCGATCGCCCTCTTTTTAATACGGATTCAAAAGAACTCGATACGAGTTTCAAGAGATATAACAGCAGAATTTCTAAAATGTCAACGCGATAACGGCCGCCGAACTTGCCACGACATCGATGAAAGCCAACCACGCTCGATGAAAATCCAATGTTCTTCGTCGCGGTTTAATGTACCCGCTTTATCGTCGCCGAGTTGGCCGTTTACAGTTGCAGCCGCCACGAGGACGCGGATTGTAAAATACCGAGCCCATTAAGAGGCCGTAATATTTCGTAATTATCAGTTTTATCGGGCAGCCACGAGTCACACCGGTTGAATTATTCTCGGCTCGACAAATGCGTTCGCCAATGCGAAGGAACGGAGGCGGAAGAAACGAGCTTCCTTATTGGTTACTGTATGCAAAAGCTCGGCTCCGTTCCCTGTCATCCCTGTGCAACGTAGTCGCGCAGCTTCCATTCTTCTTTCCGTTCTCCTTCCGTCTCTTCCTTCCCTCCTTTCTTTTTCTTTCTCTCCCCCCCTTTTTTTTACCAAACAATGAATCGTACCTCTCCCTATCAGATCGTTCGTCTCATGTATACGTATTCTTGCATTTGTCGAAATCGTTCGCGTTAGATCGCCGCGGAGTATCATTGGTCGGTCGTATAAACGTCACGGAATAATGTAAAATATTCCAGATAAATTACACGTATTCTTTCGTATATATATATATATATATATATATATATATATTCTCTCGCGCAATTTCACATGCGCCCAACACTCGCATTTTACAACTTCATCATCTAACACGAGTTTGTCCGTTATTAATTACGAAAGATCGCCGGGAGACCACCTTGGACTTCATTCTGTTAAGTAACGAAACACGACCAATTAAGATGCAAATTAACTCTGGCCGAACGAGCAATCTCGCTCGTTACCCGACTAGATCGTTTCCTTAACAGAAAATCACGCGAGTTCCCTCTCGTCGATTAATAATCGACGTTCCACGGAATATCGACGCTACTTGGTTTCGCTTGTCCAGCCTCGTAACGATGATTTATCGTCGGCATGGCGTCCGTAATAAAAAAGAAACAATTCGCTGGTTCCCGTCGATGTACAATTTCACGGTAACTTAATTCTATCTCGTCGACGTTCGCCCGGCGAACGATTGTACACGTATCTCGGTAACTAATTGCCGGATTCATTAGCGAGACTGACCTTTGATGCCAGCGAATGGCCGTATGTCCATTGATCACGTACGATTAATTGATCTTTAATCCTCGAGGAGATCCATTGAAATCTCGCGGATCGGCGCAGCCATCTCCCTGGCTGGTTAGTCAGTCAACTTTCTTACTCGCCAACATTTCTCCTCTCCACAGAGTATATCCTGCCACCTGGAGGTCGAGGTCGACGCTGACCCGTCGGCTCTGTGCTTTATTACCGCCAACACGACCGAAACGTAATAACGGCCGTCCCAACTTTACGTACGCCAATCGATTACACACACACGAACGAGGCTGGGATTTCATTCGATTTTGTTCGAAGTAAACAGGGGGGGACTTGGTACGGAATATCGAGGATCAACGGTTAACTTTGGAATTTTAATAGCTTCGACGGACTGTAATCGCCGTTGCTTTGCTACACAAAAGTTCAAGGAGAGTCGGAGCGATCGGAATTTTGTGAAAAATTCCGTTTCAAGGTTCTTCTCGTGAGGTAATTTCTGTCGCTGGTTAATGGCTGAGAAATATACGGGTCACTTGGAAATTCTTGGAGAGGAATTGGAAGAATACAGATTAACGTCAGAACTACCAAAATGATCAATTTATAATTTTCCATTGTAAAGAAATTTTATATACTTGACGACAGTGTATTTTCAGATACTCGAGTGATTTTCAATAAAATATATTGGTAGAAGCTTGTGCTTTTTTATTCTATTATTAACTTTTCTTTGTATCTTGCACTTTAACTTCTTTGCTATTAAACATTATACTCAAATATTATATTTTACTCGTCGGTAGTCCTAGCGTTAAAGAATTGAAAAATAGAACTTTTCCAACAGAATTTTACTACGGGGTATTGTCAAAAATAAATAATTACAGGCCAATTGTTCGATCAATTCAATCCCTTGCTTTAACCACTTGCGCTGGCAACTGATTGCGGACCATAAAGAGCGACCAAATCGTATACAACCGTTCGTCGTTTTCTTTTCGAACTCGCCGGTAGAAATCACTAGGTAGAAGTGATTGAGAAGTAATAAATTTGTTATTTGTTATGTCTGGGTTGTACTTAGATATATTTAAAACTGAGGAAATATTGCAATTTTTGGGACAAAAGTCGACAAAAATTGACAAAATTGGCATGTCATTCCAGCGCAAGAGGATCTACGGAAATGAAAAGGACGAGTGATACGTGATAAGAAATGCGTCGCCAAAATTAACAGACAATGGAATAAAAGAGCCGATCATTACGACGCGGAATGCCGTCCGCGCTTCGCGTTGCTCTCGTGACGCGGCCTTAAAACGAAACAATTTCCGGTTGAAACGACAACTCGCCAAACGATCCTTTGTACCTCGACTGTTCGACACTGGCTGGGCAACACGCTCTCACCGAAAATTGAATTCCGCGGGCTGGCACTGGCAAAGGCAACGCGCGAAAATGCGATAGACGGTGGCGTGGTTCCACGCGAGCGTGCATGACGAAGATCGGTAACGTTCATCCCCCTCGCGCCACTCTGCTGAAGGAAGGTACCGCGTTGTTGCAGCTTCCACGCGAAACAACCAGTTCGAATCGAGAGGTTGGCGAAGCGGAGAACGAGCGAGAGAAACGGGGGAAATGTACAAACGAAGAGCGAAATAGATTCAGGGCGTCCAATTTCCAGTACGATTGTTAATTGAGAGACGTATGTACTGTACGCGAGCTGTATTCTGGCGAGGTTTCTTTCGTTGAAGGAAATATCATATGGAAATGGTGGAAAGAGACGAATGGTTCAAGAAAAACTACACGTGCATTTTGTGAATGAACCATTTTTTTAAAAAAGGAAACGTTCCTTCTTTTTTACAGAGATCGAGAATTCTGTGTAAGCAGAAATTGATGTGAATTGCTCGAACGAGCGCAATCTGAATTTTTCCTAAAATGTAATTTCAACATCTTTTTGCAACGAACAAGAAAATAATTCGATATACGTAAAAAAATGAGCGTAAGTAGAACGCTACAAGCAGAAGTTAATGTGGAATGCTTCAAAATCGATTACAGTGTTAACCTTCTCCAAAATGTAGTTTCAACATCTTTTCGAGAGGAATAAAAGAATAATTCGATTTATGTAAAAAGTATAAAACACTATGTAAGCAGAAACCGACGTAGAGTGCTCGAAGAATCGACTGTGATCTCAATTTTCTCGAAACAGATAAATTCGAAAATGTTGCATCAACATCTGTTTACAGAAAGAACAAGGAAATAATTCACTTCGATCCATCAATGGAATATTTTGAACATAAAAACAAGTGTATTTTCATTTATCGATTTCTTTCTCCATTATCACGATACTCAACCAAATTCGAGGTACAATCTTCTTACGTGCTATATCGACCGCGTGTTGGTGAGTTGCGGAACTGACACAGAGAGCCGATAGTCCAACTATCGTCTGAATCGAGCCGAACGGGGTTCAAAGTTTCGTGCCAGGGATCCGAGTCGAGTGGAAATCAAGTGCGTTCGACTCTCGGGGACGATAACTCCGAGCTTGCTTCTGGTTCGATCAACCAGCCGCCGGTGTGTGCTTCTGGTGCAAAAGCGTTCGCCGAGAGGAGAGTGGACGGAGTTCGTCGGTCTCTCGTGAGTCTACGAGGAAGGACGAGCGCTCGAACAGAGTCGGCTTTGTCGGGTTGTGTTTGCGCTTTGACTCGGAACACACTTCAGCTCGCATTAACCGGCCGTGGATACAAAGAAAGAGAGAGTGCACGGCCGAGTGCACGCTCGCTGTTTTTTCTCCTCCGCTATTTCGCACGCGTGTCTCCCTGTCCGCCTTTCTGTCTGCCACTCAAAAGCCCTAGGTTTTTATCCCGGCCGCTGGCTGTACATACATACCTATACACGCTGCTTTGGCTCGATGATGCGCGAGGAAACGCGCGGTTTCGCGAGACACCGTCCAATACCGAGCGGATCGTTTCAACTCCGCCTTTAGTTAACGACGATTGGACCGAACGTTTCGAGAAAATTGCCGCGCGGAGGGTTGCTTTCGTTCAGATCATCTCTTGGTTCACGTTTTTTCGACGTTTAGATTTTTGGAGCTGACGTACACGTACATACGTTTTTTAAAATTTAAAAAGGCAATTATTGTCAAAGTTGTTCTAGCTAGTTTTTTCCAAGCTGCTGTGAATATAATATTGTTAAAGTTGCCTTCTTCGAACTTTTTGTCATTTTCTTTACTTCAGACGTCATGGAAAAATACTTGCGAGAAAGAAACGGGGAAAAGAATTTTATTTTCGCGCAAAGCGCACGTCTCGCGTATCAGGTGATGCAAATCGAGCGAAAAGAAGGGAAATGTAATCCGGAGGATTGGATGGCGTAACAAAGCACCGTGAAAGATCAGCGGAGAGAGCTCCAAATACTCCGAGATACTCTCTCAGCGTGGAACATAAATACAAATTTATCGACGCGGAAAAAGGAGAAGGAGCGCGTCGCGCAATCATTACAAGGGGGGCCAGCCACTATCGATGAATCGTGAATGCGCGATGCATAGAGAGAGGAAGGGCAAGAGAAGAAGACGAAGGAAGAGAAAGACGAAGAGAAAACAAAGAAAAGAAGAAGAAGAAGAAGCAGGCTGTACGCGCCAGTCGATCGAGTTGAAATACGATTAACCGGGGTGGTCTAACGCGATAGAAACGACACGGGGGAGGGGGAGGGGGGGAAGAAAAGAAGAATATAAACGAGGCTAATGCCTTCAATGACAACATCTTTGTGCGGATGATAGAGCGTACATAGGAAGAGGCTTGTACCGTCTGACGTCAATGTGCAGACGGTGGCTTTAAATCCAACGTGTATGCACTTCCTCGAAAATATCTCAACGATCGCGTTACTCCGCCTGGGAGTCGTGCGTGTAACGGAGCGGCATCAACGACGAAAGGAACACCGAGAGAAGAACGAACCAAGAGGCGATGAATTATCGAGCCAGCATCCGGAACGTGCTCCGCGTCAAAAACGATCGCAGATCTGTGCCTGAACAGCGTGGTAATTTAATGGAACGCAAATTTCTACGAACTTTTCGCGCGAAAGCAAGAAACTCGCGATTCTGAACTGTCACCTTGTAGAGGTTCACTCTTTTTTTCTTTTTTTTCTTTTTTTTAATTGATAAGTATTACAAGATTTAACATCAATGTAACAATTATTGTTTATTTAATTCAAACATATATATAATGATGTGATTTCTCGAGCGCTTGCTTCAACGAGCTTTTGAATTTCTGAAGTATTTACTACTATTTCATTTTTTTCTGTTTCCTTTTGCTGTCACCGCTGTTCCGCTCGTTTGAAAAATGCGCGCATCGCATACACTCTCGAGTCGAGAAAAGTACCGCGAATGTTTCCACCTCGCAAAATAACGTCCTTTTCCGACGAGAGTGTTAAGAGCTGACGAAAAGATCATCGTACGATTAATTAAATAAGGCGAATCGATTCGATCGGCGTCAAAAGTTTCACAGACATCCCGATTGTTAGTAACGGTGCCAGCAGCTATTCTCGCCAACGTTTGCAGATCTCCACTAGCATATCGTACGATTTACAAGTCGAGAAGAACGATTCAGATCTCGCAAGCATCGATTACCACGGAATCTTGCCTTGCCCCTGTCGATCGTTGACCAGAACTCTCTCCCCGGAGTTCGGGAAATGGAAATTTATTCGAGCATCGTTCTCACATGGAATAAATTCCCGTGTGCCTACCGCGCGTCGTTCCTTCTCTCGCTCGCCCGAGAAAGAGACTGAGAACTCTCGAAATATCGTTTTCTCTCCTACGGTTTTCGGTTGCCTCTCCTACCACGAATTTTTACCGCGCCGTTAGCACCGGGGATTACCAATCAGAACCGTGCCCATCTCTCGTTCCTCTTTCCACTTTTATTCTTCTGGCACTCTTCCCTCCTCTCTCTCTCTCTCACACACACACACACACACACACTTTCTTTCTCCCTCTCTTTCGTGCTTTTTATTCGCACGCCGCGCCCGGAATGCCGATGGCCCGGGACCGCGACTCTGACTTTCGTGAGTTATAGTTCTGCCGCTAGCAGGCGAAACCACACCGCGATTCTGCACGGTTACGTGCATGCTCGGTTCGTGGCTCGCTTGCGGGGAAAAATTCGCCGAACAAAGCGGTTACGGGCGACTCCGAGCTCCGTGCGAGTCTGCGTTTCGAAAGAAACACGAATTTTGGATGGAAAACCGTGGTACTCGTATCTGTGGTACTCGGCTTCCATGCAACCGGAAGTTTCTATAGGGGGGAGGGAGAGGAATTCGAGAACGAGTGACAAGCAAAATTAGTTTGCAACTCTGCGCGTTAAGCAACTCCGCGCCGAATAATTTGGGAAAATCTGTGCGAATTAATTGATTCCATTATCGGTGTATTTAATTGTTTGCGACGAGGAAGATAACTGACAAACAACCGATCGTTACATCGATCAATTTTATAATACTGATAGACAACGACGTTACGAATGTCACTTTCGAAAATTTACCGTATCGAGAAAAGAATACCGCCCGTGACAAAAGAACGACGAGCAACAACGAAACAAAAAGTAAAATTCTCGACCGAACGCAACCGTGATCTATCTCGACGTCGAATCAGAGCAATTAAGAGCACGAATTGCATTAACATAATCCGACACCTCGGACTCCGGGACGCCGAGAAGCGAGAGATCCACTCTCTCTCTCTCTCTCTCTCTCTCTCTCTCTCTCTCTCTCTCTCTCTCTCGAGTTAACCGACCATTTTATCCAGCTTCCATCGGAGGATCAATGTCCACGTAAAAGCAGCGACTTCTCTATCAATCATCGTTCCCGTTCGATTCCACGATGCAGAAGAACCGCGAATAGAAAGAACGATCTCTCTCGTGACGCGAGAGACCACCGCGTTCGCTCCTCTCTCTTTCTCTCTTTCTCTGTCTTTCCCTCCTTTCGAGCGTGATTAAAATCTCCTCGTACGCGGAACCGACGTTCCATTTCCCTCCCCCGCCTGCCCCCCCCTCCCCCCGGTGGCCCCCGCGATGCAACGTGAAGATATTATTGACACCGGGACTCGAACCGCCCGGCCCAGCCAGAAGGATCCGTGGATCTACACGGCGAGAGGCTAGGCGAGAGGGTAGATCTTGTTGAAAGATCCAGATACAGGCCGATAACGGAGCAACGGTGTACTTGACACACCGCGTGAGATTACGTTGCACGTGCATACACGGACGATCCAGCACCGGCGATTCAGCATCGCGGAATATAAAACGCGGAACGACCGCCGGTGTTCCTCTCAGCGCCTTCCTGCGCTCCAGCAACCGGTTCCATCTCGGTCAGATTTTAGCGTGGGAGTGGTGCTCGTGATCATCGCGCGAATTGAATACACGTGCGTCAACGGGCATCTTTGCCCGTCACGTACTTGGTAAAAATCCGCGCGAAGCAATTTTCGCGGAACTCGCGGAGCGAGACGATTCCTCGAATCCGAGTATCGAGTGGGTCGGAAATGTCGAACGGCTGACGATTTCGATTTATGGCTACGGACGTGTATACTCCCTTCTCGCAATTGACTCTTTCGAAGAGATCCGTCGGCGTGAAATTCTGCTTCGAATCTTTCTATCTTAATCACGGGATATGATGTACTTGTAATTTTAATATTACATTGTTTTATAATGTGTTTCAGTTGTAAGGCACAATGAATTTTTTGTGATTCAAGCGGTGAACTTGTATGTAAACTTGAGAAAAATTTAGGTGCTAGATTATACGATAAGAAGAATATTGTATAAATTTCAATTACAGTCGGACGTTTACGGTACTGCATCTTGCAATTACGTAAACTACTTGCACCTCGATAAACTTGGATTTCTCTGGCACGTAAGTCAAGTGTCGAGTACGCTAAAAAAAAACTTCTCAAACGATCCCATATTTTAGAGAAAGAGGCTGGTCGTTAAAAGAGAAGATGGTTTAGGAAGTCTGGAACGAAGAAACTCGCAGCGTGAACACGCTCGAATTAATCGACTTTCTTCCCGCCTCGCGCAGCCAACAGCCGATCGTTCAAAGTCAGTGGAACACGCGTCCGCGACGACGAGATAAGCAACGACATCGCCTTGCTTATTCCTCTGCGCGATCGCGTGCTTTTTCATCGGCGCGATCCAACTGTCACAAGCGCCAATGTGCTTGTGGCTTCGTTCGTCATTGCAAACTTGGTGAAAAACTCCCGAATCTGCGAGACAGAAAGGATTCTGTCCTTGGATTTTATGGTGCCCTGACGTCGACTAATGAGCAATCCCTTTTACTTTTTCCACATTGCTCTCTCTCTCTCTCGAATTTAAACTACGAATTTCCAAGGAATTTTCAAAGGATATTCCGACGTCGAGAAAGTAGGTAAAAACCTTCCTGTGGAATTTTCGTAGAATTTTACTTTCGTGCAAGTTTTCTGAAAAAATAATGACTTTTACCCATTTTCTTCTCTCGTGCCATTTAATTCGAAGGTAGAAATTCTCGACGAATTTTCCAATGGTTGAACAAACATTTCCCTGCGATTTTTCTACGGATCTTCGTTGTACAATCACATGAATTTTATCGGAACTTAAATGTATATGTGCCCTCGTTAACTTTATGAAGATATTATTACAACACCGAGGAAAGGTCGCGTGAATGTCAATTCACGTTGAATTTAAAATAATTATCCTTCGTCGCTTTCTTTTTCCATCAAAATTTACAGCCAGAAACTGTTCCAGAGAGTCTCTGAACAATCGTCGACAAACGTAACGAGCACGTGAAACCAATTTCATCGTCGTTATCGGTGCCACAAATGCAGATGATACGATGACCCGTGACAGATGAAGAAAGAGTAACAATCGAACATGGAACTAAACCGAGCGAAAGTTAAGCTCGATACAGAAATCTAACCGAGGGGGGGGAGATCTCTCTCGCTCCGAAACTATTACTCGATTTGCTGGTAATCCCATCTGGAAACGGGCCGGATTCGCCCGTGGTTTTACCTAACGATGACAAACGGTCCCGGATTATTTGGCCAATTGTGATTTCCCTGCAAGCCGTGCCTTGCTCTCTGCCCGTTATCGAGAACGGAGACAGACGGCGGCGAATAAGCGAACGTTCGTCGGGGCCGTGCGTGAAAAATGGTGAACGTTGCCCCGCGAGAGCAAGTCCTAAATCTCGAGCCGTGAAATCCGGCGTTACACGTTTCTACCCGTGTGCACCGGCTGGCGTGTACTTCTAATATGCAACGCTGCATCGTACAACCGGCGAGTATATAAATTCGCCGTTATTACGCTCCGTTGATTTTTTCTCTCTTTTTTCCTTTTTTTCTCTCCTCGAGCTTCTATCGAAGGCAAATGCGAATTTATCGCGCGTCGCGAATCAAACGGGCCGGGTACATAAAGTTTCGTCTCCACGGCGGAAACCGTGAAAAGCGAAACGAAGGAGAACGGTCTCCGCTCGACGCAGCCGAGTTATATCGCGGCGACGACAAACTGTTTCGTTCTGTAGGGGTGGGGAAGCAACATTGAGAGAAAAGATTTACTAGCAGATTCTAAAGCGAGACAGACTCGAACCACAGAGTTGATCGATTCCGTAGGAAAAGTACGACGCGAACGATAGTTGAAGCTTACCTCCTATGAAATCGGCGAATTATAAATTCAAATTATCCTTACGGAATACATTATCATAGATAACTGGACGAGATATCGCCGCTTGAACTCATCGTGGAAGTTGTTTCAGCTATTCGAGGGAAGTTTCCTTACTCGTCGACGGGTGAAAATTGAACAGCTTGTGCACAGTGAAGTTTTCAAACGAAAACTGTGCCACGCGGTCCGACAATAATTACCCAGCCTCGATTTTATTATCGGATGTTATCCTTTAATAACCCTGTTAATTCAGAATTTCAGAATTTCCTGATTAAATTGAACTCTCTCAGGCAGGTGTCTGGATATTTTCGAGATGGTGAATCGTTTCGTCCTTCCATTACTCTCTTCCTAATTTCTAATTTTCTAATTCAGAGAACCCGACTCATTTTCGAATAACAAGAATTTTTACGACGAACGAGATTAATAGCCTATCAATCGCACCCCGCTGGCTGGAAACTTTCGGCTGTCCCTAAATGGTAGTAGGAACACAGGGAATAAAGAAAAAGTCGGCGTTCCACACGTGTCACCGTGGTTACTTGGAAACATCATAATCCCATGGTTCGACCGTACGCATATGGGAGGAAGGCTGCGTATAAATCTTGCGGCGGCCCTTCGCTACAGACGCCCTCGACGTCGTCTTGGAATTTATCCATGGACGAGTTGACGACGATACCACGCAGTTCCAGACACCGTTTCACGCTCGAACAAAGGCCGCGCCGCGTTCTTTCCGGCGGCCAATAAGTCGTTTGTTTCACGAACGCTCGTAATTTTCCCGACACCACCCCTCTCACTTCTGAACAACGTGTGAGATCTGCCATCCGACCGTCACGCGGATTAGATATTTTTAGTATAATATCATAAGTAGAAAGTCAAGAGTTCACGTTCGAAATATGTAGTTCAATCTCATTCAGATCAGTCGAGTCGTAGAAATATCGTTTCAAGTTTTCATTAGTCTTCTCGATCAGATCGACAAATCTTAATAAGATTTCCCTAATTATTCGTTTCAAACTTAATTGCAATCTTACGATATTTTCCCCGATTTGAAATCTATTCCAAACCGAATAAAATCGGTCGAAGGAATCAACCTCGTGAGTCATTGAAATGGAAAAATCTGCGAGAGAGCGAGATACTTTTCAACTTCTCTCAATTGGAAATCACCTATTAAGATAAGTACGTCAGATAAGAGAATGATTTACCATATTACATTACCGGTTCCACGAGAAGAAACCATCAACAGTTTCCATTCCTCTCGCGAACGAGGCACGGGATGAATTAAATCGCGAGGCCCGGCAAAAGAGAACCAACGAACCAACGAAACAGGCGGCTCGTAAGATTTCTGCTTTTTTTATATCGTCGCAAGCCGCGCAAGAACAACAGCAACGTTTCTGTAAAACGCGCCCGCACAGATTGCAATTCAATTCAATGAAAAATGTTCCTGGCTTCTTTCCTGATTTCTTTTCACTTGAAAGCGATAAATCGTAAGCGAAACTCTTCGAGGCGAACTCTCTCGTTTCCTCCATCGATTTCCGTGTTTCTCGCAATTAATCCTTGGCCTGCGGATAAGTAATTTCATTGTACCTTTCTTTTTTCTACGTATCAGTAAGCAAATTTTCCTCGTATTAAACATCTTGATAAAGTTTAAGTTTTTTTATATATATATATATATGTGTGTGTGAAAAAAATATAAATTGCAATAAATATACTCAATGTATATTCATAAATATATTTCATGTTTATAAATATATATAATAAATATACTCAATTATACGTATAATAATTGAAAGCATATTTACAAGTCATTGTCACAGAATGTTGCAACAGAGATCATCTATTGCTAGCAGATTCTCGTCCAACAACATCGACTACATTATCCATATTATAACGAAGACGTATCTTTTTTTTAGTTTGCGTTGCATTTTTTCCTTTCTAATAAAAAAGCATTAAACAGGAAAAATATTGCTTGTTTCGTTCCAAATTGACAGTGTCGGTAAATAAAAATTACCGAGTATAAAGTAAAAAACGACAGTTTAAAATACGCAGGGAAACACAACCTCTTAAAAAGACACACGTAGCGAAGATATTGAATGAAGACTATTTCAAACACTTCCTGTTAACGAGATTTACTCGCGAAACATGAAATTACCGTTCAGCCAAATACTTTCGAACAGTGAAAAATTTCTTCTCTCCGCTACCAAAGTTACAAAAATCGAAACGCTCGCGAATTTCGTCGCGAACTGGCACTGTGGTTGGCGCGACTCGTTGGCTCTCTGCTATGTATTTCTCATCGTGCTAGTCGACGCTCGTTTGTTCGTCGTTGTTGGTCGAGTGCCACTTCAAGGGACGTGTTATTCACGGCTACGCGAAGAGAAAGAAACGCTTTATGATTCTCGACTCGTCGTTGGCCCTTTTCTTCCGGGGTCCCAGGCGGCCGCTCCACTTCCCCAGTTTCCAACCCGTGAAACCTTCTGCCCCAAGTTCTTGGCAAACGCTCGTGACCGACCAACGAAACAGCTGTTCCCCGGCAGATAACGAGTGTACAACGGCGTGTTATCCCACCGACGTGTTATTACAGTCGAGACGATTTCCATCCGCGATCCCGCGATTCCCGGCCTCGTTATCGTGCTATTCGCGAGACAGTGCGAGGTAAACGATTCGACGAGAATTGCCCGGCAATTTTCCCCTCGGTGAAACGGTGTTTCGGTGACGGAGCAATTTTTAACACGCGAAAAAGCTGCTCATTCTGTCAGAGAAATACTTTTTAATTTCGTTGATGGAAACTTCGTTGTGCCGCGAAGAGATGATTCTATATTACGCAGCATCTTCCATTATTACCAAGATATATTCCTGATTCGACTGTTTAGCAGGATGACTCTGTCCTTTCAGAATATTTCTCCCTGCAATTGAGCTTAATTAACGAGGAAAATTTTACGGACAGTCACGAATCACCAGGCTAACCGTGATGACTGCCAATAAACTCTGCGTGACTATGAAAATTTCACGAGTCGTCAGTTGCCAACAGAAATCTATATTCCACGGTTTGTCACTCTCCACCTGTCGATCAATCACTACGTAGAAAAATGCGTAGAAAAGCACGCGAGTAGTAGATTCCGTAAGAGTAAAACAACTTGTGTTCCAGAAGCGTGGAAACTCGGTTTCACGAAAGCACTTTCTCCGTTTTGCTTTTACTTTCCCCTCCTCTTTTGCCGGACGCGCGCTTAATGGGAATTATAAAATAAATCGGGGGAACGAGCAGCGAGATTCTAATCACAATGGGAGGTACACGCGTAATTTGCGCCGCGATACGAAAATAATGTACTACGGCCGTACAATTAGGCAACGCCGGCCTCGTAATTACTTATCGTTAATTAAATCAGCCACGGCGTTATCTCTCACGAGCCGTCGTGCATTCCGCGATCCCTTCAACCAAAGAGTGGCTCTCTTTCCTCGTGCAAACTAGACCCATCTAGCTCTAGCTCCGTGGAGTCGAGTGCATGCTGCCTGTACGTAGTATACCAGAGATCTTGTAATCGGGAAACGTGCGCTCGTGGAATCACAAGACGGAAACAAGTCATCGTTCCTGTTTTCAGCAACCTCGCTGGGCGATCTCGCCGGCCTTTAAAACATCCACTCTACGCTCTTAACCCATTCTACACCGAGCTGTTAAATACGTACAAGTTGCAGAAGCGCAACGTTGTTTCCACTGTTGTCAAGTTACTGAAATGCGCACGTTTACACGCGAGAGTCGAAGGTGCGAGAAGAATCTCTATAATTTGCGAGAGCGGTTCAATCGCTCCAGACTGATTTGGATTTCGTAAAATTGTTCAATGATACAAAGTGACGAGAGGAGGAAAATTAATTAAACGTCGCGCCAATGCAATTTTCGTTTCTGACGAATTAACAGTAGAACTATCAAAGTGGTCAATTTGTAATTTTTGTTAGATATTTCATAGACGCAATAACAGTATATTTTTAAAGATTTAAATAAACTTTCGTTAAACGTATAAATGAAAGTTTCTCTACTTTTTTTTTCACTTTAACGTCTCCGATGGAAATTTTACGCTTCAATCAGTGGTAGTTCTAGTTCCACAAAAAACGAACTTCACTCCTGCTACGATCCAAATGAATTTTCATATATTAAAGTCAATGCAAGTTTGAGTAAAAGAAAAAAAAAAAAAAAAAAAAAAAGGGACCAGCTATTTCAACTTTAACAGAATCTGCAATTTATTGACATACTCCTACGCGCGATTTCAGCTTAAACGCGCTCTCAGGTTTCCTTTATTGTTGGTTAGCAAAGTTTCAAACCCTTTCCCGTAAAATGGTTCTCGGTACACGGGATCGAGCCAGTTCCTAAGTAAATACTAGCCGCACACAAGGCATACCATAGCCTCGATCACTCGGATTTTTCCAGCTGTCAACGAGACGAGAGGCCCGGCAGCGGATTTCACAGCGCGCGCGATAGGATCAAAATAATTTTCGATCTTGCGTTCGAGAGGCGTGAGCGCGCGAGTGTCCTAGGAGCGGCTTGCGTCGCACAACAAAAGTAGGATAATGACAGAGTAAAGCGCCACGGCCGCGGAATGATTTGAATTTTCCCAAGCGACTCTGTTGCGCAACTCTGCTCGACGAGGGCGGGTCCGATCGTTTTCGAATAGCCATACACTTGTCCCTCGTTCGATAATCACAGGGGAGGACTCTGATAAGTCTATTTTCGTTGACTCGCCGATTTTTAGATTACACATTGGAAGACGGAGTTTTAAGATGCTGGCCGTGTCATTTGAACTTAATTGAAATTAGTCTGCGTTTATTCGTATTTCTTCGACGTCCAAGAGGGTATCAAAACAACGAACAATTCGTACGTTCCAAAACAGAAATCGAATCGAGTTTTCGACAATCGTAGCAAAGACTCGAGAAGGAAGAAAACGCAGCAGAAAGAAGCGGCAACGCAGTGAGAGGAAAAGAAGCGAGAAAGAAACGTTAGGAAAGCAACGTCGGTGGTCGAGAGATCGAGGCAAATCGAGCGTGCGAATATTTTCACGTTGACGAGATTACGGTTCGAGCGTGGGTAACGGAACTGGGACGTGACAAAGAGGATCGACGATTCTTCGATTCTCATCGATCGTTTCTTCCTTTCTTTCTTTCTTTCTTTTTTTTTTTGTTTCTTTTTTATTCTTCTCTGTTCCGCAATTAACGATCGTTCTGTTGTCTGTTGTGGATCGGCTGTGGATGGACAGAAGGAGGCACACACCGTATGTCGTGAACGAGCGTGGCGTGTAATGCAATTTGACGCGATTACTCTTCGCGTATGTACGTAAGTTCCCGCGCCGCTTTCTTCCACCGGTCGTGTGTGTCTATGCGTTCTACACGGGCGTACACGGTGCTTAAGTCGATCGGACACGCCTCGAGGTTTGACGCGGACCGACAGAACCGCGAGAGTACTAGAGAGAGCAGTCTAAGCTTGTCCGATTTCACCGATCGTTCTGGATTATTGGCCGGTAAGAAGCAACGGGACAGAGGAAAACGTACCAAGGCTGTCGGCGTGCTAGGACGCGAGATGCGTGGCGTGAAACGTGCTAAAGCGGACCCAAGTCAAGGACTGCCGGCACGTCGAGCCTCGATTAATTGCTCCGGCGTGTGTGTATCCAACGGAGATCCTGGATATGTTGCACACTTCCTGTCGTTGAACACTGAATCGGTTGCAAGAGAAAGAGAGAGGGAGAGAGACGCGTGTTCTTGCAAACAGTTTCTTGCGCGTGAATCACGTGTGCGTTACACGAAGCCTGTCGAAGTTAAGAAATCGAGCCACGAGTCTGATTAATCGCTTTCGAGTCGTCCTCCGTTCATCGCGTACTCTTCCTCGAAATTTTCCCCCCCGAGGAACTTTTTCGAAAGTGGCGCGGAATTTTTTCAAGAAACTCGTATCGATACACTTGTCACGGCCAGGCATCGTGATCTTTCGATTCATTTAAACCATCCGCGCGGCCCATTCAGAAAACTGTTCACGTACGCACCTGTACGGGTTATCCACGTCGTCACGTGGCTCGTAAGAAATATTAATCGTGAGCGCGATGAAGCCACGTATCTATCGAGAGAGAGAGAGAGAGAGAGAGTTGCACACTCGGTTAAGAGTTACGCAACCTGTGTACGCACATTACATCCGCCATTTTCTCTGCGTTTGGCACATGTCAAGATCCAATTTGATCGCTGACAGTGTAATTCAAGATGTTAATTAACCGTTAATGCTAGTCGACGGAATGAAGGTAATTAAGCGCTAAGGTCTCGAGGATTTATTATGAGGGAACGACGAATTTACTTGATACTTTAACGAGTCAATCGTTTATCTTTTAGTTTCTCTTTTGTGAAACGTAACTCTCAAGGTTGATTTCTGAAGCGTGATCATTGCACAAATGTGTAACGTGCGCGTCGTATCGTAAAAGTTGATGATACGTCTCAAAGCCAAAATCGATGGGTGGTTAATTCGCAGTCTCTCTCTCTCTCTCTCTCTCTCTCTCTGTCTCTCTCTGTCTCTCTCTGTCTCTGTATTTATCCGTGGAAAATCGTAAGTCAGACAGTCGTGATGTGCCTATGCTCGCTCGGTTATGCAACGCGATAATGCTTGCGTTCTGCGTAATTGCAATGTCCTATATTCGGACCCATTGCCATCCTTTCCATCGCTGCCTCTTTTCTCGCTCGTACAGTCGTGGATTATTGAAACGAAGATCCCACGAGAAACCCGCCAGTCTCGCAGTCTTTCAATGAAGACACTGTTCCTATTCATACACTCGCCGTCAATGTTCAACTAATCAGCTATCTGAGCAGTAAGAAATTTTTCTCCGATATAATTAACCCGTCCCGATCTTACATTATCAAATGGACGGAACGTCTAAACGAAAGTTATCCACCGATATTTTTCAAGCTCGCGACAGAACGTCGTGAGAATTATTCATTCAATTATTCACTTGTCTCTTCAGCTCTGACGAAGCATCGTAATCACAAAATTTATCTACCGTTCGCCCAAAGACACGAGTGCCCATAAATTTTGCAAATCGTGGCGCGGTGGTTTAACCAGACGTTTATCGGCGTAATGCTCGGCGAGTGAGTTTTACGCGAGCTTTGGCTAATTGAATTGAAGAGCTCAGCTCGACGACGGTTGAAATTGAGAAACACACCGCCGCCGCCGCCGCCAGTCACGAACACGCTCGACACAGCTAGTCACGACCTCGTAACTATTTCACTCGACCGAGTATCTCTGGTGTCGGCTTGTACGCCGCGTTCTCGTTGTTCCAGCTAATTGGTACAAATTAAAAGTGGATCGATTTCACGTGATCCCCGAGCGCGAACAGCTCAACAGGGATAAATGAAGGTTCAAGGACCTCTGGATTCTCGGAGGATGTTGTTGAATAAACGTAGCGCTCATTGTCAGGTTTATTCAACGGCGCAAGCCACCGACACGCTCGCCGCGATATCGATTGTCGCTCGTAAAACAAGATTTTAAACGGCACCGAACGCGTCCAGACTTCGGTAATGGATATCTTCGGCCGCGAATTTTCTCGTGGAATAAACAGTAACGGAGCGTGCAACATCGACGCAACGACGTGAATCGATAACCGCGAGAGATACTGAGTGAATTAAATTGATTCTCAACGAGAAATCGTTTGAAGTCTCTCCCCTAGATCGCGGAACGACTTTAATTATGCACGGCTGAACGGTTTACTTTGCACCTGAGGAGCATCGTAAGACTATCAATAAAATTAGCAATCAGTGATAATAAATTCTTTTCAGAAATGGTCGAAGGAACTTTGACGATGAAACATGTGATATCTCTCAAAGTTAATATTTCAGTGCTACGAAATAACCAATCGTTCCATTTGATGTTGATGAAAGAGAGAAGTATGTAACTACAATTTTCGCTAGTATCGTTGGTTAACGAATTATTGTCCAAGAGAAACGAGAATTTGTACCTTCAGAATTTTGCTGACAATGCAGATTATAATGCATTCAGATTTAAAAAGAAAAAAAATATGCTACAGGTTTTAATGTCAGAAAAATTACAACAGGCCAGCTAAAAGTTACTTCGATCATCAATCTTGTAAAATCTTATAATGGAATCAATCGATAATTTTAATAAATACTTTCTTCCTTGTTTTTTTTCTTTTGTCCCAAAGAGATCTCGTCTGAACGGACCAGTTAATGACGGAGGATCCAATATTATTGATGGTCCAGCAAATATTCGAAATATTCGAATATAGCGTTCGCGCAGCTTGTAAATCGGTTTGTCACTCAATAATGATTGACGGAAGAACATGGCGCAATTTTAGGTTTGTCATCAACGTCGTACCCTCGTAATTCGACTTGTTAAACGGATCCATTAAGAAGACATGGGTGCCATTAACGACTCGGCGCTCCCTTTTCGAGGGAACGAGTTCGTGAATCCTGGAGCTATTATATATTCTTACCACCGGAATATTTAAATAAATGCGACGATAATAAATGAAAGGCACTGATGCTACTTTTCTGATTCGGTTCTTGTAACGCTATGGCCCGCCATAGCCCGCCAGTTTCATTCTCTCAACTGCCATTAGAGTGATTGAACCAGGGAAGAAAGAGCATTGTACTTTTACTAAGCACGACATCACATAATACATGCGCGAACGTACAAACTTTTTCCTTCTCGATCACGTCAAAGCGACCTCAAACAAATCCGAATGTTCAGTCTCTCTTATCTACAAATTTTTTTTCTACTATAAAGTAGAAGACCCAGAGTTACCAACGATCAAATAACCAATTCGTGATTTTTCAAAGAAATCTGGACAAGTTTGGAATCGTCTCTAGAGATTTCAGTTCCAACGATTTCTCTGTTGTACTACAATCTGTTCTTCCTGTTTCTAACACTTTCATCTCGACGACCCAAGCCCGCGGAGTTAGGTTCGTCCCGCTCTTCCTCCAGCAAACATTCCCAGAGGTTCGAAAGAAGAGAGGACAAACCACGCCAGCCCACGCTCTGTCGTCGAAGGATCGAGCTCGCCGCGAAAGTCACGCAACCACCTCCTCGTGGAACCATCTTCCCCGGCGATTCTCTTCAAGGACACGTTTCCGGCATCACCAGCGCCACGTGACTCGGCCAAACCATTCCTCGGCCAGAATATTACGCGCCGGTCAGAGATAATTAACTCCGGAACGGGTGGACGAGCGAGCCGAGTCGTCGTAAGAGCGGGTCATCGCGTGTCGCCGACGAGTAAAAGCAGTTTCATGTTTCTCAAGGATGCAACCACGCATTATCGATCCTCGGGACAAACGCACCGCGAGTGGCTTGGCCGCGTGGAAAAATGACGCGCGGGACGATGACAAGGCAGAAGCCTCACGGGGAACCAAACGCACAGCGCGGAGAATTGGCGATTTTTTTGCGAGCGTTTAGGAACGTTCCTTCCTCCAGCGAGTGTCGTAAATTTCACGGGGCGCATTAAGGGTGTACGCGCGTCGTGTTTCGTCGATTCTACACGGCTGATTTACGAAACAAATTCCGCGCTCGGTTAGCCACGCTCGGGCCATGCCGGCCGATTATGAAACACGACCGGGACTAGGAAGACGAAGCACCTCCGGATCGGCCGGCTGAAAGGGCATTAATCCTTCGGCAAATTCTCCACCGGCGATTACACGCTCGCGGAACACGCCCCGCGTCCCGCGTGCACGCGTTACACATCAATCCAAGTCTCGTCGCATCGCTGACCCCTTCTTCATCGTTGACTCTGGCCGATAACACGAACTGGAAGGCGGTAAACACGAAATTGCTCTCGCGTTTCTCGTGTTTCCGCGACGACTCTGCGCGCGTTCTCTCTGTTCGCCGATGCTCTGGTTATCGATCGTCGATCTATCTGCCTGTCGGTCTATTAATCCCTCGCACTCTGACGAGTTTCATGACGTACGAGCGATTTCGGTGGACGAAACGGTTGGAATGGAATTTTTTATTTTCTTCTTCTTTTTTTCTTTTTGATACCACGAATTTCATTCCGTGAGAAGGAAGGAAGTAACAAATGTCATATCGATGAAAACGAAATCTAACAAGAGCGCCCGTGTTATTATAGTTGTTTCAACAGTATCGGAAAGGTACGAGAGATCGGAAGCTGCTTTGATCAGTATCGGATTCAACTTCAAACGAGAGATGCGTGAACAAATAATTCACGTAACATGCACACTTGGAATAACTTTTAAATTACGCGTGATGAAATAAGTTGTTCGCTGCAAAAGTTGCAGTGGTTTGAAGGGAGGCAAAATATATTGAGGAGTTTCGAAATTTCCTTAATTTTTTTTAATTGGAAAAATATTAAATTCCAAATAAAAAAAAAAAGTGTCAAGCCACATTAATCCTAAACCTAATGGTCAAGGAGATATTTAACGATCTTGATCGGGAGCTTCGCAGATCCGACTTTCAAAATCGAGTACAATTTGCTGAATGGTTCTCGCAGCAGCCCTCTGTACTCGCGAAAACAAAGTCAAATGAATATTTCATATCGTCAATCACGTGGCAGCAGTTTCATCCTGAAGATGCATCTGAATTAAATGAAAATCGAGTTGAACGAGCGTTTCTAAAGAGCCACGTGCCCTGATTCGCATGCAGAGCAAACGCTAAATGGCGACATAACGGAGAGCGTTAATATTAGAGGTGTCGTTAAATCTGACGAGCCAACCTGCTTTCCATTACCGTATGGCGTATGGCGTATGGCGTATGGCGGCCCATTCAACCGCGGCCGCGTTACAAAAGCCGTCTACCGATATTTTCGCGAGTTAACCAAACAGCGCAACCCGCCGCCGCCGCCACCGTACTTTCGATAATTTCTGCTGGGATTAACCGGTTGAAAATTTTAGCCGCGCGCGAAACTCGTTCGGATCGGAACACATATCGGAATTTCTATCTCCGAGCCTGCATCCACGAGCTCGCCCCACATCCCGTTAACGATTCAAATCCGCGAGACGCATAATTATTGACAGCGTGGCTCTACCGGCGATAGCGCGTGTTCCGATGCGCATAACGCGACGATGCATCATCGATGCAAATGATCGAATTACGCAAGATCGTTTCTCATGCGGGGAGTACCAACTAGTTGAGCCATTGTGAACATTATCGTTGGATCTCGGCGGCCGAGATGGTTGCACGGACGAAGAATCGCTCCACGTTCCTCGTTTGTCTCTGCCCAACCTTTGAAAGGAACACCGATTGATCGTGAATCGCTTTACCGTTTGCCAGCGAGCCTGTCCTGTCGATCCATTTCGATACTTTGCTGTCGACAGTGGCGTCGAATCTTCCGCCCAAATTGGCCGAAATTTCGAAAATAGCCCGATACTTGCGAATACTGGGAAAGATTGGAATTTGATTTGAGCCAGCGCGTGGTTTTGCGGCTGTGGATCAATGTCGGAGCGCCGAGTTATCTCGGATCGGAGTTATCCTCTGGATTAATATGCATACAAATTGATACGAGTGAGATTGATACTCCGTTGGGAATACTATAGAGCTCGATGGCAACTGTTGTTTTTAGCATTCGCGAACAAGATGTTTCTTCGTCGATCCAAAGATTCTGATCCGATAAACTCGCAGATCGATGATGGACCACCACTTGACCCGTAATACCAGAAATACGCGAGCTAGAAGAGGTATCTCTCGTGCGCGATAGCCTCGGCTGTAATTCAAACTCGTGGCATCGAGTCCAAACAAATTGACGAGCCATTAAATGCGAAATATCATTTGCAAGAGCGCGCGCCTAGCTCGCGAACGAAGGCTAATAGAAATTCACCTCGCGTTGTTGCTATCATCTTTCGAATGCATAATTAGAGATAATTGCTCGAGTCATAACAGCCGATGAAGTTGTCGCGTGTTACGCTTTAACAGCCGTCGAACGTCAGACGACGATGCAAGCGATTTGAACCACGAAAATTTTGCTCGCGGTGACGCAGATGAGATTCTCGATCGAAAATAACTAACTCGTGCTTGGCAACTGAGACACGACAAGTTTCGTTTCATTAATTAATTATAGGAACTCGACGCAGCACGCGAGCACGCTCGTTATCGAATCATCGCTCATCACAGTGCTCGACCTAACGAAACATTCGTGACTTCCTTTGTCAAAGTCGAACGGATCATTTAGAAGTATTTAAAAATGACTTTTTCTTTTGTTTTCAATTTTTCAACCGATCGTTCGAATTTCGACTAGAAACTCTGCAAAATTTAAGGGTGGCAGATTGAAGATGACAAAAATTTCATACACTTTCTTCTCTACCATGTGATTTCTGTACGAACGAGAAATTTTAAAGAGAATACCTGGTAGCAACTTTTACACGTTGTGTCTAATTATTTAGAGGTTACAGAATACATTTAGCGATTCTTTCTACGAACTTTGTTCACTTGAAACTGCGAACACAGCGTGAAATCGTTTGCAAAATTTCCGTTTCCAAGCGATACCAAGGGAACGGTCGTGCACGGCCTTGGGATTATCGCATCGGTAAAAATACATGCGGCATTGTAAAGTGTTATTCGTAAGTGGGGCAGCTGTTACACCGGCTACTCGTCGTCGCTTCGACGTTAAAACGCGCGTAAGCGAGTCGCGCGGGAACACTTGTGTTTTTCAATGAAACGACCATGAACATTCCTTGAAAGCTTTTCGCCACTCGAATGTCGCAACTCGACGAGAATCTGTCTGAGAAACGATCGAAAACGTATCCAAAATTATAACACTTGGATACGTGTGCTTCGCGATGAAATGAAGGTTCACGCGGTACGCGAGAGAAACGTGCGTGCGACTGTAAACGAATTTAAACAAGCCTCTTCAAGACGTCTTACTTCGAGTATCCAACTATAGTAACGAGCATCTCCTTGGAGCGTGGAGCAGCGCGTGCTTTCAGTAAAAGCACGTCTGATCTTCAATCTAGGAGTGTGTCTCACCTCCGTCCGCGTCCAACTAACTAAAAGGGGAAACCACGGAGCGAGAACGCGTCGTGATTATCTAAACAGCGAGATCTGGAAGGAGAGAGGCACGAGGATTTTGCGAGCTAAAGCCAGCGATCTTCGCACTTTTAAGATTTATCGGATCTCGAGCCGATGGAAATGGTGTTCCTCTTGTTGCAGCGAAAGATGCCAAACAAACCAACCGCCAAACAAACACACACGGAGTGTACAATATCGCAAAGTTTTCTCCACGATTCTGGAAAAGAGAGATTGCTTCTCTCTAAATTCAATATTTGAGAATGGGTTGCCACCGGTTGCTCGGTCAACTTGACCAACACGGTGAGCTATCCTCCGTCGTGTGGACTTGCAGAGTACACAAGATTCGAATGGAGAGCCCGGAGAAGAAATATTTTGCCTCCAGAGACCCGAGTGTTTCGATCACACGCTGTACACTCGACTTCTTAGCGTGTAAATTTATTTTCTCTCGCGATGAAATTTGTATTTTCATTCGTTCCTCGCTGTTCTGCAGCCGGTGCGATCTTCCTTTGCAAATTTAGATTCATCTACGTCCTATATGCAAATTCTTATGATCGTAGCAAAGTTGTCTCTATAAATTTTCCCCTCGTAACTTCTGTTTGCCGAACAAAATTGCTACGATACGTCTCGACGAAGCTCCAAAGCGTTTCCTGAAATTCCGTCTGTCGAATTCCTACGATCTTCGCATGATTGCCGTGTCGTTAATCGCGCGAATTCATGTTCTTCGTATGTATGTTGCAACAGCTTACCACCACTTTTCGTACGTTACAACGGTGGTGTAATGTAGCCTCGATCGCTCGGAAGAGTAAAATGCACCTCGACGAGAAAAAACAAACCGGGGGTTGAAAGGCGGCGGGCAACACATGGTAAATTTTCGATCGGCCACGAGGGTCAACGATTGGTCGATCAAGTTCAGCAGCCAGTTAACCGACGGTTAGCCTGCTGTCCTGCGTCCGACTAACGACTTAATGACGGGAATTCGCCACTTACGGGGCTCCTCCTTTTCTCCTCTTTCGTCGTCCGTCGTCTTTCTCCTCTGATTCGTTCGTGGGGCGAGCAGCATCGGCGTAAAACGAGCCCCAGCCAACCGAGGTCAGGCAACAATGTCGAAAATTGGACGGAGTCTCAAACGGGGATCTCTATTAACCTCTGGTGTACCATGCATCGTGCAATTACGACGAAAGCAATGAATTCGAGTCGACAAATCGTGCGGCACGCCGCTCCTTTCGCGTTAAACGGGTTTGAGATTTCTACTTTTCGTCGGAACGAAACGCGATATCAAAAGTCGTAGGAAAACGCGCTCGTAAATCGATTGCCTCCTCGCAATCTCGTTGCGCGAGTCGTTGATAAGGATCGCTTCCACCGTGAATCTTGCAATCTTCTTTACAGACAAGTTCTCGTTCGTATAAACATCACGACGATTTGTCGAAATTGAGCAAGCTTGGATCGTTATTGGAAATAACTCGATTTAGATGTTACAAAGATTGTAAAATTTATGGTAATAAAATTAAATTTTTACTCAATTTCTGTCATCGTCGAGACTTCTCTGAACTTTCTCTCAAATTTATTCCAAATTTTTTCTTTTTCAATAAAGTTTAAATTGTTTCCCCAAATTCCGCAGCGTCTAATATCGCGTGGCCTGATGCTCACGAACAAGGACGTACATGATCGTTCGGATGGATTTGCACGTAGAATACACCGTTCATGACGTAACGTAGAAAGCTCAAGTAAGTTAAATAACAGTAGATTACTTGATGGACGCGAAACAAGATCTCGTTTAATTCAGACAAGACCTCATTGAATTTGCGCCGGACTATCTTAGACTGTAACAAGATTCCATTGAGACTGAACGGGTACTCCATTAAATAATATTAAACTGCCGTTGAATCGAAAGAAGAATATATGTCCGTTCGTCCAACGGATCACCGTCAATCGTATCGAATTGAATTTTACGTATTCGATCAGTCGTCCGGCTAACTTCGGCGGCAGCCTCGATAGAGATCGACGAGTTTCTCCTCCCATGGATCGAGGAATTCTCTCTCTCTCTCTCTCTGCTCGCACGTTTCTATAGGTGGCTTCCCTTCTCGGAATAATAGCCGATGGCCCCTCGATTGTGCCTCATAATACTAGGAAATTACATTACGACCAGAAGCTACCGTCTCGCGAATAATTGTTATGCACCAGCGACGCAACAGTGACGTAGCATTCGCCTCGAGTGAATTCCACTCGACGTCCGTCCCCGATAATCGTCGGTTACTCGTCGCTCTGTACGAACGACGAACGTTCACTCCCGGCATTCAGCTTCAGCCCCGTTTTATCCGTTTCCAATTAAAGGACTTCAAAGAAACGGTTCAAATCGCTAAACCTTTCGCGAGCGATTTCCCCCGTCGACAAAGGGAGTACCACTACCTGGAGTGAACTCTGCTCCGCGCGACCGTTGCTACGCTTCGAGGCAAGAATTCGTCCAGCAGACAGAAATGTGAAATGTCTTTATCTTGAATTCACTGATTCAATCGCGACGCCGAATCTCTGGCTGGTTCTTTCGAAAGGGTGATTAAATCGTAGGCTCCACGTTTTATCATATACTAGATGTACGCGATTTATGCTACTTGTACGGGAAGAATAATCGATCTACAAACAAAATCTTGCTCGAAATTTTCCTTCTCTATTTCTCTATCTCTTCTCTGGCATGTCGAATATTCCTCCTAGCTGATTGGCTAGAGTGAATTCCTTGAATTTATCACCGTTTTTCTCTGTTCTTTTTTTTTTTTTTTTTTCGAACGTTAGCTAAAGTGGGCAAGAGAGAGGCTTTGCGTGCATTTGACAGGAAACATGCTGAGCCAAGCTTTACGTAATGGAGACTGGCTTCATCCTCGCCTCTTTTCTGCTCGTTCTGGCGAGCACACTCGGTCAGAAAACACGCAGGTGACGACTCCTCCGAAGGAGCCGGTCGGAGTTCGTGGCTTTTCTTCGTTCTATCGTCGGTCGCCAGTGTGTTACGCTATCTGCGGCCAGTTTTCCCTTCGTCGCCGCAGAAAAACGATTCAGAAGGAAGCTCGATACTCGGGCAAACAGCCTCGCAATATCGAATTTCACGTATATCGCGAGTCGATGCCATCACTGCAGAATGGACGTGAGTGCTCTTTCTATAGATAGCTCCTCTCCCTCTCTCTCTCTTCTCTTCTGTAGTTCAACTATACTGTCCAGTATAGTGATTGTGCGTCTGTAAAATAGTGGTTAGCACGTCGAGAGGTGACGGACTTTCGCGTCATTCGCGATTTCAATTCTAACGTTTGTTTAAAATTAATATCATACTACATTGTCGGGGAAACAGATATTGAAAATTCTGTACGCATTCTAATGAAGGTTCAGAGCAGAAAAAAAAAAGAATAGCAGAATTCTTACATTTAGTTTGTATATGAAATAATAACCTTTCCTACTATGCATTGTCAGAAACTTTAGCTTTCGTTAACCTGTTTGACGTCGTAAAAGAGTTTATTGTACCATTTTGAAAGAAGTATATTTGGTATTTGTTTATGGCCAAGTACCTTTTCTGAAATACAATATATTTTATTTCATTTAACTTTTCCGAGGGAGAAATTTTGAAAGGTACACTTACGTTTGAGGAGATGTTTTGAATCTTACCACGTGAAAAAAAATCATTAAACGTATACGTTTAGAAACATTTTTTTTTTCTTTTAGTACGTAAATCTTTCAAACTTCTTCGTAACAATGTAATAAAGTTGCTTCAATTTCTATCCTCATTCTACAGTGTTAACTGTATCGTAATTTAATCACACCTTCTGCATTCTTAATAATCTCCGACCATCATTCACGTGCCATTCACCCAACGAGAATCGATGCACCTACTAATTTCATCCTATGCATCAAGAGTTAATCTCTACTACTATTGGCCAAGTAAGAGAAACAGAAATTCACCAGGGTAGACGGGGTCAGGCAACCAACAATTTGCGCAAGTGAGGGAGTTCCAGTCAGATCGAAAAATAGACGAGAGGATTCGTTTGCAGGAGCAGAGCAAGGATGATAGTACGTCGACGCTTCAATGGCCGGATTATCTTGTCATCGGTGTAATGCTGTCGATCTCAGCCGGCATCGGGATCTACTACCGATTCACCGGAGGCAGACAACGCACGGCCGAGGTTAAGCCCTTGGAAAATTAATTTCGCCACGGACGATCGAATCGACATCGAGTCCACGCCGCGAACGCCGCGCGATCCAATATACGTGATAAACTGCGTCCGAACGGCGCTCTGTATGTTTGTACACACGTACACACACGTACATACCCACAGAGCTGGCACGTTCTTAGATCACGACAGAGACCCGGCCACAGATTCCCTGTCTCAGATCTTTCGCCGTTATCGCGCCGATCGATCCAGCTACGCGATAAATATTGCCATCGACACAAATTGCCAACTATCGAGCACGGTGTTTAATTTATCGGGGCGAGGGGAGGGAGAAGGGGTGGCTAGCCGCGAGCCAACCTCCGCCAATAACCGCAAAGACAGAACGTTAATTAACGTTGAAACGTTATTACGAATCGAGTCGTTACGGTGAAGACCGCGGGGTAAAACTGTCCACTCGATCGGAGCGGAGCACACGATCGATCGGACGATAATAACGATACAGAGGATTAATAGCCAGGTTTCCTGTTTCTCTTCCGCCACGATCGAAACCGATAGCCCGGAGGAATTTTCACTTTAGATCCGGAATCTTCTTTGTCGTTGGCCAATTAGTGGCGGAGCTAACAGATTGGCACAACCGGATTTTTTTGGATTGTTTCTTTGACACGAGTGTTTTTAATTCCCTCAAAGAGAAATTAAGATCTCGATTGATGTCGTTTGAGATAGTTTCTGGGATTCTTTTCTCGTCGGAGATGCCTCTATTTTATTATAGTTGGCTAAAAAGTAATTGCGTTTTCTTTTAATAAATGGACGTATATGTAACTGACTTTATTCTGCAATCTGATAAACGATCGTTCAAGCTTGTTTTAGGAAAAGGAAACGCACGATCTCGTTAACGATTGCTCGTTTGGCAATTTCAAAATGGGACATCTTCGTCACATTTTGCTCTGCCACTCCCGAAAAGGAACAGAACGTCGCGCAAGCTCATGAAAAATTGTACGACAAAGTTTAAAACCAAGAACAATTTGCTAAATTTCACTACTGATGTCAAATCGTTCCTGTCGAAAAAGATAAGAAGATCGAAGATTGACTGAAAAATGGCAAAATGAAGAATTGTCTGACAAAGTTTTTGTTTCTCGTGAAAACGTTTGTACACGTACAAAACGAACGCAGTTACTTTTTGGCAATAGTGAATAAACAACGTTTGTCGCGACGCGTTGTTTGCAACTGTGTGTGTTAGCAACTGATTGCCTCGACCATAAATTCGACAGGAGTACTTCTCAGCGAATCGATCGATGAGCGTCGTTCCTTTAGCGATCGCGTTGACGGTGTCTTTCATGTCGGCGATCACGCTGCTGGGCATCAGCGCGGAAACTTACACACACGGCATGAAAATCGTGCAGCTGTATCTGGGTGGTTTGCTCGGCACCCCGGTCGTCTTGTACCTTTACCTCCCTGTCTTCGCCAAACTCAACACCATGAGCGTCTACGAGGTATATAATTTCTCAACTCGTATCCAACTCAAGTCTCTCGCCAACAATAAGCTCAAAAGTTACCGCCTTCCCTGCCTTTTAGTATTTAGAGAAACGATTCGGAGTAGGAGCACGACTAGTGACCAGCACAGCCAACTTCCTGCAGCTGCTTTTGTACACCGGAGTGGTATTGTTCGCGCCTTCGCTGGCACTCGAAGCGACCACCGGCCTATCGGGGAACATGAGCGTGCTGCTGATCGGTTTGATTTGCACCTTCTACTCGACCGTGGGTGGTATCAAGGCTGTCCTCATCACCGACGTGTTCCAAGGGATACTGATGTTCGCTGGAGTCGCTTGCGTCCTCGCCGTCGCCGTTGACGACCTCGACGGAGGTTTGTCGAACGTGTGGAGCGTCGGCCAAGAAGGCGGTCGAGTAGAATTTTTCGAGTAAGAACGCCGAAACGAATACGAGCTTCGTTCGCAAATGTCGGCCTTTGTTCGAAGGTTTGTTGGCTTCTTAGTTTCAGTATCGATCCAACTGTGAGACACTCCACGTGGGCGTTGACGATCGGCGGCACTACCATGTTTCTGTCTTTGTACGCGGTGAACCAGGTTCAAGTTCAACGCTTGCTCACTGCCAAGTACGCGTTGTTGATCGTTCGTGAAATAATCAGCTCGAGACCGATCGCCTGGACGCTCAGTCACGCGACATCTCTTCTCACCGGTTGAACGTTCAAAATTGTTATTCCATGATGATGGCAAATCAGAAGCATAGAAACTGTTCAGTCTTTGGTCTCGAGTGCCTTTATCAACCGATTCGAATTTCACGCAGCACCTAACTCCCTTTCCTCCTCTTTTTTTTTTTTTTCTTTCTCTATCGCCAGGAGTATCAAAGCTTCGCATCACGCGCTTTTCCTCAGCGCTCCAATCACTATACTTCTCGGCAGTCTGACGGCCTACTGCGGTCTGGTTCTGTACGCGGTGTACAGGTACTGCGATCCGGTCACGTCCGGCGAAATCTCCAGCTTCGACAAGATAATGCCGTATTTCGCAGCGCAGAGAATGTCACGGGTGCCAGGCGTTACCGGCCTCTTCATATCCGGTGTGTTCAGCGCCAGCCTCAGCACCATATCCGCCATGTTGAACTCTCTGTCGGCCGTAGCTTTGGAAGACTACGTGAAACCGGCGTGCCGTAAATTCGGCAAGGAATTCCCGGAAGAGAAAGCCACGCTGATCGGCAAATGTCTAGGCGTGTTGAACGGTTTCTTGTGCCTGGCCGTGGCTTTTATCGCGAAGTCGATGGGATCGTTGGTCGAGGCTGCCATTGGGATATCCGGAGCGATCGGCGGACCAATTCTGGGAATTTTTACGCTGGGAATGTTCGTCGAGAGGGCGAATCAAACCGGGGCTATCGTTGGGATCGTTACAGCTTTGGTCACGTGCGTCTGGGCAGCGTTTGGACAGCCAAAGCCAAAGGCTTCTCTTCTCCCGCTATCCGTGGAAGGCTGTGACAATTCCACAATGTTCGTGCAACATCGAAACGCCACTTTGCCCGAAGAGTAAGTTTCTTGCCTGTTAAGAAAGCGAGCTTGTTATCGGTGCTGTTTCCAAGTGCGCGTCGCCGTTCGAGAGCCGGAGCTCGAGAGTAAAACCGACGCTGTGAAATGGTTTCACGTGGTTGTTCCTGTTTTCGGCGAGGAAAACCGAACGCTTTAATAAGCGGAAACGGCAATTTTTCCGGAGTCAAATTAGAGAACTGTTGCTATTACTTGCGCTCTGTTATCGAGTTTGTTGGCTCCCTTTGATCCACGAACGCAATGATTACAGAGTTAAAAAAGAAAGAGAGAGAGAGAGAGAGAGAGAGAGAGAGAACGTTCTCTTGTTTTGCGAATAAAAGCACAAGTTGCTTTCTTTCGTGTTCGCCTGCTGCACTTTACGTGTAATGAAACTACGTGCCCGTAATTTATGCCTCCGACGATTATAAAGAAGCGTACGAACAATTTCTTTCTCGACGTTCCTCTGTTTTTGAAAAAAAAGCACAGGCAGTTTGTTAATTAACAAACTTTTTACGGTATAACCTACTTTATAAGATCAGAAAGGATATATTAATAGCCCCCTCTTCTAGAGAGTCTTTTTCCAAACCGTTCGCGGTAAATTTTTTCAACACCAATTTTTTTCGACTCAAAGAAATTCTTTCGTTAATTTGAAACTAAAAGAGTAAGAATGAGATACTTTCGATAGCATCGTCCACTTTATAAAATCAACTATGATACTAATAATAATAAATAGTTTCCAAAAACTATTTCTACCTCAAGTTGCTAGAATAGAATTCTTTTTCTTTCTTCCAAAACTAAACTAAATCAGGAATAAATTATCCAGAACACGAAGCAGATTCTAAGAATGCTTCAGCCGCAGTTTTCCCGTGGATCATTTTTTCCATCCATTCAAACATCTAGAAACGTCTCTCGCTTCATCGAGATTCCTTTCCGGTAGGAATATTGCGCACACGTGTTACCAGTCGAATCTCTCTCTCTCTCTCTCTCTCTCTCTCTCTGGAAACGTTATTACAGTAAAAAAGCGAGTGAAAACGTCGAGCTAGAAAACGCGAACAGATCGTAAGCATCCCCGTTCTGTTGATCGTTATTTCCTCCAGGCATAATCGATGCATTCCTAGCGATCCGCAATCGCGACGAATTCATCGAAAACGGAAGATCATCACGTTACCGGGGCAACGTGTTTTCGTTATGTACCGAAAGTTACGATCGGTACACGAATGCAGCGATCGAGTCTCTCTAGTTATACGTGTTATCCTAGATCATGGGCGTGGAACGACTCCGCTGTTAGGCTGTAGTACTCTCGGTTAAGAAGCAACGATTACTTCCCGATTTCTTTCGACTGGAGTGCCGCTTTCACGAGCGGCTCGCTCCTCATCGTTTCCCACGATGGTAACTAACGTTAATTACGCGTTAATAAACCGTGATTACGACCACTTTTAAAATCCCTGTTCGCGTTTCAGAATTGCGTACGATATTGCCTTCTCCTCTACAGCACGCCTCTAACCTACTCCGTCCTGTTCACCGTCTTTCTCTTCGATTTCTGTTCGAAAATACGATCGATACGGTTGTTCAATTTCTGTCATCGTTCGAGTTTGAAGAATAATTATTAATCGTAGTAGATAGTGATGGAAATATAGAGTGTTTGCTGCAATACGAAGTCTTACGTTCTTGGTCAGTCACTTTGTTATTTCATTTATTAGAGTTTCGAGTCCTAATTTGCAAGTTAATCAAAGTTCGACATCCTTCTGTGCCTTGATAGTAAATTGACGCACAGATCATCGTAAAAAATTCTCTTGAAACTTTCTAAGAATTTCCAAGTTTTATCAGAGTCAGAGTTCCTAATGATCTCGCTTCAATTTTTAGCCCGGTGGACGAGTCCTCGTACTTCTATCTGTATCGTATATCGTACCTGTGGTACAACCCGCTTGGACTGATAATCACGTTGATCATTGGTTACTTGACCAGCCTGATTACGAATAAGATACTTTACAAGAACTCTCGCGAGCTGGAGCCAAGCTTGTTCACTCCTCTCCTGGCCTCGCGGATCAGAAGACGAAGACAGGACGCGGATAAAACTACGAGCAGTCAGTTGTTCGTCCTGGAGAACAGAAGATGAGACGAAGAGCGATCGAAGCGAGCGTAATGTCGATTGAGAGCAACGCGGATCGATCATCATTCCGAAATATCACGTCAGAAGGAACTTGATTCAGCAAGATAGCGAGCAATTGTTACGACAGCGCACAATTCCAACGAATGTCAAGAACGCCGCGACGAAGTGAAACTCGACGCTACACTTCCAGCATCCGTCCCGTAGACAAGAATGATTTGCCTCAAGAACGAACGAAATCATATATAAATTTATAGAAACCTGTAATTCGCGTAGCATCTACCAATACATGCACGTCATGGTATCTTTTTCTACGATCAATTCTCTGCCAAGGAAAACTTCTGTAAACTAATACTCATTAGCGAAATAAACGCAAATCGAGTCACGCTGTTTTTCGTAATTATTGGCGGTCCCAATGATTTCACTAGTCAATTAGTCAACTCACTGCGCCACGTGCACAGTGGACAGTGTGATTCGATCGAATTTTCTTCGTCAATTTGCACGAGTCGTTTCCGATCGGCACTGTCGGCCGTCATCTTTTCCTCGAGTGGTTCATTTGCAACTCAACGAGCGACGATTGGCTTGGAAAAGGATGTGAGCTATCCACGGATGAAGCTGTCCAAACATCTGGGTCACAGGAACGACCGGATTACGTGCGCGCGATAACTCTCGCGTTCGTATCGCTTTGGCCAAACCCAGGGAAAAATGGCCACGGCGATTCAAATAATCTGGCGATTATTCTTGACCAGACGATTCGACGCGGCAAACCACCCACGGCAACACGTTTAATTAAACCTCATTCTCTCATGCGTTATCACGCCACACTGTCCAACAGCACTGAAAGACGCGCAATAAAGGATAATTGATTTTTTCAGCGAGAGCGGCCGGCCGTTTCATTAAATTTCACGCCGAAAAACGATCATTCTCGCAATGGCGCGACGTTGCATCCTCTCTTTTGCTTTGTCGTCCCGCCTTGTTGCACTGGGCGTGAATATCGAACGCGTTTCCCCACGTCGTTCAGCCGTTGTTTGCGGAAGCGGAATTGCCGCAATTTATCGCGTAATTGTCTCCGACGGCACGACGGCTGGGAAAGACTTTATAATTCGTTTTAATTGCAGTTGGTTCGACTCATTGTGCTTGTAAATTCGAGACGAATCTCGCGCAAAACACGGGAAAACGTTCCGTCACGGGGACACGCGATACGCGACGAGCGTTTCGTTTATGTTTCGGGGAGCGAACGTAACGGCGTCACACGTGTATGGCGGAGAAATTGAAAGCTCGAATTAAAAGCCCGCGACGCTTCGGCACGTGTTGACGGAAACGTGTCGGCTGGTACACACGGCGCAACGATACTTTTTTCCCCCGAATAAAAATAACACTGCCGCTCCCCTACCTCCCTCTCGCGACCAATCGATTAATTTCCTGCCGGCGTGCCGGTGTTTTGTACGCGTCATCGATCAGCGAAATTTTCGTGGGACACGTGCGCACGTTCGACCACGTAAATTTTCCCTGGCACCGCCAAGAAGTGGTGGCCGTTTGTTGATACTGGCGCGCCCATCGTGCGAGAACGGACGACCCTTAAAAAAAAAAAAAAAATGGAAAAAAGATGAAACACGCGTGAGAACGTTCACGTATGTTCGTAGTACTCGATAGGCTGGTTCGAGCGGGCCCCTATCTCTCGTTAAAGTTACGCGATCGAGAGAGGGGTTGCTGCTAATGCGAGAAAATTGTTACGAGCTTCCAATTACTTGAAATTTCAATTGCGTTCTGCTCTTTCATTTCTAACCCTCCTCAAATGGACACTACGCTCTGCTAAGGATTCGCTATTCGCGCAATCGGAAACTGAAAATACTCCGTTCCACAATGTTCTCATTTGTAGCTATCAAAAGTCGAAAGGGTTCTTACTTTCGTCCGCCTGCTACTGAATCCCTCGTTCCTATTCGCCCCGTTCCTATTTGACTGCGTTATTAAACGCTGAAACCCGAGAGGAACGTGCTTTCATTCGCTGGTATTTAATTTCAAACTTGACAGAGAAGAAACACGAATAAAACGCGGACTTTCCTGTTAGCTCCCCTACTCCAATGTCTGCAAGGAGGACAAGCGTTCCTCCTCGCAAATACTGCAAAAGTCACGGGTTGAAAGTAGACGGGAAGATTCGCGAGAGAGTTCCCGAGATCAACGTGAAAACAAACACCCGACGATCGTCCCGCGTAGAAACGCATTTGCATTCGACCAGGTTGGCATTAACGAACGGTCTACGAAGCGTCGAACGATTCACCGTCGAAATCCGCGCGACATTCGCGTGGTAATGTTGCTCGAGTTCGCGCGTCGAAGCGTCATTTCCATGAGATTTAATTGCATACCGCGGTACCACGTTCACCTCCGGGTGGAACTAAAAGCGGCCCGTGTTTTCTCAATAGGAGAACAACGTTGGTCGCGTTCGCCAAGATCACGCGATCACGACGAGTCGAGCTTTACACGCTTCCTGGACGCTGTAAATCTGCCACCCACGAAGAGATTCAATGTTTCGGAAGATGCAACCTAGAAAAGCACTCTGATTGTTCGTAGAGCGTCCTTTCTCCTCGTGGAAAATTCACTGCGTTCTTCCGGATGGTACGGATGTCCGCGCAATCACCGCTTCACCTTCTCTCTTTGATCGCACGCAGCGTTGACAGTCGAGATTCCAAAATTTCTTCGGATTAATGGCGACATTTTTCGTCGAAATTAATGCAATCTAATTTGTCTAATCTCTCGCCATATGTTTTTAATATACTACATTTGATATTTTCTATTCTATATTATACATTCTACTCGATTATAGTAGTCTTCTATTTTTTCGTCGAAATTAATGCAATTGAATTTTTCTAGTCTTTCGCTATATTTTTTAACATATTCCATATTCTGTATTCCACGTACTCTACACTTAATATAAATATAAAATATTCCATTCCATGTTCTATTTATGTATTTAATATACTTTCTAATTCGAGTGGAAATCTCGTTCGCCGCAGCTCCTCAACTGCGACTGAATTCCTCAATTTTAAACTCAAATCTGCGAAAGGAAGATCGGGCCGAGGCTGTTCGGATTTCCACGGAGGAAAGAGGGGGAGGGAGGGTCTTTTAACTGTTGCTGCTACGAGCGTTCTTCTTTTTAAAGAAGGATTCCAAGCGCAACGACTCGGAAGTGACTCTCGAAAGCAGATCAGAAACGAGAGCCGAGAAGAGTGGCTGCGAGCGATCTCGAACGATCTCGAGCAGAAGCAGCGTGCCCCAGCGTTCTCGTTGCGTGACCACGGTTGTAAAACGGAACAATGCTTCGATCGAGGTCGATAAATCGAACACCTCGCTGAGCGCAACAAACCACGCCGACAAAGTACGAACGAACGAACGAACGCGCCCGACGAACAAGCGCGGGAGAGCAATAAGATCGCGGCAGATGCGAGTATCAGCTGCACGGCCAGGGGCGGATGGGATATCGTTGCTGCTTCGCCTTTCACGAAACTCTCTGCTCGATCCATCACGAAGTCAACCGAAAAACGGGCATCGGGCGCTCGCTCGGAAACACACACTCCGGCATTCACTCGAGAGCGTTATTAACAGTGTTGCGCGTTACGCGTTCAAACATCTTTGCTCGACACGTTCTAATTAACGTTTTTAACGAATAATTCATGCCCGTAACGCGATCCTGTTGCAACTGTGGGAAAAGTTCAACTAACGGCTTTCGATGAAAATTACACTCCAAAACCAGGGACAAAACTTTCTCACAGATGTGTGTCACAAGTGCTGTTTTGTAGATTTTGTGGACAGAGCCGGAAGAAAGTTTGTGCTACGAATGACGATCAGATACAGAATGGATATATATATATATATATATATATCCGCCGTTGATGAAAATACGACCGATTAAATGAAAATACGACCAATGCGCACGATGTATTTCACCCTTTATCGCGCCATTAATATCGAATTGAACAGACCGGATTTCGAATGCAAACCGCGCAAAAATTACAACGTGAATTCCCAAATAAATTACCCGGAGTAACTTTATCCTGTTCCCGCGTCGTCAACATTCGACTTGACGACGTCTTCTATCCACGCGCGAAAAACACCGTTTTATAACCTCCCGATATACCAGGAAAGACAAGTTCCAATTAAATCGCAGCTACCTGAAAATTCCAGCAACGAAATGGTTAGAATTCCGCGATTCCACGTGCGGAAGCGTAGTGGTTCGCGCAGGCACGTGGAAGAAACGCAAGAAAAGGTCGCGCAGGACGGATAACCGAGGAAAAGAGGGAAGAAGCTGCATACGGCTGCAAACACCAGCAAACGCTAGGGCCAGGCCGAAAAGAATGCCAGGCCTGGTCGTATCCCGGGTCTTGCACGATAACCTATGCAAAAGACAGTTCGTGAGCGAGCGTACGAAGGAGGCGCAAGCCGCGCTTCTTCTTCTTCTTCTTCTTCTTCTTCTTCTTCTTCTTCTTCTTCTTCACGGAATTCACGATACAGCCGGCTATGCATTATAGGGAATACGATATCCATCTTGCGTCAGATGCACGGGGGATCTTATGGCCGCGGCGGCACCTACCCGCTGCAAAACGAGCAAAAACACAAAGGCGACTTATGTCCGAGAGAGAGAGAGAAGTATCAAGAAGCGGCCGTGGTTTTCGTCGTGGCACGTTGTACGTTGTACGTTGTACGTTGTACGTTGTTGAACGGTTCGGCTCCATCGTCGGCCGGACGACTCAACCGCAAAACCACCCAGTGAACCCACCTCTTATCCCGACCTTCGCGCCGGAGAGGTACAAGAAGCCACACACGGCCGTCGCTGTCTCCAACTGCTGCTAACGGTCCAGACTTTGCGGATTTACCGACAGCCGTGTGAAACGATCAACGATCGTTGGAACCGCGACCGTTCCAGCTTCCGTGATACGAGAACGCAACGAGAGAGTACAACGAGGTTCTGAGTTTACTCGCTGGCTTCCGTGTTTGCTCCCAAATTGCTTCCGAGTTTGCAAGTTTAAGCGGCTCGATCCGCGCGGATCGGAGATTTAACCCCTTGCGACACGAGTCAGATTGATGAAAAGGTAATTAATAGAAAGCTGAAGCAATTTCTGCTGTGCGAAGGTGAAATATAAATTATTAAGTTATTATATTAATTAATTAATTTATATAAATTATTAAGTTGTTAGAATTTACGTTCAGCTGATAGAAATTCCAACAAAATATCCTCTGCGCCCTAAGTGTTTGCGAGAAAGAAATTCCCTCAATTTTAATAACAAATTCGCTGCTGAAACATTCAATTAAAATCCGAATCTACCTAAATTCGAATCATGTCTCCGTTATCGGAAGTAGCATCGACAAGCGCAAACGCTGTTCCATCGTTTGCCGTACCGCGTCAAACAACGAAAATCAAACAACGAACAAAAGTATCGGCATGATTTGACAATGTGCATGCTCGCTCGAACGATTCACGCTGGACGAACTGGTACAATTCCGAAACGGAGATTGATTCGGTGGCTCGCGGCTCGGTGGCGAGGTAAACACTCGGCGATTGGTGATCGATGAATGAACTACCGATCGCGAGGAAGATCGCCAACAGAATTTCGTGCTGGACGAGCGCCAGACAGATCGGTCTCATGCAAATTCATGAGACGCCGTGTGGTCGCGTACGCGGCAACCGCAGGAAACGTGAAGCGGCCGACGCGAGCGGAGGGGGAGTAGCAAACGGAATGAGAAAGAGTGGCGAGTATCGGCGGGAAAAACAGGAGGCACGAAGAAGAAGAAGAAGAAGAAGAAGAAGAAGAAGAAGAAGAGATGGAGGGAAGTAAGTAAAAAGAGAAGGGAGAAAGAAAGAACGCTTGGAAAAAGGGAAGCCGATGATCAAGATCGTACCGGAGGCGGAGAGTGTATACCATGGGCGTATGAAGGCTCGAGCCGGGGTCTGTGATTTCAATTTTAAATGCGATTCCACGGACTGTGGTTAAAGAGTGGGAAGAGAGGGAAGAGAGGGACACGAGGACGCTTCAAAAGTTCGAACGGTCGTTGTGCTTCGACCTCATACGTATGTGCATACTATCCGATACCTATGGAGTCCATTGGCTATCCTTCGTCTTTCTTTCCTTCTGTTTTTTTTTCTTTCTTTTTTGAGGGAAGGGGGAGGGGAGAAATTTCAAGTTACTTTTCAGCGAGGATGAGGAATCTCTATAAGCATCTGCTACCTCGAGCCAGTCAGTCGAAAAAGAAGTGGTTCCGTCATTTAGAATTTCTGTTATTCTTCTCCCCTTTGAGCAATAAAAATATCTGTTGAATTTTGTATCGTATAACAGAGTTTACATCATTGCGACGTTTAGAAAAGTGCTTCTCCGTAATAACTACGTTTTCTGCGAATGAGACAGCTTCCTGCATGATCGAATCCGACGATTCTTGCTCGTTTGTCTCATTGCGTGATCCCGCCGGTACGATTGTACCGAGTAATTACACGACCTGACAACGAATCCCGGCATGACAATCGAGCGAGATCAGATAGAAATCCATCCGAGGGAGGTCTTAGGCGATAAAAACCGAACGACACGATTGGATTGTGCAATCCGAGAGAGCGAAGGTTGTATTGTTCCGATCGCTTATCAGAATCGATTCGGCTTGCATCGGACTTAATTACCCCCGAGGCAGGAATAATTGCGTCGGAATCAGATAAAGAACCAGTCCACGTCGTTGGTGCCCGCGGGCGTACACGGAGGCCCGGTGAAAAATCAACCGAAGAACGCGACTCCGTCGTCGCCCCCTCACTCGTTATTATCATAACCCTTTCCTCTCCTCCTTCCTCTGTGATCGAATAATTCTTCCAATTCTTCGCTCGCCAGCAAATCCTGCTCGCACGTGCGAACTCCCTCGTGGAATGTTTGACGATCGATGCACGATGTCGTATGCAAAACTATCTGACCAGATATTTTTCTCTGTTCCAAGAACATCGAGAAGACTACAAGCTTCGATATTTCGCGCTCTTTCGCTCGCGAGAAAGCTGAAACAATCCTCCATAGTCGTTTCAAGCGAGAGAAAGACGCGAATATCTGCAAATATTCCCCTCGTCGTCGTTGTTTTATTTTGAACAAACTCAATAGTCGCGTGGCAGAAGGAAATGGCGAAGACTATGGATGTGACCCTGATCTCGCCCGCAGAATCCAAGAACTGGATTGCTCCGGGACGTGCAGACTGCGCGCGTTTCGCATTCTTTCGGTTCTCCACCCTCTTCCTCTTCTCTTCGATACACTCGTTGTTTCGCCATTCTGCTCGGGAATTTCTTGCTTCTCTCCCGGTCGTCTCCTAATCGACGACGTGCCTTCGTTCGCCGTAAAGACAATAGCCTCGGAATGGACGTTGATAGACTCGCCTTCTCGTTGACACGTGTTAACGATCGCGCGGCGATCGAACACCGGAAAACGATTTCAACGATTCTCTGCGTGACACGAGCCGGGAAACCGCGCGATCGAGGCAGAATTTAGACGATGCTTCTTCCATTATCGTAGCACGTGCCCGGCTCTTAATCGTTTACGCTCAGGCATGCTCCCTCGCGTTTACCTCTTCGGTGACTTTCAGACGAGAAAACTGATTGTTAATTGGATTTGGAGGGGTTAGGTGAAAATGTTGGATCTCTTTTGCAAAGGTGAACAATAGAAGAAGAAAAAGAAGAAGAGCGAGTCAATGGGTAATTGAGGTGTGTCTGAGTGTTGCATCACAAAGATTCTTGACCTACGGCAGCACTTTGTTAAACGTTGCTGCGAAAGATGAAGGAAACGGTAGAAAACAGCTGCTGTTCACCGTGGCTTACTTCCACTGCGACTGTACATACTTCTTCAAAGTCTCCGATTTCTCGAAATTTTGGACTTCGAGGTCTCCCTTGAGTCGTCCAATCTCGAAATCTTCGATCTTCAAAATTTCCAAACTCTCTGAAATCTTTTTCAAAGATATCCAATCCGCAACTTTCGAATTTTCCCTCCTTCGTTCCGTTGGACTCGCGAAATTTCGAGACACCTTCACGAAGCCTTGACGCAATAACGCGATTAAGCTTCTACCCCCGACCCGTGGAATATTGTTCCATCGGAATAAAACCGAAGCAAACGTTCCCGCGACTTCGAAGCACGAAGCTAACGATCTCGACTGTTATTCCGGCACTGGTCGACGATATTTCGGAAATTCGTAGAAACAACAGTGACTAAGACGGAAACCAGAAACAGAACCGCGACAGGGTCTAAAGGTGATGGTGCAACGACCGAGTTACGTAATGTCGCGAAGATGCTGTGCCAGAATCGAGGCTCGATTTTCAGTGTTTGTCCCAGGTCCGTGTCGCGAGATCGGATATCGAGCTCACTGGCAGGTGCCAAACGGATTAACGAGCCACACAGGAGCCTCCGTTTCCCTTTGAAGATGGGCAGCTTCTTCGTCGTTCACGTTCAACGAACCTGTCACGATCCCACGCGCGTACATCTTCCCTGGCGTCGCTTTGAAGGCTGCCGCTCGTCGCCCGCGGCATTCTTCCGCCATTTCCGCGCCAGTCGAATTTCCTGATCCACGATAAACACCAAATTGCTGGTGAAATTCCTCCATCGATCCTCTCGAGTCTTCGCTTCCCGTAGGAATTCCATTGACGACACGATCGGACTGTCCCGCTGCTGGGAAAATGGAGCAATTCGAGACAAAGAGATTTGAATTCCGAGTCATTCGAACCAATGGAAAACATAACGCGTCACAATTTTGACATCATTTTTTCATAGGAAACAGAGTCGTCCGAGGAGAGAACGTCCAGCAAAAACAAATCTACGAAATTAAAATTCGGCCCTCCGCAGTGACAAAATTTTCAAACCAGTTTAATTCCCTCCGATGAAAGATTCATGAAGGTAAATCAGTTCCACTCTCCGTCCATATTTCAATATTAAAACTCGGTCGGCTGTGTTTGAGAGGATCCGGGTCAATTCCTCAGTCAGGCCAACTAATTCGTTCCATCTTCACCCGGTCCACTTCAGCGTTCGCGCAGCAAACAACAATTAACCCTTCGTCCAACGAGAGGCGACGTTTAAACTCATCGAGGCCGCTTCTTCGTGCTCGAGTTGCCCGTCGAGCGCAGCAGACGGAAGCGTTTAAACGCTGGGGACGATAATTGTGAACGGTGATGGCAGTTCGGTCCGCGTGTTTTGACATGGCTCGAGAGGGATCTCTCCCTACACGAGTGACGCATTAATCTTGACCCTGTAGGGCCGCCTAAACGGCCACTCGTGCGTATGTTGGGGAGGATTTACATCACCTAAGTCAACGCCAGCGTGATTTCTACCTTCTTCCTCTTTTGCGTCTTTCCTCTCTTTCGCCGGACCCGCCGTGTTGTAAACGAAACACCCAATCTCTTTTCTCGTTTTCTTCCTTCTTTTTTGTCCACGCGTAATTCGAGATGCCAGGAAGCAAGGAAGGGGAACAGGTTGTACAGGTGATCCAAGATTAACCGGTCGATCGACGAAAAGCAACGAAGAACGGCCGCAAGTTCAGGGTCCCACGACGGTTTATCTCGCTGGGAGGTCAGGATGTGCCTTCCAGCTTCGAAAGATCTCTGGTGTCGTCGATCAACGGGTGTCCCTTTGTCTTTGCCTAACCATCCACGAAATCCTTCCTTTCCGAGGGATTAGGAACCCTTCGACCATTTCCCGCCGTTAAATTACACCTTTCGTTTCTACGAATCCTACGATTCCTCGATAACGTGTACACTCTGTGAATCTAAATTCGTGACATCGAAACTAGGGAGATTCTACGTTCTCTTCGAAACAATTTTGCTTCTCCCGATTGTCCGTTCTAGTCTGAGTTTCTAACGACAATTTCTTTTCTAAAAATTCTGACAATCAAGGAACCTTAGAATTTAAAAAAGTTCGAATTACAAATTAATAGAAAGTAAAAAGAAATAAAGTTTGATAGTATTTATAATTCTCGCGAGAAGACGCTGTAACGGAACAGCTGATTTTTTAACGTGAGCCAACATCGAGAATCGAAGGCTAGACGTGACGCGTGTATAACTGTCGTTGTCGACAAATTTACCGCGTCTTCGGTCAGGCGATGATCACACCGTTCACTGGAATACACGGGTACACAGACTCGATGATGTAACGCGCCTTCAACAGCTCGACGACACGCGGCGTACAACAACGTCGTAGGTGTGGCGATGGATCCAAACCACACGGATCGAAGTTCAGGGAGGAGTTTAGTCCTCGGGCGGTCTCCACCGTAGGTAGCCAACGCTCGTCAGCGAAGAATATTCTCGAGAAACGGGCGCATCCGGCTGGCGAACGCGTCGTTATCATTCTCGACTGACCGATTATGTAAAACGCGCTTCCACGGGTGGCCTCACCTCCCACCGTTCACGTCGATTCGTCGGCACACACACACACACACACACACACACACACACGATCGCGGCGCGAAACTGCGTGGGCGCCGTTCGCCAATCCACCCACTCGAACGAATCGCGGCGAGTGCTCTCTCGTCCTGGATCCTGGATCGATCTCTGTTCGCATTTCTTTAGACTCTTACGTCTTCTTACGCTCCGTGGAATTCTTTTCGACGTCAGAGCAAAGTACTTTCGTCTTCTCTGAAGATGCTAGAAGCATCGACAACTACGTTGCGCAGAATTAGTAAAGTGCGAGGAAATAATTCCGCGAAGACAGAAGAATCGATTTCAATCGTTAAACGAGGGTGGTAAATTACCCTGTAGTAAAAATTTAAAATCCCACGTGACAGCTATCGAGGCTTTCAAAGGTTTTGCTTTGAGCAAACTCTAGCACCAAAAATCGATACTTTCATCTGAATTTACTGATAATTAATTCGAAGAAACTTCCTACGCCCGTCTTCAGAGAGACGACCAAAGTCGTCAGAAGAACTAGATAATTAACTCCACCTGAAAGTCAGCTGGCTTTCAACGATCGGAGTGGCTATATTCGCGTCGGTCATCCAGCGGTTGAATTTCGAGTCTAACGAGGCGACGGGCCAATTAGTTTCAGAAAACGTCCTCGCGAGGAGCCAGCCAGCCAAGAGAGTCGAACAATGAGCACACGTGCAAGGAAGAAAGGCTTCCTCGTAGAGAGGAAGAGAGGGAAAGGGGGAAAAGAAAACACGTGTAGAGAGAATGACCGAGGGAAAGAAGGTCCTTCGTGGTTCTGCCCGACTGCCAGTCGACGGCAGCAGGTACCTACGGAGGACCTCCGCGGCTTTCACAGTTTTTCACGGCTTCTTATTTTTGCCGACAAACGAACGCCGTTCCAGGAACCCGCCGGAATAATACCGGCCCGGACACGATCCTAACTCGGAACGAAAACTCCTCTTAACGACCGGGACCATTGTTCCCGCGAAATGTTCGCACGTGTAGAATAATGCCTCGCGGCGAAAAGGCGGGATCCTCTTCTTCATCGCGCGCATGGACCAGCCACGAAGATTATCGTCGTCTTCTTTTCTCGAGAGAAACCTCGTTCTCTCGTTCCTCCTTTACCTCGCGATACTTTGCGCGCCTCAGCTTGGATGTTTCGTCGCATCAGAAGGACACACGTTTCAAAATTCCGAGAAGCGTTGGAAAGTTCAGACTCGTTTAAATCGGTCAAGTTGAACTCTTGTATACTTTCAGACTCTTTAGACAGTCTGACAGTTATTTGTAAGCAAGCTGATCTGTTAATGTACGTTTCAACTTTCTTCAACTTGATTCATCGAACTTGATTTTTCGGTTCGCAACAAGTCGCTCGATTGATCCGAACGAAGCTCCAACAACCGCAGGATGGGTTGCTCGACCATCGCGCGCAACGGGGGAACAAATTCAGATCCGGGGAACGCATTAAGCTCGGATCGCGATATTTCTCATGTCTGGGGGATAAACTCGTTCTTTTTTGCCGCCCGTCAGACGCCCGCATTCACATCAATATCCCCGAGTCCCATAAAACGCGTTAGATCGTTCTAACTTGAAAGGCACCAGCATGCATCTGGATGCGCCGCGTCGTTCCAGACGAATTTATCAATCTACGTACTCGTCGACGCCTCCGATCATTCTCGCTTCCACGACGCGAGCTGACTTTCACGCTTCTCGTCGCCAGTAAACGCGAATCTCCCGCTCGCGAAATAAAACGGGCCAAACACTCTGGCCGAAATACGAACAGCGAGAGCCGACCGTTTCAATAAATTCCCTACGAGAAGAGAAACGACGCCCGTGTTGGAAACATTACGAGCGTTTAAACGGTCGGCGATTAATTTCGCGAGCAGAGACTCACGACGCGAAGCCTCTCGAATACGAGTCACCGCCTCGGAGCTTTGTATTTGCATAATGCCTTCCCTCGGCCCGATAGCCGACGCGTTTCCGTGAAATCCTCTTCCTGCTCGAACGATTTTCTCCCGTGCAACCACCGTGAACGAGCAGCGCATTCTTTAATGCACGGTGGAACGTGCCCTCGCGATACGGCGACACATTAACGCGGCCTCCCGAAATAAATACTTCGAGACGTATATGCGTCCAGGCCCACAGCTTTCAGAGACCCATTTATTCGTCTTAAATTCGGATCCCATTGTACCCTCCCGGCAAGTTCCAGCCGTCCCGTTTTTCTCACAGTCAGAGGATCAACGGATTTCACAGCCGAAAAAACCCACGCCACGTTCAACATCCGCTATATTTTCTCTTCCGTTCTTCTCTCTGCTACGCGAGTTCCAACGATCGTTCCGATGGAAATGGAAAGAGGAAACGGCGTAACGAAGTTAATCCGCGATTTGTCGTCAATCACGTAGAAAGAAATCCCTCGTAAAAGACGCGATCGGTGGCGATGAAAATTGATTTCCCTGAAACCGGGAGCGCGTGTCGAGCCAACGCGAAACAAATCGCGTAACGAAACGCGGTCGCGTCAACGAGGGAAAGAAAGAGAAGAGAAGAGAAGAGAAGAGAAGAGAAAGGGTCGGCGATCGGCAGCGGTTGGCACGCGCGTAATAAGCTGTCATATTAATGAACAAGCGATTCTTTAAAAGACGGAAGGCGAACCGGGAAACCGGTTCTCCGTTCTTTTCCTTCTGGTAGGTGACGGCGATAAGGAGCGAGAGACGACGCATCCCTGCGAAAGGGCCGTCGGTTTCACGCAGGGGCCCGTGTGTACGTCACTATCGTTAGGGCGAAAGGTATTCAAGGGCGACAGGAGAATGGAACGATTCAGCGGAAGGACGAGGGTAGAGAGGAGAGAATGAAAAGCTGTTGCCCGCAGAGTGAGGACGAGATGAGATCTCGCAGTGTCCCGACCTGCTCTAATCTGCTTCGCCTTGCTGGCAGAGAGATACTGTACAAACCTACTCTTCTCCTTCTATCTGTCTCTTTTTTCCTCCCCCTCTTTTTTGCTCCACCTTTCCTTTCTGCCTTCTGCTTCTGAACCGTGCGACACGGCCAGCCTGCTCCCTCTCCCCTCTAACCCTCTTGCTCGAATATCTCCGACTTGTTCCGTGGCACTTAACGAGAATGGAATTTCCATTCGATCGATCTGAGAGAGAGAGAGAGAGAGAGAGAGAGAGAGAGCTTCGTTCCGAGAGATGCAAAGGAACCCAAGGCTCGCGAGAGACAACGTCGAATCCGCGATACAGAATCTTCCGGAGCCGTAGCGAGACCAACTCTATCCGATCGTGGCATCTGCGACGATTATTCGGCTATCAGGTTCGATCGACGTCGGCCACTGTAATTGAATTTATTAATACAATTAAAATGGGGAGACTTATGATCACGGAACACCGCGTAACTGTACTCGCCAAGCCGCTGACTTACGAGGATCGTTAAGATCGGTGATTCTCGTGTTTCCATTCGTTATCGATGGAGAGATTCGCATCTTGGAAAAAGTGAAATTGCAATTTTTACCATACGAAACGCGTATCGAGGCGCCTTTCTTCGTTGAATTCGAGTTCGTTTGTCGATGCTGGTTCGTCGCGGCAAAAAGTTTGGCAAAAATATTTGCGGATCTGTTCAGACGATGCGCGACGATGGAATTAGACGCGTTCGTGCGTCAACGCTTGCCCTTCGTTTGTTATCGGAAACGTCGGAGGAGCTTAGGGAACATGTAATTTCTCCGACTGGCAAATATTTGCGAGTCGTTATTGCCCTCGGCAGTTCTCCGTGACGTTGCTCTCCGTCGTTCCACGGACGTTTGGTTCTCTATGGCCGATGGGTGATGGTAAATGGCCGAGTTCGACAAAATGACCCACGCGTCCAGAGGTTAGCCTTGCGGTGATCTTCGCGAGGAGAACAACGGAGATCGAAGATCACGAACCACGTGAACGTACGTTCGCGATTTCAGCTTGGCTATAAATACACGTCACGGAACGTGCAAGTCCAAAGGAAAAGAAATCGCGGTTTCTAGCGGACGAAATACGGACAGATCGATCGTCAGAGATCGCACAAAGGGCTTGTACGATTTTCTTGATATTCATTGATAAGAATTATACAACTGTACGCGAATACATGTTGAGACGCGTAAATTAATTCGACGTAACTTCTTTTTTCTTTCTTTTTTTTTTTTTTTTTTGTTTTTGCGGAGAAATCACGTCCGTGTCGTTGAAACGGCCCACGTTATTTAATTGCGTGCGAAATTACGTAGTCCCGGCCTTCCATCAAACCATCAGAAATCCATTCCTATTTGAATTTAAATTAAAATCATCGAATTAATTCACCCTGGCTAATAACAGCGCAATCTGCTGAATTAAACATCGGTCGACGTGTCGGGAATTCTATGTGGAACGGCGACGAACAAGCGAAAACGAAATTCCAAACGAAAAATCGTCGAAATACCAAACTCTCGAAATTGTCAATTTTCACGTCGAACGAGACCGAGACGAGCGATTTCGCGCGTGTGAATGCGCGCGGCTGCAGACGGGGCGCGTTAATAATTTGTCAGAGCACGGTTAATTTAAACGGAAGTGTCGTTGCAGGGGGAGGAGGAAGGGGGGGGCGCGCGACGAGTAAATCGGGCGCGCGTGCGTTTGTGCCACGCAAGCGACTAGACACGGTTGTTATTGTTGCTATCCGAGGAGGGAGAGGATTGTTTGAAAGCCGACAGCGTGCCGAGAACGTGCATAATAATGCGTCTTTGTCGCCGACGAGGGATGCACGATGCGGATATTAGTCGTCTCGCCAGACTCGAGGGGTTTGTTACAGGTAGGAATAACAGGCGGGCGAAAGGAAGCAGAAAGAACGCCGAACCTCCAAAACGGAGGGGTGGAAGTAAATGAGGCGCGGACGATCGTTTCGCGCCTCCGGTGAATATTCTACTGGAAAAATTTAATAAGGGCCTTCCTAGTGGCCTTCCCTCCCGAGGCTTGTTTGAAACCCCATCAAAGAGGAAACTTCGAGAATCAAACTTCTTCTTCCGAGCCACCTTCCCTCCTCCCTGTGTCAACATCGTCGGTTTATTCTCTTTCTCCCGAAAGATCTCCGGCGAAGCGAGTCAGATCTTTGACCTCACTAACATTCGATAACTGCCTTTGCTGGATCATCGGAAGAACGTTATTTATCGGAATTAAATCGCAACAAACGAGCAACAAGGGTTCGATTTAGTGAACTTTTTAGCGTTGTGGAATTAGAAGCGACACGAATGTTTACAAGCTGCGCTAAATTTTATCAGACTGCAAGAGGAAAGTACGATTGTATAAAAAAAAAAAAAAAAAAAAAAAATAAAGGGAAAAGGACGATTTAAAGGATGTGAGATGGGCCACGTTGGAGGCAAACGGATCCCCCAGGCTATTCCAAACAGCAACCGTTACTATCGGCGTTGTAAAATCCGCGGATAAACATCGTCGGATAATTGCACACCTGTTTCCATTCTCTGTTTGAATTTGCACGTAGGAGCGTGGATTACAGACGGCCGGGACAGGATTACGGGAAGTCTGTGCCCGAGGACGTAGAAAATTCGGGACGACTTTTAATCTGGCTGCGGAGACACACGGGCGCGGGCCGTGTTATTTCAAAGGGTACAGAATATTCGGGAAACGTGCCAGGCGACAGAATATATGGAACGACGACCACGCGTCGCCTGTTCCAGCATCCTGCTCGCAATAACGTGAATAATGGCGGCTCGTTTTCTGGAACGGCTGTGTGTTACCGCGCGAGGAAACCAAACTCCCGTCATTGCCAACCGCGTACCTTGGAAAATCACGTAGTCGCGGTCCAGTTATCTGGATTTAAGACGGAATTTAAGACCAGGTGAAAACGTTTCTTACATTACGTACGAATCGCGGCACGCTCCATCGACGTTTATCTCGACAAGCGAAATAGCTATAATCGCTTTGAGAAGTAACTGGAAATGAAGGTAACTTGTTTCCTTTTTTTTTTTTTTCCTTTCCTTTCGAGAAAACAACAACGACCCGCGTGAATATCCATGACAGTACCGAAATTAGCGGTGACGTTTTATCTTTCGCGGAGCGATGTGAGTATAGTATTACTACTTTTTGTAGCAGATGGAACGGATCTCTACTTAATTCTTCCATTTTTTTTTTTTTAATTGTGCTCACAAAAATGTGAATTTGAATGAAAATCCTAGATTACTTGTTCCTTGTTCACTTCTAATTATCCTCTCCCCGTCGAGAGTTACGGAAATCTGTTAAGAAGAACGTCGATAAATTGCAATAGTGCTGTCGATAGTCAGAAGTGAACGAGGGGAACGAAACAAGACAGCGAGGCTGCGTCGTCTTTTGATGGATCGTCTGGTGCGATTGGCGATCCAGTCGATCAGATGAAGAGTGAAAAAGGCCGCCAAGGCTAACTCTGAAAGTGGGGTGGGGGTGGTTGGAGGAAGATAGAAACAGAAGGCGTGCACTTTGAAACGCCTGTTTATGTTCTTCTTAACTTCTTCAATTCCTCGCCCTCCTTCTTGTAAAATATTTATCAGATTTTCACATTTTGCTTTCGTTTCTTAAAGAGAAAATTTTTTCACTTTCTTCACGCCGTTTCAGTTCTGTTAAATTCACGTTAATATGTGTAAGTTCTGCTTCTAAGTCGTCTATTGTTTCTTATTTTTCTAATAACTCTTACGTCTGCTCATTAATTATACGTGAGCAACGTGAATCTAATGGAAGTCCTTCGAAACTACACTACTCTCATGTTTCAACGTTCAATAAAATGAAATTAACAAACAAATTTATTAAAGAACACTTATGCATGTGCATTTTTCTTTGCCCCACGATAACTCGTTGAAATTCTTTATCATATGATCAAAAGACACATATTTAAACGTTTAAAAAGTTTATTGTACAGTTATCTTTATTTCCAGGGGCTTCAGGGACACCAAAGACTCCAGAGAGTTTAGGGGATCCAAGGACTCCAGGAACTCCAGCGACTCCAGGGGTTTCAGGGACTCCAGGGAATCCAGGGAATCCAGGGAATCCAGAGAATCCAGGGACTTTATGGATTCCATGGGCTCCAGGGACACCACATGCCAGTCCATTTTGTGGGCACCAGTTGAGCTAATAACCGAGAGATTGAAGATAATTTTATTCGAGCGAGACAAAGGACCGTCGTGAAATTACCCTTTCAAATTATACCCGCCGGTATTTTTTCGCGTCGACGAGAATCCTATGCAAAGTATCTTGGTTATTGCCTTAATGAAGCAAGCCGGGGTAACGAAATGGTTTATCGTTCGCCAACGGGAAGAAAATTATATAAGTTCGATTTTATTCCGCTCTCTGCGTCATTCCATTGTACGTTCTAACGAGCCCGTTTCCATTACTGCGTCATCTTTCGTCCAGTGGGACGAGTCCCGACACACAGACAAAGAAACGTCGTTCGTTGCGTCACCGTTCGTTTGAAAAGGAACGAGCACAGAGAACACCTCAATGCCGCGATGATCCATCTATCTGAAACGACGTGCCTCGATCGCGCAATTAAATTGTGCACTATGTACCAGTGTTGCTTCCTTCGCATGATATTCATTCGAATCATCTAAGCTTTCAAACTCGCGCTTTGTACGGAATAATGAAATCTGACGCACTGCAAGTACGAAATAAAGTATTCAACTACGTTAGAAATCAGATATTTGGTCAAGTTATCTAACCTGACTCGAATAAACTCTGCTTTATCCTGTCAATTCAGTTCGTAAATTCTCGCTCAGCCGATTAACGAGTCACAGTCGCGATTTTCGTGAGAAGAGTGGAGAAATCTTCGCGCGGATTCAAGGGAGCACGCGACCGTTGCGCAGAGGCGCGATCCTTGGATCCGATTGTGCAGCTTGTGGCGCAACTAATGGACCAAACAGGAAGCGGGAGCGTGCTTCAACGTTTATCCGGTCGATCGTATTCCGTTCTCCTTTCGAACTTTGCGCGGAATCGCACTCGCTTTCACGTTCGCGATCGGACCCAAGCGCGAGCCCCCCTCGTCAATTCCGACTTTCAAACGGAAACATTCGAGGCATTTACATACGCGCGCAGAAACGATCGAACCGATTGACCGGCCACAATTTCCAGCTACTAGCTATTTTCAATCGTTGCCAACGAACATTTTCCAAATGGATAGATTCTCCCCTCCCCCCTTCACCCTCTCCCTCTTTGTGAATACGCTGCATTTCGAAAGGGCAATTTTTCATCGTTGATATTAGAAAACACGGTGAAAAAAATATTAGAAAGTTTTCATCGGTAAATCGCGGTAAATCGTTTGTGCCGTAGGGGGTAATGGTTACGACGATCGTTTACACATCGACCCATTATCCTCGTGGACCATTCTCGATACCGTTGATGAAGTGAAACGCTCGTGCCGTGTGGTAGACCCGGCGATAAATCGTCCGGCTCTAAAGCGTACTTACGGCTCGTAATTCTGGAAACTCTGGTCCGGTGATTAGACGATTTTCTCGATGGACACTTTTAGGCCGATCGACCCGACCAGTCGACGTATCTCACTCTCCTGGCTGGTTAATCCCCTCGCGGACGTTCTTCCACTTTAAGTGCTGCCACGATTAGCGCGTACACACACGCTGCTCGTGGCGTGGCAATTTAAAACGTGTTAATCTAAAAGCAAACTCCACGAGGGACACCACGAGCCGAGGCAGGCAGGCAGGCAGGCAACCCGAGAATACAACTCTAAGAAGATTAGCGGCAAATAAAATCCTAACGAGCTGGAAAACGTGCTGCTACTCCTTTCTCCGTGCCGTGGCGGAGAAACGTACGGCCAAGCATCGCCTGTTGAGAGTCGGGCACGATGGAAAAAGGAAGAGAGCAACGAGAAGAGCAGCCCGCTCGGACGCTGTGTGTACCGTGGCGAGTCCGTTGTGGGAATACAGATCGACGAAGAAGCATTTTGCAGGTGGACGTTGCTCATAATTCAGGGAAAGACAGTGGCGGAACGCACGAGGGTGCCACCAACGGGCCATGCAAAGCCCCTATCTGATCGATTTAACTAAACGCCTCCACTATATCACCCTTAACTGATCTTCACCTTTCACCCTTTTGTACACGGTAGACTGCGTTCCTCGCCACGGTACCGTACTTCTTCTGCGCCTTTTGGTTCCTTCCTCGCATCTTGGAGCATCTCTACACACGAAGAGTCGCGCTCTTGTCCGCTTCACGCCAGGACCACGAGAGGAATAGAAAAAGAAAAGAGAGAGAGAGAGAGAGAGAGAGAGAGAGAACTCGTGTACTCGTGAGAGAAATCCGAAACGTGACCGTGGGGCCGAGACTCGATGATGACTTTTCCAACGACCTGCCCCGCAGGCTAAAACAACAGAGTCGAACGGAAGTGGCTCGTTACTTCTTCCGATCTCGGGGATAAGACAATTGAAATTCCTCGAAGTTCGAAAGTTTCGGGGATGCGATCGGGAAACTGATTTCGGGTCACGAGTTTTCCTTCGGATATCGGAGCGTGAAGAAAAACGAAACGACTGCACCGAGACAATGGCGCTTTGCTTCCCTCTTCTTTTTCTTCTTTTTATTTCTGCTTCCCTCCATTCTCCTCTGATCCCGTTTTACGCTCGTTCGTAAAAGCGAAATTCTCCGAACGGCCGTAGTCGCTCCGCGTGGTTAATCGTATGCAAAGTAAGATGTCGTCCCTTATTGCGCGGTTATTCAGCCGATGCAACGAGCTTTCAGCCGATGCAACGAGCTTTCAGCCAACGCAGCGGGCTTTCTAGACCAAGTTGGAACTAACAGATTTCGCTCGGTGTTTTCCCGTGCAGTCTCTCTCGCGCTGCTCATTACCTACTCTCGAGAAATCATCCGGGCGACCTTTGTTCACCTCCGGGACCACGGAAGAATTCCGAGTCGTGTCGCGGTACAAACCGGTGAAAAGGGTTTGTCGGGCTGATTGCCTGGAATTACCGAGATCCAGCTGCACCGTCGAGCGTTCGAATCGCGGATAGAGACCGCGATTTCAAAGGGGACCTCCTAAGAAAATCCTACTCTCGAACGGATAATCCTTTGGAAATGCCCGTGCCGCATAATTTTGCTTCAATTTGTCGAAACATTCCACAGATGCTGTGTTTCCCGTTCTTTTCAAGCGACAAGCGTTTTACGTTTCCGTTTATTCACGACACGGCGGATCGTTTCCCATGGGCGAATTAAATCAACATGCAAATGTGATCAACGGATAAATCTGCATAAAAAAAGAGGAGTAACGTTTTCCCGTCGCGGGCGTCGAACGTGGAATTACGTCACCGTGGAACGTGTGTGACAGTGAATAAAATTTACCCTTGTTTTCTGAATTATTATTATTATTATTATTATTATTTTCTCTTTTTCGTTAACCCATGCGAAATAAATATGTTTTTCTATAACGTCTACCAATAGTCTTCCATCCAATATTTTGTTTTCTTTCGTTTTCGACAGACTCGATTTTCATTCGCGAAATCGAACGAAGAGTACCTCACGAGTTTCCTCCGTGTGCGTGTGGAAACTGGCGAACGAACAAATTCCTTTCGCAACGGCCGGGTGTTCAACCCGGTCTGACAGGCCCTCGTAACGAGACTGCACACGACGAAACAGCGCCTCGGTTTCTTTCCGACATTTCGCCGATATTGCCCGGATTATCATATTACACGCGCGCGTGTACGCCGGCCCGACGTCGCAAGATTTACTTCTCGCGATTTCAGATAATTCGTTGATGGATCGACCGGGCGCACCGCCGGCGAGTACGTCGGCGAGCCTCAACCGAGCCGCACACGAACCGATCTCGTCGATTGTTCTCTCCGGACGACCGGCCGACGACGGCCAAGTGGCTGCATCAATTATTCAGAAACAATGAGAGACTGATCGAGGCCCAGGCATCTCCTCGATGCTTCCTTATCGCCATCGCTCAATGTCCTCTACGGCAAGATCTACGGCTGGACATCTCTACGATGCTTCTTTTTTTCTCTTTCAGCGACGGGGAAAACCCGTCGGTGGATCGTTCGCGAGTTGTTATGAAAATCCTTCGGGGAATTCCATGGTTTCACGCAGAATCTCTGACTGGTGGCGCTTCGATGGTGTCTTGGATTTTTTTTAAAGGGGATTTTTCCTACGACGAAGGAAACATTTGATACATTTTTCTCGTGCATGTACAACGTCATCCTCGTACGACTCGTGTGTTGGAAAAAAATCCTTGATCTTGATCATCGTTACTTCGCTCAAAAGACGCGATTGCTGAATCCCAGTCGACGATGAAAGAAACGTCTGAATTCTATTTATGCCAATGACTATTTATTCAATTTATGACAACTACATTGAACCTTACTGTCAGAATAAATGGTAAAAGTGTAAATTCTTCGTCTCTAATATCGTAACTGATTCGATCGATCGTTCCAGAAACAGAGTACCATTGAAATCGTGCGATTTTGAATCGAGCTGTCGGCGAGATTTCTGGCTATTAGCGATACCCATATCCTGAAGTAGCTTTCTAACGAAGATAATCCCGGTGAGACAAAGAAAGAAAAAGAAAGATTCCAGGTAGTTGACCCAACGCGTTGGATAAAACAGCGAGACGCGATACGTGTGTCCCAATTGAAGAACTTTTAATTGCACGGCGACGTGCAGCTGCAATTAAGGAATCTCAAGAGGTCGGCCGTCGTGTGCTCGAATCGTTAGTTCGCGATATCGCGCGATTTAATCTCCACCATCGTTCGTTTCTTTTCTTTCGGCTCGGCTCGGCCCGGCTCGTTAAGTCTCTTTCTCCGCGATGCTTTTTCGCGTCTTTCCTCCTTTTTCGGTGACTGGCCGTCTCGTCGTCTCGGGCAAACGCCCGAATAATTTCTCAATTCAATTTCCTTCTCCACTCTGACCCGCAATTTCGAAAACTTTTAACTTCGTCGTGCGTCGAGAGTTTCGATAAATAACGGGACTGTGCAGTTAAAGCGATTCATTTGCGATTTTTCATCTACAGTCTTATTTGGAGACAGGGAGAAAGGCCAGAATATAAATAAAATTCGTAGAAGTTTTGCAAATTCAGAGCAGATGCAGTCTGCAAACTGAAACTTAAATAACGAATGGAGGCTTGTTTCACCTAGATTCTAAAACGAACAGCTCGCCGTTTCTCTTTTGCAGAAATTCTGTAGATGCTATATTTCTTTCTATATATCTTGCACGAGTCTCACGCTTGAAAATTTTACCGCGAAGCGTACGCTTCTTCGACGCGTGTGTTTTTTTTTTAATTCAGCAAGTTTGACGCCAGTCTTGGCAAGCTTTCGCATGAGAAGAAATGTCATCGAGCGTCTGGATGCGCGTTATTTTTTACGATTTTTTTGAAAGCAGAGGGAGACCCTGGCGTCTGGACGTCCCTGAGCCTAAAAATAGGGCAACGATCGAGTCATCGAGCAATTGACTGCCTCGTTCTAATCTTGTTAGGACAATTCGTCGCGAATTTGGACACGATTAACACCGACATTCAGCAAGTCGAAATGAAAAATTCGCGTTCGCGATCGAACGTAACAGAGACAAGGTGTGTATCTCGCTTCTTCGAATATTTCGAATCAGTGAAATAGCCGAGAGATTCATCGCGGAGATGAAAAGGGAGACTGTTCACCTTTGTGAAACGTTATATCTGCCCACGCGCGTGGACTCTCGGCTCCTGAAAACCGTTCCTCGCCGGCGGGCCTCCGCTCAATAAACTCGAAAATTGTTTGCTCCGCACACACAGTCTTTACTTTGCACCTTTTAAGCGGTGTCACAACATTATCGACACCCACGTACTACGTATCTATCTCTCGGACACTTTGACGTTTCACGGCGGCGAAAACACGCTCTTTACCTACCTCGAACGAACATCGATAGCGTTTCAAAATCCATTCAACGACGACGACGCCGCGTTGGCTCGATTTTTCTTTTCCCCGGACTTTCTTTTCGTCTCTCGTCGACGATCGATTCGCGGTTAATCGATTTATTCTTGCCAACTCTCGTTACTCCCGTGGGATCGGCGAGCAATTTCCAAAAGGATCGAAAGAGACGGACGAACGTCGTTTTTTAAATAACTGCGAATGTGGATGAAATGATAAACGACGAAACTGCGAAAAAGCGAAAAAAAAAAATATATATGGGATTTTTCCACGGTCGGAGTTTGGCGAAAAATGTAACAAAAACGCTGGAATAATTTATTTCAGCTTTTAGAGAAATCGCGAGTGTGGTCGAAAAAGTTGAAAAATGTATGTTTTCCCCCGTTTATTCTCTCTCTCTCCCTTTTTAAATCTGTCAAAACTGATAAACGCTGAAGCTCCATAACTTTCAAATGACAGACGACATAAGCGTGAGAATTGACAAAAATCGATTTCAACATTTTTTTCGAAAGAACGAGATCGCGATGGAATAAAGCGTGACAATTTCGACTCGTCAATCGCCACGTGACGATGAAAGAAAGGGAATGAAAACACGCGGAACGTCACATCTGGGTCGCTCTAATGCTCGTAAGATTAATTTCGACGCTGGGTTTGCCCTGGAAAAAAGTTCGAAGGAACGTAACAGGGAGCGGGCCTGGCCAATGGAACATTGTTTTGCCGTGTGTGCAGCAGTCGATGGCATGTGCGCATACGTTCGGGCGTGATATACGAGTTGGTACACGTACCGGTTACCAGAGTGCATGCACGATGACGATCGTACATACGTACATACGTGGCTTTCCTAATCTTCCCGCAAAACTACGAACCGTTGACGATTCACCGGGACAAACGTACTGCCAAAGGTTGGCCTTTAACGTTTCGGCCCGAGATAATCGAAGCGTATCGAGCGTTTTCCCGTTCGGATCGAGTCCGAATCCTGTTTCGCGAGATACTTCTCACCGGCTCTGATTTTCCACCGTCCAGCCGACGACATATCCGACATACCAAATGAATCGTTTCGTTTGGAATTTCCTAAGCAAACAAGCAGATCGATCGAGGGGGAAGGGGGACTGGCCGATTCTGATCGGTTAGCCGTGTACCCGCGCGTTCGAGAAAAATCCAAGCCAAGCTGAAAAAGAAAGGATAGGCGATCGAACGCGCGGTGGTTTAGCATATTTACCGGTGACGGTGAGCGTGTCTCAAAGAAAAAAAAGTCTCGCGTAATTGCGTGGCAGGTGGCGTCGACTTAATTGTACACAGGCTTTGTACAAAGTCGGGTCGCAGCGCCGCGAGGAACGTGATGCAATGCGCGGAATTTTGTTCCGCGTACGTTTGACAGGTGTGCTTTGAACCGCGGGCGCGTGCTTGTGTGGGTTCTTAAACGTCCTCGTAAAACGACGAAACCAGAAAAACGCAGAAATCGCGATAGAAGCAGCGTGTGTCGTGTCACCGAGATTAGGAAACGACGCGAAGCCGTGCGAAATGCCGAGAGGGGAGTAACGTGTATAAGGTGGACTGGGATTAAGCGAATTCCAAAGACACTCCTCGAGATCGCCGGAGTCGCGACCTTTTGTCTCTCATCGCTCTCGAGTGCCATATTACCACAAAGTTTCGTCACGCGAAAAATCACAGAATTGCCAGGGGCTCGCTAATTTAATTGCCAGTTCGGAGGCGTGCTTGCCGATGGGCGGCGTGCACAGGCACTAGAACCGATCCCGCGCAGGTGTACACCACCGATAATGGTACGGTTATAATAACAGACGTAGCGCGCTCGCATGATCGCCGATAGCTCGCACACGTCGTCACGTCCGCGCGATGGAACAACGTCTCGCGGCAAAACGAAAAACTATTCGAAAGACTGGGCAAAAACATCTTTGGAAACAGCTGCAAATTGCCAGAAAGAGAGAGAGAAAGAGAGAGAGAGACAAAAAATCTCGAAGACTTGTGAAAAGCTACCAGTTTTTATCTGGGTCCTATAATTCTGGCGGCAGGCGCTCGTTGCCCGTGTAAATAAGAGGAACAAACAGGCGGCAGAATGGTCGTTCGCGTGATTTTTCGAGGCCATATTCCTTCCACGTTGGAATATCGTATTCGCGATCCTATGTGGCGCCTTAATGAAATCGCCAGTGCCACCTCGGGAGTAGGCAGCCTTGCTTTACTATTATTTAATTGCGCGCCGCTATTAGCGCGCGATTTTTCCCTCTTCTCTCTGTGTGTAATTCGCCTAACGATGCCTACGACTTGCTACCTGCTCGACGAAACGAGCCTCGCCTCATGGGACTTCACTCGGTCGTGAGAGGATTTTGTCCGCGATCCAAGCATTACTCGGCTCATGTCCTGCTTTTCGTCCGTAACGCTAACGTCAGTAAATGTTCGAACATTATCTCTTTTTAGCCGCATTACAGAACTTTATACAACGAGCTGCAGTCTCGTTGAGAGTATCGTTAACAAGTGAAGAAATCTTCGACGTCGATCGACTGCTCGATCAAATTCGATTCGATCGTTCAAGTATATTTACGAACGGTGGTAGATATCGCGATCCGTCATCAGAAACGACAAATTATTTTGTCGGGGTAGATGACACAACGGTGTGTTCGAAATAAGTGACCGATCGCTGGCGATCGGTAATTTTAATCGGGCAGATTCAATTCTGCCCGGATGTTTAATTAATTCGAGAGGATCGGTCGTTTCTTGTTGTGTATAAATCAATTCGCCGTTCGGTTCCGACGCGTTGTTTTAATTCAATTTCGTTTAATTACAGACCGCGCCGCGTTATTTGCATAAAGAAAGGGTTAAACAACGGACGTCGTTCCGCGAGAAATACCATGGAAAACTGCGCGAGAAAAAGCACGCTTTCGCGCCTCGAAATGAGTTTGTGCCTTGACGATTATGCCCAGATAACGCGTCCACCACGGTGACAACTGGCAATTAATTGAAACTTAATAATTCTCCAGCTGGTTGAGATCGAACAGAAACCAGTCGTCCAACAGAATCACTCTTTCTCTCTCTCTCTCTCTCTCTCTCTCTCTCAACCAGTCTCAAAATATCTCTATACAAAACTTGGGTACGGACCAAGGAATCGAACTAGTTAGCAAATATTAATCTTAGACGACCACTAAACCTAAACAACTTCCTACTTCAAACTACACCCGCTCGATAAATAATAGAAAATCCAAATTTAGTTAATGTTTCCTGGCTACAGTCCAAAATTCCGTTCGCTTCCACTCGCGAAGTAAACTTGAATAACAACGGAACGCGCTGTCACGTCCCGATTCAATGGGACTTTTGCAGCAATTGAAACATTTCGTTCGACACGAATGAAAAACGCATCGATCGATGGTAGGACGAGAGATTTCGATCTGGTGTCCCTTCGAGGCCAGTCCTCTCTTCGTCGTGACGATCGCACGAGAGTGGGTGTCACTTAACGATTGCGTTAAGAGTCCAGCGAAGCAGGCACGATAACGAGCAGGTAACGCGGCGCGGTTATTATCGATTTAATTGGTGGATCGTGCGGAGGTATCGTCGATTCGTCCAAGAGTTGGCCGCGGTCTCGTTGGTCTCGAACGCTCTTCTCCGAGGAGGAGGCTTTCGATGAGGAAATTAATAAATCAAGGCCGGGATGGCGTTCCTTCGTTTCGTCCCAGCCTTTCATGCGTCTACGTATCGTCGGCTTTATGGCATTCCAGCGTGAAAGAAACGCTCGCCTAATAATCGTTTCAAGCCATTCCTCGCTCGAGTATCGTTTTTTTCCCTCGTCTTCCTCGAGAGTCGAGTTATCTCTCTTTGAACGCGACACACGCTTATTAAACGTTTCGTGTCAGATTTATCTAGCATTATCAGCGAATTCCGTTGTTAGGTTTCCGCGAACCTAATGGAAAAAACTGTCGAAGGGATCGAAGGCAATTAGAACAAAGGACCAAAGACTGGCTTATCGCCAAATTATCAACAAAAACGAAAGAGACTTTAGAACGCACGAGTTTTCAAAGAAATCCCTGGACAAGATTATCTTCTACAGATATTCTGCAGTGTCTGTCGTCTCTTGTTTTGTCGACGTAACTTCGTGCTCGGCGAGAAATCGCGACAATCTCGCGTTCAAAATTAGCTTCAACTCTTCACCATTTCCCTATCAAACTCTCCAGATTAATATTTACATCCATACCGTCGTCCTAAATATACCCAGGCCAAGTGGATAACGACGACTTACTAGCGCGTAACCGTGCCAATAAAGTTAAAGAGCAGCTATAAAGCCCGCGTATCTCGAGCCAGAATCCGTTCAAGATTCGAGTCGAGGATCTCTTCAACGTTAGAGAGAGAGAGAGAGAGAGAGAGAGAGAGAGAGAGAGAGAGAGAGAAAAGAGAAAAGGGAAAACCATCGATGGGTGAATTAATCGGGGCCATGTGCGTCGACATAATCTCCGCACAATGTCTACACACGTATCTTTCATCCTTCTGAAACCTCGTCAGGGGCCACGAGAGCAAAATTTCACTCGAGAAGTTTGTCGTCGAGGGAAAAAACCAAAGGCGAAATCATACCTTGACGAGCAGGTGGATCGGTTGACTGACGCTGAGTGGTTTGCCTCTTCTAGCCTTCCCGCCTCCACCGCCCAAACACTTTATCCACGGCATTCCTCGAGTATTTTCTCGCCTTTCCGTTGCCTCTTGTCCGCGACTCTGATTCTTCTCCTCCTCCTCCTCCTCCTCCTCTCTTTCTCGCTTCCACTGCTCTCCTCTCTCGCGTCGGGCTCGTTCTCGTCCTCCTTCCGCAAATCCCTCAAGGCCTCCACGGCTTTCCACTGATATCCACAGCGTCTCTCGTTCGCTGCATCTCGCGGATCCTTGGAAAACTTGGGAAACACGCGCGGTGCGTTTCAAACCGAACCGCGGATCCAATACAAATCTAATCCGGAGAACTTTGAAATTCTTCGTCTCTGTCTTTCTCGTCGCTTTTTCTTTCTTTCTTTCTCGTTTCGAACTCCTCGCCGACTGTCTCGTTTCACTGATTCGTCGATAATTCCGTGCCTCTCCAGGCCAGTTCACGTACGTCGTGATTCCGCATCGAAACAAAGCGGCTTGACAGCGAGTTAATTAGTCTGCGATGCACTGCACGTCGTCCCTCGTCGTAAACGCAATGATTTACGTATTCGTAACGTGCGTACACGGTCGTCGATCGATCGATCGATCCGTTCGGGCACAATCGAGAGAACGCAGACCCTGCCTCGATGAGTACGAGAACCGCGTCAACGCGACTCATACGCGAGATGATTGATGAGAACAGGCGACGGCGACGCGGTGGGGAGCATTCGCGAGTTTTCCACGCTGCGTTTTCCGCCCGTCTGCGTAGCACCAGCGACCACCACACGTCCTCTCTCGCGCGCGGCTCCCGCGACACTGCCGGCTGTCGACTTCGCTATCGTCGATTTTATACAGCGCCTTGTGACAAGCGCCGGGTCACAACCGCGTCTCTTATCTCCTCGTTCTTCTCGGCTTCGCCTCGGCGATCAACCCTCCGCGCCAACGATAATTACGTTCACGACTCGTGGAATCGCGCGAGGAAATATCATCGACCGCGAGTTTACAAATTTTCACGTCTCGTCCGAGCACGAAGCTACGGGACGGGATTTTATCACTCGGGATTATGTTAAAGGAGTTTGACGCTGGAATGTACGATCACTAGGAAGTTTGCGGACTCGCGAGGGGCGAGCACGAGGGCTGGATTAGCTTTCCGGTGGTTGTCATTGCACGTTCATCGATCTGTTTGATCAATCTTCAGTTTCCCCGTAATAAGCTTCGGGGGATTATCGGCAAACACCGGTGTGATGGATTGCAATTTCTTCGCGAAAATTTCAACAACTTTGCGCGCCGTTACTTCCGCAATTAAACTTCTGTTATTAATCTCGCGAAGTAGCTGTCAGCATTTGAGAATCCATTCTCTCCTCTTTCTTTCCTTCCCCCGAGTTATTTAATTTCCAAGTTCGACGACAACGTTCCACCATTGATCTTCAATGATCTTCGTCGATCTTCCGTCTGCATTTCTCTTCGTACGTCATACGGAATGTCCTCTTTGTCGGCGAGTTTTGAAATCGAAGAACGTGGAAAGTAGCAAGGTAAGCGTATACGCGTGAGAATGGAGGAGAGCGCGCGTGTCGAACGAGTTGATTTTACGAGCGTCAGCTTTTCTCGACCAGCTCGACCCGCGGCCTGCCGTCGACTGACAGAAAATACCGGCCGGGACCCCGAAGAGCGCTCCGTGGGCCGGACAGAGGGGCGGAAGGAATCGACAACCCGTGTCGAAACGCAGCGCATCTGCGCCTCCGTTGCAGGCCACCGTTGCTTTTGCAATCATCGCCGGCCTGCGAAATTAATCGAATCTTGTTATCCTTCTTCGGCGACCAACGCTTTAAAGTCACTCGACGAACGATCGAGTTCAATGGAAAATTCGACAGATTCGTTTATGGTGCTTCATTGTTTGATTGGTTTAGAATGTTCGACAGGAAATGGGATTATTTGTCGATAAGTTGAAGGTACGTGTCGGCGGTACATATCCGTGACTCAACCATTTCCGAAAAGGGAAGGCCCGAGTTTTATGGGAGGTAATATTTTACACCTCGTCAACATTACTTTATGGTACTTTTTATGGATGGTTTCGAAAGACCCGTACGCGGATGCCGAGTGAAAATAGATATACGCCTCGGGCAACGTGCGTAGATGACTGCGACTTCTAGCAAAGCTTGTACACTTGAACAAACATCTTCGTGTCACGGGTCAACCTTACGACTAATGTCCACATATGCTGGTTATCCTTTCTATTTTTTCTTTCTTCCCCCCGAACCGCATCGATCACTTATTTCCATTTCGTTACGATTTGTGTACGATCGTTACGATTCACAACAGATACGTAACAAGCTGCATATCGCTATCGATAAACTTCCTTCGTATCGCCGAGCTACCCCTCGCGGCAAACCGGTATTCCACGCTCCAACGTGCGGCCAGTAAATTCGAGTTATGACAGGATGGTAACGGTGGTGTCGATGAAGAGAGAGAGAGAAAAAAAAAAAGAAAAGAACATCGAGGTCGGTCCACGGATGCAGGCAAATTACGTTACCACGTGAAACAAAATGCCCCGTGCGCTGTGCACTGTGTATGTCGTACAAGCATGGTATCAAACGAGAGGCCTGTTTACATCTCGTCTCGAGGCAGCAACCGAGCAGCAGATCTTTACGACGGTAGCCCATAAAGCCAGTGGCTGGTGCGCCACGTATTTACGCACGAGCTACCAGGAATCGGACGATGATCGAACGGAAGTCAAGGTAACGAGAAATGCGCGGAATTCCCTTCTGGATCTTTCCAGATCGACGCCGATGCGTACGTCGAGACGCATTTGGAATTTGCATGAATTTTCCAACGCCACCGCGTACGACGACGCGCAGCCCAGACTGAAAATACTGAAGAGTAAATAAACTCGGTGAGAGACCAGTCGCGCTCCATTTGTTCTACGTTCCCTCTTGCATGTAGGTACAGGGCGTAAAAACGAGCGCGATTAATTACCGAATCGACACGTTTTAACGAGCCGTAGTGAATGGCCTGTTTATTTCTTGTTGAATGAGATTTCAGTCGTACGCGCTCGCCAGTCCCTTGATCGTCCAATTAAAATCCCACATACCATTAATACCGCTCTCGCTTCCCGGTGAAGGAATTAAAATGTAGCCTCCCTCTCTCTCCCCCCTTTACGACCAACGATTTAATTTCTCGAATACTTTGCGCATTTGAGATAAAACACCGGGATTTAGAGTGCTCGGCTTTTAATTTACAACGATGCGATTAAAGAGATGAAATATGAATCGCTGTATCGATTTAAGAGAAACGAAGCGACACCAAATGCTTGCTTGTCCTAAGTTCGCGTGTTACTTTTCGAAACTATCAGAGCGGTCGAAACGACGAATTTCTAATATGTTTTCAGAGATTTTCTCCTGACTGTAACTACAATCAATCTCCCATTTCCAATTCGTGCACAAAAGCAGCGTATCAACCTCAAACAAAATCAATAATCAATTTCATTGCACGCGCAGACGATCGTCAGTTATTAGATCACGCGTTACAATCGAAGCTGCCCTCTTTCACGGCCGCGGAACGAGATTCCAAGGCCTGCGAGCGGCCAGGCCAGATAAATCATCGGCTTCTTCGAAGTCTGTCTCTCCTTTCTCGATGTCCGCCGGTCGCAGCCGCTAATTAAGTTTGCACGACGCTGCCGGTGCCGCTTCTGGCCGCATAACGAGGCGTGTGTAACTTTCTGTTCAGCGGGAGGCAATGCGAGCGGAATACTTAATATCGCGGGCACCCGGGCTTCGGGTCTCTTTCTGGGCACGTGCTGCTCGCCTACGGCCAGAAAGGGTTGAATCCGGAAGACAAGCCGCGTTCTCCTCGTTTCCACGAAACACGACCGTTTCCTTTCGGGCAAGAAGGGAAATTATTACCTACAGCGTCGCGGCGAATCTTTCACGGCGAACAGCAGTTTCATCTCCTCGTCAATTACGATGAGTAATGGTAAAAGTTGCGCAAGTGTACTTTGAAGTTTTCGAAACCGAGCGAGCTCCTCAAATTGCCACGCGTGAACGCTCGAGCGTGTTTCGCAACAGTTTATTCTTTGGATAAGCACGCGTTTGTTTCTGTGTCTACTATTTTCACAAAACGTTTTCCTGCATTTTCGCCGAGCCGTCCTCTTTGCGACGTACATACGTACGATGTTGTTCAATATTTCTGTTCCCAACATCTTCTTCTTTCTCCTGTGTCTCCTCTCTTTCTCCTGAAATATTGAAATCTCTTCCTTGACTTTCTCAATGCTTCAAAAAATTTCTTCTAGAAATCTTCCGTTTTATTTTTACCTTACGTAAATTGTTAAATATAAAATTTCACGTCATTTACCAGTACTTTCACGCGATTATGAAATTCAATATGACGAAAATTCACCCTGCGTTGGAAAATAACTGCTATGAATAACGAAACTCGTATTAATTACAAATATCAATTCACGTGGATACGTGAGGTACGCTAATCGCTTCAAATGTACTGCATCTTTCCAATAAAACGAATCAATTTTCAATGGACACGTGTACAGAATTTTTACATCTTGATTGCAGCAACTGTAAATCCACGTTGGAAATTATTACAAAGAGAACTTCTAATATATTCCACGACGCGTTCTCATCCCCCTGACTTTTCAACTTACAATTCTCCACAAAAGCGTTAGACTCGGAGGAACAAAACCTGCCACAAATTATTGCCAGAGTACGGATCGTAAAAGTTCCCGGCCGCCAAAAGAAAACCACGATAAAATAAAATTTAAGACAACGTGCACGAACTTACAGATACCCGGGGCACAAGCGAGGGGTTGTGGAGATCGCGTCGATTGTAAACGTTCTTTGTTTTTCCTCTCGCGTTTTTCGACGCATCCTCCTCCCTTGAACAGTACTATGTACGTACTTCGAAAGTCGTCTACGTGGCGAGGAATTAGACGCGCGAGACGCCAGGAATCGCGGGTTGGCGAAAACGGGGCCAAAGGATCGTAAAGAATCGGGTCAGCCAGAAGATGAGAAAACTTTTTGCCCTATTCTTTAACGCGTCTCGTCGAGACGTTGGGCAACGAAATCTCGATGTTAAACGAGAAATCGAACTGGTGCGGTCTACTGCCCTGGATGAAACAAACTGAAGACCTCGGTTGTTTCCATGAAAGAATGGAACTGTGAAAATTCAAAACGTTGTTCGACGCAGTTCCATTTGTTTTTGGAATTAATTACGCGAGAGTAAGTATTTGAACCTTATACAATACGTTAATTAGTCTCAATATTTATTTTCAAAATTAAAATATTCGCTTCTCTTAGATGTACACTTGCATTTTCAACCAAACTCTAATATTACTCCTTTACTCCGGTGAAACATCTCGGAATTTATCCGCTATTTTCAAGAGGCTCGTGTCTGCGAACATGTCAGAATGTGTTGTCTCTTTAAAGTGCTTCCCTTCAACCATCGTACGATGCAGAAGTTAGAAAATCAAAAGAAATGGACTTGTCACAGACTTTCGTTACAGTTTTGGTCTTCCAATATAATGCAACCTTTACAAATTCGCTCTTTGTGTCGGACAGAAAGGTGGAGTTCCAGTGACGCAGGGGGTAGTTGGGTAATGGTTCGAGGTGAACAAAGTTGTTTCAGAGACCACGAGCCAGAAGGTCAGCCAATTCCGGCGATGTTCCTGCGTCCTGTTAACTTTCGTGCTACGTCAGATAGCCAAATGGCCTATGTGGGCCGCATTCGCCTGCATTTTCCATCCTCCGCTGCTTCCCTTTCGCCCCTCGATCGAACGCTAGTGTCGGCAGACCGATAGAGCAGCCATAGGTGTTGATTAATGAACGTTCCTCGTGTTTTCCAGGGGTAGAACGCATCAAAAACGATCGTTTATCAAACAGTTTTTTTCTTTACACGGTTCGTGAGATCGCGTTTGGGAGGATCAAGAAGAAAATTTTTGGCAGAGGAACAGGAAATAAAACCCCTTTAAAAGAAGATTTTATCGTCCTCTAACTTAGAAGAAAAGAAAATTCGAGAGAAACGTTCATCCCTCGTCGCGTGAATTTTGCGACGAGTAAGTGCAACGAAAGTAGGCTTTCCACTTTGCTTTCAAATCGCAAGACTGAAGACTGCCGAAAAAGAAAGGAGACAACAGTTAACGTGTATCCGAGAAAAAGAACGATAAACCAAAGTGGTTAATAGAAACGAGAGAAAGTTCTTTTAACTCATTTTGCACGATGTGCTTCTCCTCTCTGCACGTACGGGGATAAAATTTCAGAGGCGTATTGCCTGCGAATTCGAACGATAACGATGGTAATGCAGATAATCGTAACCGAGTGGTTCCAGAGTCTGCTATTACACCCGATGCAGCTACGTACGAGTGCTTTAACGCGTTCCATCTATGAAACACGATGCAATATCGAGGCGTATGCTCGCCGAGTTTCCCATCGAAACACGTGGAAACCTGGTGCATCGCGATCGGAAACCACGACGCAACAACAACTTCTGTCTAGCCAGTATACTCCCATTTACTCGGTCTGTCTGCTTCCGAGACAAAGAATCCAGCGTTCGAGAATATTCCCCAAACGCGGCGGCTCTCGCCCCGCCCGATAGAAAATTCGTGGAGGGGAAAGATTTATGAAAGGCGATACGCATTATCGAATGGGAAATCTGGTCAATGGGATGAGAATATTTATTACGGCGATAACTCGTTACGCAGTGAAAATTAAAACACACCGGCGGGACCAAATCGCGCGAATGAATATCCCCATTGTTAATTAATAACCAACCACTCTTTCCATTACGTAACGATAATTCTCATTTCCGGCGAAGCTTCGTATTTTCAGGAACCGAGCGCTGCGCAATATTCGTGGTTGGACGTTGGGGCGAAACCGATCTCTCGCGGTAGCGCGTGTTTCGTCGTCGAAAATATATTGCGCTCGGTCAGACATGCTTTCGCGTACGCGAAATGATGTAGGATCTGGGGCGAATTCGGTGCAGTTCACGGGAAATACGCGATTCGTAAGAAGGCAGAACCGCATTCGTCCGACGATTCACGAAATGCTACTCTCTTCCCGGGATTTCTTCGTTTCTCCCGCTTTGCCCGACGATAGGAATTCTAGAGTCCTTTGTACGCTGTCTACGACGTCGTAGACGAATAGCTCGATAAAATGCAACTATTTTACGCGCCACTTTCGACTTTCCCGCCACGTGGCTGGATTATAAACGCAAATCGCAAGAATCGCGTACGGAAGTTTGAAGATGACTAATTTTCTCTTTTATCGTGGCGTGAAATACGTTTGCTACTCTGTGTTGCGTGCCGATCTGACCTCGACGTATAAGGAGCGTTGAGCAGATCGGTGGCTTGCTGTCTTTCGACGTTAATGAAAGTCAGCTGGTTCAAGGGAGAGTTGTTTTGGGGTTGGATTGGTAGGATATCTAATACACTCGTCAGATGTGCGATTTGATTGTACGATGTTGATAATCTGACAAACTTGTATATTGGATGAGTGAGGAATGTAGATTGTCGTAAGAGATAGATTGAATTCGTAAAATGATAAGATTTGAGTGAGTTTGATAGTTGAACCGTGAACTGCGCGATTGCCAAAAAAACATTCTGAGATAAAATTACGATAAAACGGTGAGTCTCTCTTTTCACGTTTCGGTCCAGATATGAATAATAGCGTGGCGAATCGCATGGGCAGATAGGTACGGCCGATGGAAGAAGGGACTGTCGCGTAATGGCGAAACGGCTCGCGAGAAAGTCACTTTCTCGCCTCTCGATCCGCACAGTTTAGATCGATGATAGGGATAGCAACCCCCGGCGACTGGGATTAATCGATCGGAATTTATGGGTCGCCAAGGAAAATTTCGCGCGCTAGCCACGCGGCATAAATTTCGCGCTCGATAAAGTTGCAGATTTTTCCATTCGGCCGAGACGATTTAGTGTACCAACGATAAACCATTCCCATTAACCATGTTCCCGTTTCCTCGCCCGTCGTTGTTGCCGGATGCTATCGATGCGTCGGCGTGATTTATCGGTGCAGTATCTCTCCTACTTCGCAGCTATTCTCTAACGATGTATCTTAGAAAAAATATCTCTCGCACCATCTTTGACATTTTTATCGATTTCACTGTTTCTCAAATGTTCGAAATGTACGTAGAAATGATTGAATTTTCTACTACTTTCGTCGAGAGTCCAGAACGCGCGATGTCCCGGGAAAAATAAAGTTTCCACGTTCCCACGAAAGCGCGTCAGTGGATATTTGTGCGCGCAGACAGAGTTACGCGGAGTCTTCAAAAATGACCGCGGAGACTTTCGTTTCAGGAAGAGACGAGAGAGCGCAGCAACCGCAGTAATCAAAGACTACAATGAATGTTCCCCGGCTGCAATTAAGCGGCGGCGTCCGCGTAATTAAACTGCTGTTTATTGCGAAACATTCCTCAACGTTACAGCAAGATAGAAAGTCTCGCGGAAACCGGCGATTCGTCAATAGAAAAAATAAAATAAAATAAAATAAAATAAAATTGTTTTTCGATTCTACGCTTGGATCAGCCAATCAGCGTCGTTATGTCACGACACTGAGGGCCTGAAATCGAAAAATTTATTTCACACTCCTCTAAAAATGTTTAGATTCTGAAAGTTATCGCCAATATAATACAAGACATTCCTCCAGCTTCCTGAAGAAAAAATTGGTCTTGCTATCGCGATATAACGCGAGTGTGCTGCACTCGAGTGAAAAATGTCAGAGAGAACGGAAAGATCACGCACGTGCACGCGGTAATAAAGTTTAGATAGCGATAGATTTTAACCAACCGTCAAAGGTTACGAAGCAGCGAGATGCGTAGATTAAGCGAGCCAGGCCGACTAAATTATACGGCGGATTAATCGAACCGAAAGTAAATAACGCGAACAAACGACTTCGTGTAATGAACAGATAAATCAGTTGGCCGATTGCGTATCGAGATTGTTCGAATCGGCTCGCAACTGCATTCGAATCGCGAGAAAAAGGCGTGTGGAAGAAAGATCGCTCAGGTGACCGGCTGGTACACGCTTCTCCGCTGTGTAATTACACTATCGATCAAAAGTTTGGGTAACACCTACGTCGTTCGCGTCTCGCGGAGTGTCGTGAGCGAGGACATAAATCGTCTGACCTCTTCTTTTCCTTCGGAGGGAAAAGTAAGAAAGAATCTTGAAAGATGCGAGACTATCGCCGAACTCGAACTAATAATTGCCGATTTCTCCAATATTTACGTTCGTAACTAGGCACGGAAGGTACCGATTAATGGACTGAAGTTATTATACTTGACAGACCATCTTAATATTGAAAAATATCGAATGGTCAAAATTTGACCGATGTGATTTTCTCTAATATTTAAATTTGTAACTAGGTACAGAAGCTTCTGATCAGTGGACGAAGCTATTTGACAGGCCCTCGAATTCTCGAACGATCGTTCAACATTGAAAAATATTGAATGGTCAAGTACGACTCGCACGAAGGGTTCTAGTTCGAAAAGAAATTCACGAACCCTTAGGAATGTAAAGGAAACTGTGAAAATTCCCAGGGAGTTGAACGCGCGAGCCAATGGAATTCCTAAACGTCTCGTTAAATTACATTTCCAAGCTATTAGCCGACGAGGTTTTAGCAGTGCCGTGTATGATGAACGCCGAATACTTGGATAATTGGAGGTCACCGTGTAATGGCGATTGCCGGTGTTCTCTGTTCGTGGAATCAGCGAGAAAGAAACGTCGAGAGCTGGCCGCAAAACCGAACGTATCATTATAATATTATAGGTGGCGTTCGCACCTTGCCGCGAACCGTAACGGGATCGTGGGATAAACAGCGTAGGGCAAGGGATACATAAGTGCGGACGTTATGGTGTCACGTGACACGGAAACCATAAGGCCGGTCTTGTGTGCGCGCGCCCCATAGCGCGGTACGAATCCGATTCCCGTTATTCCTGCCGGGAACTCCACTAGCTAGTGTCAAAATTCACAGCGCCGCCCCGGAGGACCTTTTCCTTCTTGGAAAGAGAAGGGAAACGTCTTTTAACGTGTGACGGAACATGTGTACGGTTAAGCCAGTTACAAATTAACTACAGCGTCCGTAATATCCTCGTTCTCTCTGCTTTCAACGCTCGAACCACTCGTGAACTTACACGTATAGTGACTCTTATTGATATTCGGACATCAAGCTATTCAAAATATTGTTGTTGGACTTGGATTGTTTATAATGGCAAGTTTGGATTAACTTTTTAATAATATATTAGAACATTCATTGTAGTTTGTAATGACGTAAATTTTATTCATTTATTGCACATACTTTTCTTGATATCAAACAATAAACCGAATTATGTCGAAATGTAGCGTGGCATAAATATTCGGGCACGTAACTTATTTACGCATCTCTTGCGGACAACAATACATCTTAGAGGTCCACGACAATATTTTGAATAACACGATGTCCGAATATTAATAAGAGTCGGCTGTACGTACAAGGATTTTATTTACAATAAAATGAAGAAAAGAAGCTCCTAGCAATTCTAAATCTATTGAATTCCCACGAAAAATCAATCAAATGATCGCTCGGACAACTCCGACAGTTCTAGAGTTAAAAACGAGCCCGGTTCTCATATTCGTCGATGGTGGCTCGAAAGTTCTAAGTTTGCAGAGTATTTTAGGGTCGAGTGGAAAGAATTCCGCGAAAGCATGAAATCTCGTTGAAATATCTGATAAATAAATTCCGAGAGCGATCTCGTCTCTGGAATGGAGTCCAAAGTATACGAGGTACCAGAAGCACGCAGCTCCCCGCGTCGATTTATCGTTCTTATAAAGAAGATTCAGAGAAAAAATAATTTCAGCGAGACCTGCATTCCGCCTGCGCGTCGAGATCGAGATGAAAAGACGAGTAAACGAAAAGGAGGAAGGTAGCTGCGCATCCCGGGCCAATGCAAACTAATACATTCAGAACCATCCATCCTTTCTTTCTTTTTTTTTTTTTTTTTTTTTTTTTGTTTTCTTTCTTCTCGTGTCTCGTTCATTTATATCCTCCCGACCGTCGTCGTGCCCAACTGCCTTATTTTTTCCTCTTTTTCGTACCATTCTATCGACCGTTTGCAAACACGTCCCGCACGGCGGACACTCGTGAAATCGAAATTATCGGTGCACGTGTCGAAATCCCACGGGCCAATAAAAGGGCGCCGGGAAACGAACTATTCACGAGTCTCGAACCGGAAATCGCGTGCTTTTAACAATGAATCAAATTCGAACGACCGAGATCATTCCTCCCTGCCGGTTTAAATAGATTTTTCCATGGTGGAAACTGGCGGGACCGGCCTCGAATTTAATTAAAACTTAATCGAATTTATCGCCAACCTCCACGCTCGGTTTCTGATCGAACCAACTTCGAATATTGAGAGGATGACAACCTGCCCGAAGATCGTCCCGAAGCGCGAGAGTAGCCGTTCGTTCGGCAGTTGAAAAAGAAAAAAAAAATTAATGTTTCCTCCTGTGAATGGTGTAAAATCTTGCGTGTCGTCCACGTATGATATCTACGCGCGACGAGTGCAGTTTGTTATTTCTGATGAAGACGTAAACAACATACGTAACGAGCAGTTAACTCGGCATGAAAACGTGTATTAATGCGAACACCGTATTAACGACGTGTCCACGGGGACAGACAGCTTTTTATAAAACATTTTCTCGACAATTTACGGTGCATGGTGAACATGTACCAAACGTACAGTTAAGCGTGCGAACGTATTTCTGATTAAAAAGTAACTTTTGAGTATTACTTCTTGAGAAAGGAGGCGATGTGCATGTTTTATACGTGTAGATGCACTTGAGCGCGTAAGATAAGAGCAGGGAACGCCAGAGAGTTTATATAGTTTTACTTCATAATGGTTTTTCTTTCTCTCAAACATTTTCGAGAGGATGCCCGACTCGACCCAGTTGCCTGCTGCCGGCCTGTATACCGAGCGAGACCAAAAGTGTGCCAGAAAATTTACCCTTGATTTCAAAACCCTCTGCGGCTCCAGTTAAATCGTCCGGTTGCATTTCCGAAATGAAAGAACTCAATTTTCTCTTTTCCTTTTTTCTCTTTTCCTTTTTTTTTTTTTTTTTTTTATATTTTTCCCCTCGTTTCGCGAAACTAAAGAGTTTCTCGAACTTTTCACAAAATTTCGCTCAATTGAAGACCACCAACGATAAATACAAACACAAGTCGTGCACTCCGTCTTTTTATAAGAGAGCATTTTTTTTTCAATTCAATGCACAGAGTTGGCCAAATCCACGTCGAAACTGTCTTTCCATTTGACTTGCCAGATTTATTGAAATTTGTTGAATTTAAAAAATATTCCTTTATCCGTTGTAACAATCAATCTTTATTATAATACGACCAGTAATTCCTCAATAGCGTTCGCAGAAGCGGATGTAATGAACGATTGTTGAGCGGGTAAATCTGTGGAACGCGCAGCTAATACCAATTCGGTTTCTATCTCGGGCCATTAGGGTAATAGTTTACGTGAAACACGGAAACACGTTTCTCAACGCGAATTATCACTCTTTAAGTACACTCTTGGCCGGTGTTCCTTAGTTACATTTAATAATGGCACTACCTATTGCTACTTATTCTCGGCAATTACTTTCTACTTAAAGGTGTATTAAACCGGAGCTACGATCGATAAATAGCGCTAACTAAGTGATATTTTTCGCTCGGATGGAATAGAATACGGGCTGTGAGAGGTGAATTTCCCTCTGACGTGAAGTTTTTGCACCAATTTCCTTATTCAATCTCGATGCAATGAAATTACGTTATAGTGACTCGTTGATGCATTGAAACGGTATTGGCACGACGCTTTTACCGTGAATAATTATTACGTTCGATATTTCGCATTAATCGCGATACTAATATGAGAATCTCGGGGCATATTACAGGAATTTCGATTATTATCAATTAACTCAGTGATTTTACACCGAATCAATTATAAATTCATTTGGAACTATTAGCAGGAGATAATAAATCTAGCTACGAAGAATATTAATAAATACAGTAACACCGTTCTGGCGTTTCAATTAAAAAATATTTAAAAATTGGGACTGTTTCTATAATTTCAAGTTAATCTCGTCAAATACTATTTGCAAACGAATAAATCTGAAATTCCTAGAAAAGTGTCTGCAAAACGACAGACACGCGAGAATGGAGATAAAAATTGCCAGTTGCTTTTGCAAGCCTACCGCGTATTCTTCGAGCAACAGCTTCACCTCCAGCCAGTTTCCCCATTCATTCGGTTTGCTCATTCATCCCCAAGTGTCTCTAATGCATTTCTGACAGACGACAGGAGTCGCGTGCCGCACTTTGCACCTGGACACTCTGCCCCCGAAGCAGCTGTGCCCGATCTTGCCATCGTCTCGTCAATGCTCCTCTCTTCACGGGGATCGATTTCTTTCCAGCGACCAGACTCACATCATCTTGCCCGTTGCTATTCACGTCTATTCACGTCTATTCAGGGGCGATTCTCAGTATTGACCGTTTGGCATTTCAGCCTTTTCGAAATAGCTTCCTTTTCAATCGCGTCACGTAATTATGCCGTTCGAGATTTCAGAGGAGCGTGTAAAGTCAGGGGTCACTTTTTTAAAATAGTCGCTCTCTACCGCTACTATTGTATACTTTGAAAGATACTTTGAAAAATCAATTACTATGTACGCGAGGCTGTGCTTAAGATCCTTTGGCGATTAAAGTTTTTTTTCCTTTATCTGTTTCGATAAAAGGTTAAACTTTTAATTTTGCTATCGTAGTTTTCTATTAATCCCCTGCTTTACGATTTTTTTCTCAGTAAACATTACTTATTGTCGACGTGTTGTATCGTGTATAAAGTATAATTTGATATTTATTAATCTTCAGCTTGAAGACTCAAGACTAAAAAAAATTCAAATTCACATTCCACGGTGCTACAATTTGTTTTCCTTTCGAAATCGAAACCATTACTTCCACCACGAAGCGTGGCTCGACGTTATAACCCAAACAATGTTAAAACGTACTGTCCACGAATGAAACTTTAAAGCACAACTTTTAACGGGATAAATGCGTTAGAAACACGTTGAAATAGAAGCAGTTTCCGCTGTCTTTACAAACGACTGGAAATTCCAATTTTTTCCCGCTTTCTTCCCAAAGACGCCGGAAGAAATTTCACGAGTTAAAAAGGTGTCCGGATCAAACGTGGCAGAGGTTTAATCAGACGATGGAATTTTTAATGAAACAAAGGCACGTGGACGGCAAATAAACAGCTGCTGAGAGAGGCCGAGACTGAAGAGATTGTTATTCTTTGAAAGCAATTACTCCGTCGCAAGTGCCCCGGCGCGACTGGATGAGTCCCCAGGTTTCGCGAGGAAGATTTACGCCGCGAGATTTTTCCCCGCGGGCGCAAGGTGAACGTGAACGTAGCTGAAAAATTGCCTGCGGAACACACAACTCCGAGGACTTTCACGATGTCTTTAATTGGGCATTTGGGTTGGCTGTTTGCACGATAGAAACGCGAGTCGATGGCCGGAGAAATCGGTTCGGCATTATACCGATCCGACGAACCGCTTTTTATTCATCGCGTGGAATCGCCTCGTTCATCCCCGCTGCTACTGCTCGAGCATCAGGCTAGTTTATACTGTCGTATAACTGTAACTTTATATGTAACCGAGGAGGTACGATTGAAATTCAATGGAGTCGCCAATAAAATCGCGACCGGTCCCGTACCGTAAAGATACGCCATACACTCTGTCGCCGATAGTAAAACCCTTTGAACGGAGATTGATGGAAATACCTGCGCGGCTGACATTCGCCGAGGAAATAGCTGAATTGAGGAATCCGGGGGAGGGGGGTACCCCTTAATGAATCGATAAATAAATTACTCGATGGGAATACTCGATGGAATGTATAATATGCAACTGTTTTGAAATAAACGAATCGAAACGTTTGAAGACTCGAGGCTGGAATTTAAAAGTTGAATGATTTGAAGATTTTTCAAACGCGAATACTAAAAAATTTGGAAATTCAAATAATAAGAAATTAAAAAAACTCAACTATTCAAAGACATTTAGTTCAGTAAAGTTAAAATATCCAAACATTCGAAGATTCAGATTTAAAGATCCAAAGACTTTTCGGTCGTCCAAAAATTCGTAGAAATTCTAAACTTTTACGAACCAGAAGATTTCAAAGTTCGTTAACAAAAATTTCGCCGGCGAGAAGCAAAGCTTAAACGTGGCTGAAAGCAACGAGAACCCACTCGGCTGTAAACGACGACGATTCTCTCCCACGTTCCATCCATAAACGAAGAGAACTGATCGCTCACCAGGAAACTGATAATTCAGCAATAAACTGTGACCCTGTTTCTACGGAGCGAAGCAGAGCGCTCGCGGTGGCGAGACATTCCGTAGCGTGGAAATAATTCGCTAGGCTAAAACATCAGAAATAGCATGAACCGTGGAAACGATTTCTCGATAGGGTTCAACGAACGGTCATCGTCGCGTTAGATCATCGCGCTAGATCGCCACGTTTGGGGCCTAGGCGGAGACAATCAAGCAATCAATGTCAGGGACCAACCCTTTCACGACGAAACAGTTGGTTTCCGTTTGCGCGCGAATCTCCAACCGCATGCCAATCAGTATTATTTGCGTGCCCGATACGGCCAACCGAGAAAAGAAAACAGTTACGCCTCGCATAGTTTCATCTATCGTTTCAACGCACGTAGGAAGCTTCACGGGCCGACTTTGGCGCGAGCCATTTTCACTCTTCTCCAATTAAACGTACACCCATTTACGTACACCTTCATTCATTACGAATTACTGGGGGGCACGAGGATTTAAACGAATCTGAGAAATTGTTTCAAGAAGAATTACCACCTCACGAATGAAGGGAATTAAGTTTCTTTCCTTCCTTTCTTTTCACGTAATTACTTTAATCTATTATTCGTCTGCTTGATAATTTACACGATAATTTATCACGTTTCGCAGTTCCATCAGAGATTCGTTAAGAATTCTTTTATTTCAAAGTTTTATTAATCTTCTGACTCGCTCGTTCGTGGCTTCCGTTCCCCGGTAACCTAAATTCCACCCCTCTGCACCGAAGCTAACAAGACACACCTTATAATCAACATTAAGCTACGAAACCTACAGCGAACGTCGAAAATACTCTGTCGCCGTTCCAGACAAACTTCGATTAACACATCATCGCAACGTATCCATTAATAGACTAACGAATGACAGCGGGTAATGCTGCCACGTAGCACGTCGATTACGTCAAACGTCGCCAATAAATCGACTCTCGCAACAGGGGGAAAATTAAAAGCCCGTTGGAAACAATTAACTCACGACACACGCACGAGAAGAAGACGACGACGACGCACGTAAGTAAGTAAGTAAGTAAGTAAGTAAGTAAGTGGCTGACGAAAGTATTATACCACAAAACCTTCCAGAACAAACAATACCAAGTGAATAAAATTAACTGTTCAAATAATTTTATTTGCACATTCCCAGAAACCAGAAGCTTCTACGCTACACGCAAAAATCTTGCAACGAAATTTCAGAAGTCATCTAATCTTGCAGCATGTCAGTAAAACCTTTCTACTATAATAGCATCGAGATACTTTCGTAAATAACCGTAGGTGTACGGTGGCTAGATTGATTTCCATTATCGTGCGGAGTAAGTTTGACAGTGACTTCCATCAAGAACCTGCGCACCCTCTTCCATCGCATCGCGAGACAGACGGGGCCTGTTAAGTCATTATCGTTATTGTTTGCGCGCCGCACGCAGCGAGGGCACCCACTGGGAGAGCTGGCCGCTTTAATATATATTATATATAGGGTGGCGAGAATGTATGGCCGTCTAGCGTGAGTCACGAGGGGGGACGGCCATCGTCGCGGTTTCTTCGACACTGGGGTCACAGGTAATTGGCCTGATCGTACGAAGACGCGTTCCATCGTTTGGCTGTGTGCAAATCGCGGTCGAACGCGCGGTCGTGCTTCGTTGAGTCATCCTGGTGACACGCACGACCTGAGCCTTTGACAGCGCCAGAATACCCTCCTATCTTTTTTATTTTCACTCCTCTCTTTTTCTCATCTCCGCTGGCCGTTGTCACGGGCGAACCAAGCGGAAGTTACGCGCGGAAATGGACGGAATCGTATTTTACGGAAGGCTCGCGAGAAAATTAGCCGAGAGATAATGCGTGCAGTACAGAGATAGATGGTTAGGTTACAACGAGGTGGTAATTGTTCGACGAACATTCCGGCAAAGAGGCAGAGAAATTGATTCTATGATTAAGAGTGTGGCATGCGTGGTTTCTTTCGGATGGGTCATTTTTAATGAGATATTAAGGTACTCGAGGGATACCTTGATTTAAATTTTAATTGAGCTTGTAATTAATTCTTTCCTTTCCTTTTTTAGAAAGAGATGAGATGTGAAAGTTTCTAAGTTTTGAAGAATTTGTCCTACCTCTAAAACCACCCTTTTCTTTCGAAAATCCTCGTTAATTGGCTTTCTGTTTCAAAAAATTATTATATTGTTACAAGTAATAAAATTACCATCTACGGATTTTAAAATATGAAATCACAAAGGATAAAAGACAATAACTTGTTGATTTTCTTTCAAAATAGTTAATCAAATAACTTGTTCAACAATTAATCAACAATTAATCAAATAATTGGAAGAGTATCGAAGAATCCTCGTGTTCTAATGAGTCACAAGAATTGTCACAAATCATTCTAGAGGAAGTATTGCCTCAGACTCCTGCCTCAGCTAATACGTTCGAAATACCCAAGATCGCAAATATTAACATAATTTCCAAGCAAAAAGAGGTAATTACAGTTACATAATTTTCTAGAACGGGCAGCTGTCGACCAATTAGGGAGAACTTTCGAAAGAAAAGGGCGGTCCCCATTCAATTTCCAACACATCCGTCACGATGCTATCCCCGTGCAATTACCAATCGCAATTTCCTCGATTCTTTTTCCAAGAAAATTCGTCACCCTGCCTGGCCTCCTGCCATGGGTACCCATCGTCGTGCAAACCGTTCAAACCGTCGAAATCGTCGAAAGCTTGTTTGCTCGCCGCGGAAACGCGTCGTCACTGGTAATTACGTGAATGCCAGTCAGCCATGACATCGACAACCGACCCATTTTTAACCGAGCAGTCCGCGCGACTGGTGACCGCGGGCAAGGAATTCTTCGTGCTTTCGCAACACTGTCCCTCCATTAAAGATTTATGTTATCGCTTTGTGCGGTATGTGATACAAACTGCATATCAGGCTGAACAATAGATGAGAAACGCTCGAGGAATTGTTTAAAAAACAAATCCAACGTTCCTTTCACTCATTCCCTTTTTATTTCTCTCGTGGCGCAAACCCGATACGCAAGAGACAAACGACGAACAATAACATTCCACCTTCCTCCCACTGCGATTATCCCTAAACCTTCACCTACCGAGACTAAAGTTTCAGGAACATTCCCATCGACCATCAATTAACTGCAAGTTGGAGTAAAATTAATACGACGGATCGTGTTATTCTGGTACGTCTCCCCCCCCCCCCCCCCGAAAAGAAAGTACAGCAAAAATGAATTAGTAGGAAAAATGTTCTCTCGGAAAAATTCCGTCACGGATTTTACGTCCCAAATACGGTGCCTCGGCGGTAGGGGCTTAATGCTCTAGGCGATACTCTTTTGAAACGTGAAAAATAACAAACCCAGCATTCTCGTCGAATTAACCGGGAACCAGAGCTTTTCACGCGAGGCACGTAGCTTGAAAAGGTGTAGCCACAAATCGTGGCCCAGGTAACTACACGTGTGTACACACGTGTTCGCTAATGGCTACGTATTGATGACGGGGCACAAGGGAGAGCAAACCCCCGACGCTGGCTACGAATAACGAAGTATTGTATCGCCTTCGAAACACACTGCCGCCGACCCTCTGTTTCGCATTTTTCCATCGCGTTCTCCCTTCTCGGGAGCAAAGCCGGAGAGAGGGTTTTATCGCGCGAAATGAAAGGGGAGATCGTTAGCACCGGGTCGAAAGGAAGTCGGCAGAGAATGAATTCCTCGAGTGGCTACCGGCCATTAGTAATTCGACGAGATGCTGCAGTTAATTTTTAAGAAAAAGAAACTCCTCTCGACGTGACCTTGCGCGAGAAGGGAAAGCAATCAACGGCTCGTGCCGGCTCTCGGTGCAACGCATTACTCTTTTACGAGGCAAGGTATTCAAAGGATGGAGAGTCCTACGCCGAGATTTCTGGCGCAACGACGAAAGAGGAAACGTAACGGTGGCGCAACAAAAGTCGACTTCTTTTTCACGAGGCTGGCCATTTGTTTAGGCATTAGCGTGAAGTGCACCGAACTTCCTAGGCTACAGTTACGTTCATTAGCAGCTACTCGAAAGCCAGCCAAAGGAATGCCGTGTACACCGTGCTCGGACTTTTTCTTCCTTTTGGTCTATCTTGTTCGTGGCTAACCTTTGGCGTTTCCCTTCGCTTCTTATCCTCGAATCGTTGCAAAGCAGCCGAGTTCGAGTACCGGTCGTTTTATCTACACAATCGTGACCCCGTTTAAACGATTTTCGTTTGTTCTTCATTTGAATCGAGTGTGAAACGAAGCGTGAAAATCACCGAGAATCCGCGTGTAAATGTAGCACAACACATTGTCATTTCGACAAAGACATTCCGAAAACAGAAAACAAACGAATCGTTGTACGAACTTTTAATAATAAATCGATTCTTCAGTTCAGTCGATTTCGCTACTATTTCTATCGGTCACACAAACTCGACGAGATCCACAGCTTAGCCATCGTAGCAATACTTTCACGCAACAACAAGAGTTATCGACTTTTAAATGGAATGAGATTTGCATCTACGTGACCATTATTCATAGCGAGGGAAACTCACCAGTGTTTCCCGCTCGTCACTTTAAAAGTCAAAGTGCATACGGTTTCTGAACGCTTGTCATGCGCGTGATAGTTCGCATCGCTCTTGTTGAATACGTGTCCCAGTAACGTGAGACTGTTGCAATAAGGTACAATCATGTTGCGAGAAGAAAAAGCTCGAGTAGACATGCGGAAGTTTGTTGAAACAGGTATGATTGGATAGTTTACCAATGACCGGTGTACGATCGTGGGAAGGTAACTTATCTCGTGTCTCCGGAACTCGTGAATGAACATACAATCGCTTTCAACGTTACCGATTCAGCATAGAACGCGACAATATTATTGATGGTTGGTATTGAAAGAAAAGCAAGAAGAGATACGTATGTTGAAGACAAAATTGATTATTCTGAATTTTCTAAAATTAAAGAACCCATCAGCTCAGATAAATTTGACCAAAAACTCGATAAAATACGAAAGAGATTAAACAGGAAAGAACAATCCGTATATTCACAAATATAACTCTCGTAGAAGAAGCATTTAAAATCCTAGAATTTCTAAAATACTCTTGCACGAAAAACATAGGAAGAGATATTTGGATGAAATATTTTCCACACATTTATAAATTAGTTCCACACATATCAAAATTAGCTATCCACATGTTACATATTATTTGTTTTTCATTAATCTAACGGATACATCTACACAAACACCTAATCAAAATCGCAGCCAATTAGCTCGTATTACTTGCCATATAATTAATAATTGTATCAGTTGTATAATTAATTGTTCAGCTATATAATAATGCAATTAGTAATTATACGTCAAATGATACCGATTGCCCAGGTCCCACCACGTGGAGGTGCTGCGAGTGGAGACCCACCCTATCCGCGACCCATCCACCCTCCTTTTGCGAACAAAAATTTATTAATTTAAAACATGAATTTATGAACAAATAGTTCTTCTACTGTACACTTGCAGAACGATCAATTGATCGTTCTGCAAACTGGACAATAAAAAAAACTGTAAGGAAAACCGACGCGGAAGCTAAATTTCTATGAAATTATATTAAAGCCCAAACTAACTACATAACTCTATATGAGACGCAGCTTCAACTATGTAAAAGTAATTAAAAAGTTTAAATAAATATGAGTCTCATATAGAATTTTACTTATCCCACTTAAATTAATATTAATTAGCCTTCACCATGCATGCATTTAGATACTTAGACCATTACCATACTTGAGCTTAAATCTAATAACCAACTTAAAACTAACATAACACAATACAACACAACACATCACACACAACACCCAATTTAAAACTACCTGCAGCTTAATTTAGCCTAATATCTAGCAGCTAGTATTTCTACAAAAAATTCAGCGATTTTTGTTTAAATAAATAAATATAATTTAAAAAAGAAATGAAGTTTTCTTCCTATGTTGTATATATGAAATCTTCTTCTGTTGATTCCATAATCTGTACCTAAAACAAATCTAAGAAACTGGAAAAGATTAGTAAAATATAACTATTACTTACAGTTGAATAAAACATCATTTTCTTGTAATAATTTTTCTTTTAACTCATATTCTATATTTTTAAACCTTTAGTGTCCATATCTCTGTATATTTCCTGTAACTAATACTCTCTGTAATTTATAATATATCTGAAACAAACTTACGTACTGGATTAATATTATAATTTGAATAAAAAGAATATTATACATGCAAAGAATTAGGTTGCTATCAATATATTATATATTGATATTACTTTATTATATTACTTTATTAATTGAATTAAATGATTTTTTGATTCGAAATTATGTAAAACTGCTGAAAGCAAGAATCTTTAGTAATTAAATTTAAATTAGACTGAATAAGTCAAAAATTGAAAATTTATCTTTGATACAAAGATGAAAAAGGACTCGATTAAAATCACATGAATTGTAGTTCAACTTTTATTTACACGTAGTACGAAAGATAAAAAAAAGAATTGCGCAAAACGCGTTTGCATGATCTTTGTTATAAATAAACGACGACTGAGAATAAATTTTGATTTATGCATACTAAACTCGAATATTTATAAAATTCTATTTTATTGTTGAAACATATGAAATAGAGAAACGAAAAGATCGAGAAAAATGATATAAAAATAACTCTGTTAACGAACAATCACTATTACTAACTAATAACGATAAATTGGACATTAATTTATATTTCGAAATAAACTAATACTCTACAAAGTACTAGTGATTTAATTATTTTATAAAAGGAATTCTAAATTTTCATTGTAATATATAAATATTTTATTGCAATACTTTTGTTACTTTATTTTATACATATGGCACATGAAATCACTTACATTTTCATGTACGTAAATATGTTAAATTTTTAATAAAATTCTGTATTCTAAAATCCGTAACAAAGTTATAGCTAATAAAATATATATTTTTTAGCAGTATTCTCAATAAGAAATGCAGTAGTAAAGAGTGCTGAAAAAGAAAACCTAACACAGTAACCAGAAGGGCTACTGACAAAAAAAATCCAAAACAGTAGCCAGAAGGGCTACCAAAACAGAAATCGCGATAAAGTAGCCAGAAGGGCTACTAAAAAACAAACACTTTTCCTACTCAATAACCAGAAGGGTTATTGCATAATTATCTACAACACCAATCCAAGCAACAAACCGTATTTTGTTTCGCAACACTAATTCACTAGAACTAATTGTGAAATGTAAAATTTTCAAAATCAAACGCGAAGAGTGCTTCGTCATGTTTAAAACTCCCGAAAAGTAAGTACGTAATGCTATTAATCTATACACTCATGTTTACAAATACGCAACACTAATTATGCTATTAATCTATACACTCATGTTTACAAATACGCACCACCATGCTGGAGGTTGCTGATGAATGACCACCTCTGTGCAGCTCTTGTAGCTACATCAGGTGATCTAGGACGAGGAATAGTCTTCCACAAATCCAGTGGAAAAATTTGGGCATTTTGTAAACGTAACGCTATTTTAAGAAACGCGATCGCTCATTATCGCAACACTAAAAGGAAATGTAATTGAAAACCGCGATGGAACAATATCGCAACACTAATTCTAAAACTATATATATTCAATGAAAATTATTATCAAGAATACAAAAGCTATTATATGAACAAAAAGCTAACATTCAAGTATTCTAACATTCTAAAATTAATTAAAAGCAATGACTCTATAATCTAATTTAAAACAATAGAAAACAAAACAAATTTTACTATGTAAAACTCTAGGATAACTTTAAAAATTCACAATCAAAATTACAAAAGACAATCGCGGTACTATAACTCGCAAGACTAAAGTAAACACGATTATCATTTCTTCGCAAGTCTAATTTAAACCGTAATCAATTTCTCGCAACACTAGCAAAGAAAAACCGCGATTTGTCCAAAACGATGACGAACGATGATGAAGAAAAAAAAAATACAACTACAAATACTAAAAGAGCATAGTGACAAAGTAGTAACAAGAATGACGTCCCATGCTCTGGAATCATTTAAATAATCCAGAAGATGAGAAGCCATTTGTTGCGACCCTCTTCGTAGCAGTTTGCCGGGCCTCTTCGGCTTCTAGCCTTTTCTTTCTTCGAGCACAATGCCCGCTGAAACTTACATGTAGCTCGAGTCTTTCTAATCGCAAACCAAAAAATAACTTATAGAGGTAAAATAAAAAGATAAATCGCGGAAGCTGATTCAATTGCACATAAACGATCATCGATCATAGTGATCGTTGTCCGTTCATATGTGCGTGCTCGAGCAATACCTACATGAACGTTCGTTTCGGGACCTACTCGCGACCTATCCACGACCGCGACCGCGATACTAAATTCGAAAAATCGAAGAGTAAAACCAGAAACAAGTGGCATGCTCCATTTTCTACCAATTTTACTGTCGATTTTTCAAATTGGATTTCCTGAAACAGGTTGGACACGCGAAAAGGGACACGCGACCAGAGACTGTGCCAACCTGCCCGGCCCTACCTACTTATAATTAAACACATTCACACCAGAAAGTATGCTACCTATCCTAACGAATCGCCCTATATTTAAAAAATGGCAAAACAGGCATACCAACACACTCGCTCCACGGTTCTCACATATACACTCGGGCGCGACCTAAACTAGGGAGGGCATCCCGGGACGCCTCCGACACCCGAGTGTCGCATACAACATTCACACTCTAATTTACGTACCATTTTCCTGAAATCGACTGACATTGGGTAGCAACCATTGCGTAAAACGTGATTAAAACAGCTACGTGTGAAATATTAATAATTGAGAAAAAATATATATAATTTCTATAGAAATTATATGTACAAGTTGATTTGGAAACATTATTATAATTTATAATACAGTTAATAATACAATTATGCTGTATTTAATAGGTATTATTAAATAATTCATAATTCAAATAGGTATTATTGATAAATTCATACTTCATATTAGTTCATAAATTTTAAATATTTAGAATGAATGGAACAATAGGAACGACGCAATTCCACATCCTAACCACACACACATGCGGAAAATACGTCGTGCACGATACACTAACACACTGTCAGTCGCTGAGAAATTTTTTATAAAATTACAAACTATGGTCATCGTGCCCATTGTCTTTCACCCACCCAAGTAGCACCTGGGCACGTGAGTGAGATCCTGACAACGAACACGGAAGTGGTTAAATCTGAAAATCCTGAACTAAAAAAATTGTTAGTTTATGTAATTTATATCTAAACGGACTACTGTATTATTTTATTTCAAACTGTAATTTTACTCTTTCAGAAATTATTGAAATTGTAAGAGAATAAAGAACTAAATTTGTTAAAAAAGAGACTAGAGAACTCTAATAATGGACTTAAACAATCAAAATCAAACAACTGATTCGAAATTAAATATTAATGGAAATAATTTCAGGCGTCTTCTTCATCAAAGCACATTTCCGAAAATGCAAAAGCAGTGTTCAAACTTGTTGCTTTGATTAAAAAATCTGCCTGTCGCGAAATATCTTCTTGCACATAAAATTTCATACATTTTTTTACAGAAAAAATTCTAAACTTTCATATCTTAAATTCTATTCAAGTTCATAAAACTCATTCATAATTAGTTTTAAAACGTTCAATACTATTCTAAAAGGGAAAATAAAGTTGAAAATTATTAATTATTATAATAGAATATATCACCAGTATTCAATAAGTAATAAATGCATCTTTTATAGCAACGAAGTCGGATGGTATCAGACTTCTCTACTACAAAATGCTTAAACGAAATCATTTTAATAATAATCGTTTATAAATATTTATAATTTATCTATTCATATGGATATTTTACTTTTGCAAACATTTATATTAGATATATTTTGATTTTATGAGTAATTACTATAAATGTATATATTCTAATTGTTAAAATCGCGGTGTGCAAGAAGCCCTATCCTGATCTAATAATACATAAAAAACATGAAAAGATTGTTACTACTCACGGGTATAAAAAATACCCGCGGTCACTATGCTCATCAAAAATTCTACGTATACAACCTGTCACTCGTGTCGATTCGGATCTTTCATCCTACGACATGATTGAGTGACCGGAGGAACATAAATGCATGCGACTCACGCGATAGATGTGAAGAACGTTTTCATCGATGCTGCACTGGACCAGAGAAAGATGTCGTGAAGACTCTCATCAAGTAGATACTACTGAGAATCCCATGGTGGAAGTGGTAGAACGCCGTGAAAAATTTCTTGAAAAACATAAAATATATTATTTCTAAAGACACGTTGTTATTTCAATTTTAATAATGATAAAAATTGGGACTAATAATTTGAAGTATTTTTATTTTATAGTTATAATTTTATATTCGACTTTAATAAAAAGAAAACTATAGAGAAGAGAATTATTTCAGGTACAACATGCTAAAGTACTTACATTCTTAGCTTCGAAGCATCATAAGATTTTTAGAGGATTAGGGGAAGTGGAAACTGTAGACGATCTGTAACAAAACGTTAAACATCAGAATTTATATTTAAAAGTAAAGCAAAATCTTAAGTTAAAGATAATGAAAGGCTCTTACATTCTTGGCTATAAAGCCACCGTTGAATTTCCCCCCAAATGATTAATGCTGATGTGAAGCATCTGTAACAAAACGTTAAACATTATATGTACTTGTTGTTAAATTTGAAAAGTTGAATAAACTGAAGTACAATGTATAAAATACTTACGATCTTGATCTCCTGGAGAGGCCTTATCCTCTTGAGCACTGACACTAACACCAAAAACGAATGTCAAACAAAAAGAAAAGTAAAAGACTATAAACACGCACGTTTAAGTACCAATCAGCGAACTCACTGACTCTAATTTCGCGAATCACAATTTGAATGAATTAATAATAATTTAACAGGAGCCATTTTGCTCAGAAAAATACTTAAATTGCGCAACAAACACTGACTCTACCGACCGCATTGCACGCGGTCACAAAAATTTTCTGAAAATAAAGCTGATTAGTAGGAAGGGAGGGAGGGTGAAGAATTCATTTAGAAAATACTGCTATTTTTCTAGAAAATAATTATAATGAAACTTGAGAATGTATTAAAAATATAAGTTAGAAATTATAAAATATTTCTTAATATTTGCAGAAATATTTGTAAAAATTGTATGTAAATTCTGAATGTTCGTTATTAGAGTATGAAGTATACACCTTAGTAACATATCACGACATGTGTTATAAATATTCGAAAATGTTTGCATAAATCAGAATTTCACAGCTAAATATGTTTGAGAAACAGTACCACGAAAGACAAGTGTAAAATCTTACTTTGAATCGTTTCAATTGTGCGTCAGCGTTCGAAACAATGCAGTATAACAAAGTACATATATTATAGTAGAGTATGAAAACTTTGAATTTGATAACCTAATATAAGAATGTACATCCATTTGAAACTATATATATAAGCTGATATATATCGGAAATAAAATATTAATTGATTTAATTTTCATCCTTGTATCCCATATAATTACGAAATTGCGAATTGTATATAAATTATATAGTAAATATCACCTAGAATGAATACAATGTTACCAATTTTCCGTGAATGTTCATCAGATTGCTCATTAATCATCGTGGCGTCTATGCATTCTATGCTAGTACCCTGCATAAAAAGAAACCAAAAGTTAGAACAAATATGTCAAATGAAGACAAATATGTAAAGTGAAACGATAATCAATTTCAAATCTATTAAAAAACCGTACGAGACAAGGTACTGCTAACCATAAGAGTGAAATCAATGAACGAAGAAAAATTAGCACGAAAAGCTGCAAAATCTTACTTGATTTCGTTATCTTGATGTTCAGTGAATCGTCAAACACACGTGTGTTAATTAAATGTACTATTAATGAGATATAAATGGAAGTAAAAGAGTGTCGAAGAAACGACGCCACCGAACCTAATGCGTTGTAACACGTGTTACTGTCTCGAGATTCGCCAGCTGAATGGCTTGTCTCGACAGAGTAATAACAGAAACGAGTCACTCGTATAAACAAGAGCAACATTAAGAGCCTTACATATACAGGTAAGCGTTATGTTTACGTTGCCTTGTACCTCGGATTTCGAGTTTCAAGGCCTTGTACGGCTTATTTTGCTTGAGCAATGAAAACTTCTATTATATTACACAGTGAAATTATTATTTTAACTATTAAATACGTACATGCTTAATAAAGTATTGTTGAATTTAACATAAGAATTTATTATAAGAATTACGCACTATGAAGTTACAAATAAGTAGAAAATGTTATAATAGAAGCGAGTGTGTAAAGGCATATAATAAAATACGTGTATATATATATATATATATATATATATATATATATATATATATATATATATATATATGTAACAATGAGTTAGTCAATTTTGAGGTTACAATATTTATATTGATTAGAATTGAAATTATATTTTGGTATAACATTATAAATAACTTTTAGCATAGTATATTCTGTTTAAACGTTCGTATGTTATTATTTCTTTAATTATTGAAAATTATATGTAATAATTATTTGGTTAAATCTTACTTTGAGTTGCAGACAAAAGTACACGTTTTATCTTAAAAATACTAAACACAAACATAAACCTGACAACTATTTATTTAAATTTTTACCTGAAAACTTTTGAATGATACTTCTTTTTGAATGATCTTTCTGGGTGACTTCTTTTCTTACAAATGAGGTATGCTTCTTTCCACCATCAACGGTCTGCTGTCCCGTTAAAAAATCGATCATGAGAAATATCAATTATTTCGAGTATCGTAGGAAGTGCATTGCGCATTTCACCGTTGGGGCGCTGTGATCGCACGTTTCGCAAGAAATATCTTGGCATAAAAAATAAAAAATTTTGGCTAAGTTAAATATACAAAATTCATAAAAAGTTCTTAAAAACGAAAATTCACACACCTGATGAAAAATTGTCAATACTTTGGCACTACTGGGGCATGAGAAATTTTATTATATTGCATATTATAATTATTATTTTAACCATTAAACATGTACATTATTAATAAATTATTGTTGAATTTTAATAACGGAATTGTTATAATAAGTAGAAAATGAGTAGAAAATGTTATAATAGAAGTGTGTGCGTAAAAGCATATGTCAAAGTACATGTGTATGTATATATATATATATATATATATATATATATATATATATATATATGTATAGGTTAGTCAATTACAAAGGTTACAATATTAGTTAGAATTGAAATTTTCTACAATTACAAATAACTATTAACATAGTAAGTTCTGTTTAAATATTTATATGCTATTATTTCTTTAATTGCTGAAAATTACATGTAATAATTACTTTCATTGCTAAAAATTACACACATTTTCGATAGTCAGATCTCGATGAATGAAAGTTTTACTTCAAAAATTCATAACACAAACACAAATCCAACAGCTATTGATTTAAATTTTTACCTAAGAATTTCTAGATTTTCTTTCTGGATCACTTTTTGGACGGCACTTCCTTTCTTACAGATGTGATGTGCTCCTCTCCGCCATTACAGGTCTACTATCCCGCTTAAAAATCGATCATGAGAAATATCGATATATTCGAGAATCGTAGGAAGTATATTGCGTATTTCACCATTGGGGCGCTGTAATCGCACCTTTGTCTGTGTCCGTGCTATGAATCCAAAGCCGGTAAAAATGAGAGAAGGTAACTTATCATCTGTTGAGTATGCCTTTTTATCTACAGTAGTTCAAAATCGATTGCACAGATATCTGTATCGATTGCAATGAATGTTGATTGAGAATTAATCAGAAAATCTATAATTTATTGAATTTAAAAAGAGGAATCGAAATATAATTAAAAATATTATGGTGCAGTTAAAAAACAAGAAATATATTTAAGGAATTTATTACGATTTTACTACAGTTTCTATATATACAAAGGTCAATCTATTGGTCTACAAGAACGAATAAGAGATGCTTAATAAAAATTAAGTAAAAAATTCGTACACTTTTCTACGAATATCGAGCATATTATGGAGATCAACAATCGTACAATTTGAATCAACATTTAGCAACGAATAATACTTGCAGACACTAAAATGAAATCTAATTCCAATTTAGTAAAGCGAAAATTTTGCATCGAATTACACAATTTTGTATTTTCCACTTATAAAACACTCTCGCTGCCAAATATTAACTTTATGTCTATCACCTCTATACGTATATAATTTTTGTTTTAACTGTAAGTTCTCGTTACAATATACATACGATAATCTAGAGTTTTATTGTATAATCGTCAGAACTTAATCAGATATATTCTCTCTTTCGTTTACTCATACACATATACATAGCGTCTTATATTAAGTTTTCTCAGAGTAAAATAGGAACTGTGATCGCCTGATGTACCCGATTCGTCCGCTAAAATATCCTCTTGATCCAATAGATCAATTTAGATCAAAGAGACCTAGTAAACGCAATAAACTACATACGGTATTTTAATAATACAGATACATGAGTATTTAATAAAATACACGATGATTGTAATCTCAATAAATAAGGAAACGAAGGAAAAGGAGAAAAAGAAACGTGAAAGAAAAAAATTCATCTGAATTGAGACTGCTGGACGAATTGGTGGTGCAATTTGCGTACAAACAGGCCGCAAGAAGGCACCGAGTTACGCAAAGCCCGAGTTTTTCGAATGTTCCAAGATGAAGAGCGAGAAGAAGGTCCGCGAGTATTTGATAAAAGGCTCGGCGACGAAAGTACACGTCGCGACGGTTCGTTACAGAAACGTCTCGTTAAGGTAACGAGGCATCCACGAAACACCGTGGTTGAGAAAAATTGCCTGGCCCTTTTTCTCGCGAGGCGACGCGCTTGCAATTCACGATGATTCGTTTCAACGAGGAGGAAAGCCGCTCTGCGTGAAATACGCGACGTCGAATCGATGGGAACGTCGCGCGCATCCGTATTAAAGCGGACCTTTTCTCTCTTGGAATCCGAGCACAGGGTGTATAAATTCGCGTTCCTCTTTGGCAGCCACGCTTTAAAACGACGCTTCCCTCGGGCCAGACGTTGTCACTTTCGATCGATTGCACGCGAATCGAGACAGAGATCCGTGAAAACGGAAGCTGATAGAAACACGTAAATCGTAGTTTACTGTAGGGATTTCCAACCTTTGCATATTGACATCAATCTTTCCTTCTTATGAGAAAAGAAGATAATTACTTTTTTTATTTTTTAAAAGAAGACAACATGTCTAACCACTAGACTGTTCCAAAGAACGCCTAGGGGTATTTATTTCCAATAACGTTTGAATAAAAGAAAATTCCTCAAGTTAAAGAAGTTTCTCTCATAGCATCTTTATCTCAATCTCCAATAATCTCTTTGATGAACGAGGTTACAAGCCTCGATTAACATAAAGAGATCTCTAAAATATTTTATATTACGACCCGAAGTCAATATGTTCTTTCCGTTTCGCGTAAACCGAACCTGACGAAAGATCAACGATAAACAACAAAGTGTATAACTTATAATCATAATTTCGATTTTACGATCGCGTACTAAGGGCTTTTCGCTCGTCACGGTTAATATCACGATCAAACGGGACACACATTCCTTCGACGCGATTAACGTTACGAAAAAGATCTCGTTCAAATTGCAAATATGTTTCGCATAAACGCCAAGCATTCTATCACCATTACAATTTTCTTCCACTTTTAAACAGGATGCGCAGTTTCACGCTAGCCAACGTATTTAGAGGCAATTTCCTGTTTGATCCATTATTTGCGACCAGCCTCGATAAATAATAAACAACGATAAAATGCGTCGATCGTCGCGTAACTCGTCCAAACCCTTTTCGTTTTTTCGTTTCTCTTCAATTGTAATGTTTTCCCCGTTTCGCGTGAATCTTTTCTCTGTATTTTCTAGTCACTGATACAGATTCATCCCAATATTGGGAAACATTTGTTGGAAAGTATTTGATCGAAAGTATTTCTCTCCGACCCTTCCAGTCGCACTATGTACTCGTTTCGGTTTGTACGCATATAAATCTAGTTACGCGAGTAATTTTGTACTTTGTCTGAGATTTCGCCAATGACTTAATGGATCCCTGATTACACGCCATATATTTGCGATGGCGAGATCGACGTACGGCGTGATTTGGAATTTAGACTATTAGAAGAAGAATGAAAAATTTCCTTATGTCGTATCGAATTTAATTCTTTCTTCTCCGTAGTTCGTATCGAGACAATGCTATACTTCCGTCGAAATGATTTTATCGCGCAGATGTATCTGGGTGTATGTGACTTACCGTGTCTTGAAAATCGACAAAATCAAACAGCCCGCCGGGATACTTACGCTCGAAACAAACAAGAACAGAAGGAACTGAAATAAATGGGCGTGAACTGAACGCAGCACAGTTTCTCTTCTTTCTAAACATATTTTATTATATTGTATTGGCAAGATTCTTACATGCTAAGGAAAAAAAAAACGTAAAGAATATAAACGTAATAACGTAGTAACGTGTCAAAGGAAGAGAATAAACGAAAAGCGCAGAAGGATTATTTCCAAAAAAAAAAAAAAAAAAAAAGAAGAAGAATCAGAAACATGAAGAAACGTAGAAAAAGAGACTCGGACAAGAAGAATGGGTTAATGAATAGACTACCTGGTATTTACAAATAAAAAAAAAAAAAGAAGATGGAAAATGGAGACGAGAAACGTAGGATTTAAGGTAAAGAAGAAAACAGGATATATCTGACGTACTGGCTCGTTCACATACAGCAAGACTGCCTCTGCCTCGATGGCGAAAATCGTGGGCAAACAATCGATCTAAAAAGGGAAAAAGAAAAATACGGCGAAAGGTAAAGACAGACCAAAGGATACGAAGAAAAAAGAACGTAAATTAAAGAGTATGAGAAATTTTTTTCTATATATGGTTTCCATTCTTTAATGCCCGCGAAACAACCGTAAACTCATTTCCTCGATTCCTTGCCAGAAGACAGATGTACATATCCTTTCTAAACACGATGCTAGCGAAGCTAGTAGTAATGAGATGATAATGACAATAATAATAACATTAATATTAAATGACGGTAATAAAAAAAAAACGTAACGTAACAATATTGAAGCACCTTAATAATAGTTAACCGTAAAATAAAGAACGAGATGGCGTTGTGTCTCGATGAAGGGCGGATGATCATTAGTGTTCTCTCTCACACATTCTCTCTCTCTCTCTCTCTCTCTCTCTCTCTATCTGCCTATCTATCTCTTTTCTGTTTCATCTTTCTTCTTTCTATCATTCTTTTTTTAACTTCTTTTTTTCTCTTCCCACGACGTCGAAATTTGTCCATCTTTCGGATATGCTCGGGTGCTTCCAAATTTTTCCAACTTTTTATCCCTCGACTCATTCGCTCGTCCTTCTTCCCACTTCTCCGGCTCTTCCTCTTCTTCTTGTTTTTCATCTTCTACGATCAATATGCAAACTACGTCGGCAGCTAGCGTTACGATAATGGGAGAATCGCGTCGGTAGCAAGGCGACGATAACGATATAACAAGCAAATCGATAATACGTTTCACAGACAAAACGGCGTGGTTTCAGCAGGCCCTGTGTACTCATCATTCGAAATTGAAAACGACGGAAAAGAAACGCGATTTACTACAAAGGAGACTCTGACAAAAATCGTTTCGTGGAATTCGCCCATGAAGTTCGGTCGATTCATGCAAGAATAATTTTGATGCACGAAGTCGCTTACGTTTCAATTACAACGATAAATTTCGAACGATGAGATTACGATCTGTCTTTCTGCAATTTACTAACACGTCTCTTTCTCTTCTTTCGTTTTTTTCTTTTTTTTTTTTTTAAATCAAAAGTTTCCTCCGTCAGAATCGTGAAAAATCGTGTACAGATTACAATCGCGCAGTTCGAATTGCGTGAATTTCCGTTCGTTTTGAAAAATATGAATTTCGTCACGCCGTACGTCGATAATTGCACGCTCATTGGTTTCGCCACGCGACCGTGTTCCTCTTCCTCAGATCCGACGATGAATTACAAAATAAGTTAGGAGTTTATGGTTTTCTTCTTTTTCCTCTATCACTAGAAAGACTCTATTATATAATATATAATATGATAATTATATGCCTATGGTTACGACGCGTCCCTGATTATGTTCTCTGTAAAATATCACGTATATAGGTATATTTTATACTTTTCCTCTTATTTTCCTCTCACTTTCTAATAATATATATCTGAATATATAATCATACGCGTATATAATAGGAGGCCATCAGATTATTCGGTCCTTGCATTCTCTCTCTCTCTCTCTCTCTCTCTCTCTCTATCTTTCATACATGTACTC